>OY992890.1:18593674-18716626 GCA_963921405.1 Cepaea hortensis
AATAAATATGGCTTTGAAATTCAACCTGGAGTTGATCGCAACGTTAAGCAATGGGCATGCAACATTGTATAACACTAACAGAGGGAGTCAAATACACCGTGTGCTAGTTGTGTGTCCGTGTTTTATAGACATCTCAACGTGACACATATTGTCGTGTCCGCCTTTAAAGTGTCGTCCCTGGAGTGAGGAGAGTCAACACCCACATTATAATATTTCTTTCCTATCAATATCTTGGAGAATCCACCAGCTTCCGTCCAACACACTCCATCAGCCCGTGGACACCTTTTCCTATCACTCTCTCACTGTCGTACTATGCCCCCTCTCATACTTCCCCAACGCAACATACTCAACAACTCTTGCTTCTAAACATTAATAAAGATTAATTTATTAAAAGAAAAGTGTAACGTATATGAGACGTGTATGCGAAGAAAAATGTGTGTCGTGTATAATAACATAAATGTATATGTCAGCCCTCAAAGTTCAGGATGATAGTGTACACATCATGGCAAGGAATACACGACATCACACGAGTCAGTACAATAGACCTCACCGAAGTCGTATCCTTCTCTCCAGACATGTTCTCCTCCAGAAGCTCTGATGACCATGAGATCTGAATCCCATGTAAATATATAATCCGTGGAAAATACTATTATTGTTCCTAACACAACGGTTCCTATTAGTTCTGTATTTTCACTCTAAAACAGTCAATGTATCTAGACAAAAATGGCTTGCTTTATTCACTAGATATAGACTGAAAGTTCTGATTTCCTAGATACATGGACAACTACACTTCAATGTTTGGTTTCATCTAATGTGAACATCAGTTCCTACTGATCTAGTTCCACATGGGCTGAACATCCATCACTTCAGGTGTGTTAACGATTGGTATTCACTCATGTAGGATACATATACCATTAGCCTCCACCGAGCAATGTGTATTAACTTCTTCCGTTACGAAAGTTGCTGGCCCATCTCTCTACATCATAATTTATCCGGGATCGGATATTTATTGGTTCCGGGTTCTTCATTCCAACCAGAGGAACCTGTAAAATAAATCAAACAACTGGTGAAAGCCTCCCCGTCACTGATCTCTATTAGATGATCGTGGCCATCGGCCTCGCTCAGAAAATAAAGTGAACCTACTCTGTCAGGGACAGATGACTGAACACATAGGTTATCATCAAGCCAAGAGAAGAAAAAAAAATCAACAAACAGAATGCGGAACCCCGCCCACCAGGGACACCTACGGGAATATCCCAATTATCCCTCATTACTCAATTCTCAACTAGTAAATCTTATCAACACTTCACTAATCTATTTTCAACTAACAGAACCAAGTATCACTTCCCTACTCTAGCTAGTTTTCCGCTAACAGTGCTAATCATCACACTTTAGTTTTAACAAGGCTACAGCCTATATTAATTAGAACTAATTATAATAGATTCTACCTTAGGCAAAACCGCCTCATTCCGGGGTGGCTACTACACTTTGCCATAACGACACATGCTAGTTAATATTCAATTAATCTAACACTGTAGAGCTCTCCCACAAACACGTCCATCATAATCCACGGTTTTGGTCAACTCCCCATCTCCAATCATGGTTTATGGCAAAACCTAAAATTTGTCACGTGACGGTATTGATGTCCTGCAGGTGTTATTTGGGCATATCACCCACTGTCAAGAATCCCTTCCCCCTGGCCTAGTCACCGTCAAAGCTGTCATCACTTGTTTTGACCTCCCCAACAAGCTAGCGAGTTACTGTATGATCCCAACAACAGTTCCCACAACAAACTGCCAATCTGCTGTCGAGGGGTGACAATCCCAGCCATCCTTCCGTTTTATGTCGGGAAATTCTACATGACAGACGGACTGTTTACTTCCGAGCTGAGTACTTCCGCTTTCAATCCGACCTGTTGATAAACTGTCAAAGCGATGCAGGGATCCGTCTCCCTCACCACCGAGTGTTCCCAATCCGTCGACCAGATGTACACGTGCAGCTACAAATATTGTCCTGGGATTTTGACATCCGATTTGTTTTCTCTGTTAGTTAAAATAGTTGTCGCTGGCAGATAGTCCGTTTAATCAGAAAGCCTCTATAATAATCAGCTAGTTAAACGCAAGGTTTTATTTTGTGACACATATGGGTGTGCTAGTTGTGTGTCCATGTTTTATAGATATCTCAACATGACACATATGGGTGTGCTAGTTGTGTGTCCGTGTTTTATAGACATCTCAACATGACACAGATGGGTGTGCTAATTGTGTGTCCGTGTTTTATAGACATCTCAACATGACACATATGGGTGTGCTAGTTGTGTGTACTCGTTTTACAGACATCTCAAAATGACACTGAGTGGTATAAAAAATGTTTTGCATATCATTTACAGGACATCGCTGTCAACATCAGCATGGTTTAGCAGATTGTTGATTTCTTAGCAAGATCACGCTTAGTAGTTTGCCGTTGCTTTCTGAGCGACCGGCTCCATACTCTCATAAGTCACTGGCGCGACTCGAAGCGCTTCCAAATCTCGTGCGCACACGTCAACCACGAGAGTATTCAGGGTTACGGAGGAAGCTGCTAACCCCTACCAGGGAGACCGGCCACTGAGTGGTAGGAAATACAAAATGACGTCAGCATAACATAAAGTTGCATTCCTTTACAGACCGCGTCAAGTTGCATCAAAATGTCTTGGATAATAATATGTCGTTTTATTCCGCAGAATTACCCAGTCTACACATTGTGCCATCCAAATATGTCTAAGGTTGTGCATCTGAGCGCTAACAGCCCGTTTATTATCAGGCAACCTAACTTTTCCACTGGTGATTACCCGGACGGATACGTCGAATGTTCATTATTTTTGCAAACTGGACCTGAGCCCTTGATTTTAACATTTGATTTCAAGTAAGTCCCCAAATATGGCGTCAGTTAGCTCAATCTTATCACGGAGTGCACATTAACATAAAATGAAACTGGAAGCTCGACACAAGGAAAGACACACACACGTGGCGACAAAAGTCTTCATCAACGAAAAACAAAACACCAGCATATTTAGTTACTGCCATTGTCATGGAGAGTCAATGTATTGTGTATCATGTTGTGTTCGTGCGTGTTAGAGCATTTTATTTAAAGTTACATATCCCTTACAGGACGTTGCAGTCAACACCAGCATTTGGCAGCTGCTGTTAATGTTCTTGGCAAGATTACGCTCTTTCTGAGCGACCGGCTCAATACCCCGTAAGTAACCAATGCGACGCGATCCGCTGCCTAATCTTGCGCAGATGTGTTCCTCACCTGGATATAGGGATTACGTAGAAAGTTGTTAACCACTTCGCCAGGGAGACGGGCTGTTGGAGCACAATATAAAATAATTCAATTTTCTGATAGCTTGTCTCTAGATCGCGCATCTGTGCATGTATGTGTGCGAGTACGTGTGTGTATGTGTGCGTGCGTGCATGCGTGTGTGTGTGTGTGTGTGTGTGTGTGTGTGTGTGTGTGTGTGTGTTAAAATACTGAATTACGTCTAAACAGAATTATCGTTTTCGTTCTATGTGTAACTACTGCCAGTATTTGCCAAGACGAAAATTTTTATACATCAATCGGTACTATGCGGGTGATGTTTTCTGTATCACACAAACTGTTACTACTTCACATACCATTTTTTGGTATTCATTTTAAGTTGGGTCTACCTGGGAACACAGCCATCCTCAACAACAACAACAACAACAACAACAACAACAACAACAACAACAACAACAACAACAAACGGCTTCAATACTCGAACACCTGGCCGACAAGCATGCGTGCTAGCAACTCGCAAACGAGCCTCACATGGTTGCAACATTTCTTATCTAAGAAGTAAGTGTCTGCAAGCAAGTCAACCGAACCTTAACTGGCGGTTCAATTATTTGTTTTGGCTCTACCTGTTACTGTGGGAGGAGTTACCCTTCATAACTCGTTTGTTAAGCAACTCCTCAATCGGATGTGCTCGATGCAAGGAACACAGGCGTGTAGACTTGTTCCCATACATCGAGTCTTGCGGAAACACGGTTACGTAAAAAGCATATGCCATGGGCAGAGACTGGGAGAAGCGATGCATGTGATAGTTCAGTTGTAAAGAAAACATACAGCATAGCACAGGAGAGGATGATGCAATAGTGTAAACAACGGATCTATGCGAGAATCTCAAGGCAAGTTCCCCATAGACATTACAGCTAAAGGAGCAAAGATCACATCTAATACAGCGGATCAAACTCTGGTATAACATCCAGTCTGAGAATGGAAGTGGAGGATTTGGATGTCGTTCTCAGATGCCTTTATAACTTTTCATTCAATCAGGTGGCATTCATAAGACTGCACGCCGGGGTGTGGTATTTGTTTCCTTAGTTAGCTGCTGCCCATTGTGTACAAACTACGGCCCTGGTGGGGTAGCTGCTATACCGGGTGTGGCAACTGTTGAACACAGGATGTATTAGTTGATTCTTACTCCGGGATTCTAACAGTTGCTTTTATGGATAACGTTTGTCTACAAGATAAGGAAGACAGTCCCAATCCCAACCCCCCTTCGTGGACTCTTACGACGTGTATTATAGTTTACCGCTTGATACTGGTCTTGCCTGTATGTATATATGGATGGATGGATAGATGGGTGGATGAACGGTATATATGTAGGTGTGTATGTTTACATGTGTATTTACTGTACTTGATGGGGATGTAATTATACTAAACATGATGGTGAGATTGTCAGGGAGGAAACCTGCTATGCCCAGTAGTTAGTTAAGATACGAATATAGAGCCATCTAACCTTCTCCTTCCCACTCCTCAGATATACCAGGACCAGTCACATTTACTTGTGTATATATGTATGGATGAATGCTATTTTTTCTCTATGTTCAGGGCATTTAACTTTAAGCCTGGATTTGAAGAGTACGTGGAATCTATGTGTATCCATGGGATCAAAATCTCCGGCATTTGGTTTGCTGAACGCAAGATGTCATACATAATTCCGGAAAATAGAACATCTACAATTAATCTGAACATGTTAGCTGATGGACAAGATAGATATGTTAAGGTGAGTACTTTATGCAAGGCACCGTGCTAACGTTGTGGCTAAAAGCCTGCCGGCCGAGTTATTTTTCAAAATAGGCATTATGAATTGTAAGATAAACACAGTTGGCTGCTGTGATATTGGCAGGCTTGTCCATGGGACACATTTTTCTGTCCCATCCCATCCCATGGCAATTTATGCCTGTCCCAGCCATCCCATCCCATGGGATTTCCATGATAATATTAATACGGAATACAGTTCAAATAACATTATGACATTTATTAAAGTTTAGGGTTAGTGTCAACTAAATAGGACTACATGTACAAAGAGATATGTAAAACAACATAATTTATTAAGTTTAATATTCAAGACTATTTTATTAAAACAAAGTTCAATCTAAATATGACAAGTAAGTATCATTCTGACACTCTCATTCTGTTTCTGAGTCACTCTGCCCATTCAGTACATTATCAATTTCCTGCTGATCGACTGGTTCTAATAATTCAGTTAATCCAGGTAGTCCCTGAACCATTTCCACAATTTTCATCTTACATGCAAATCTGATATACACAGAGTTTATAACGAGAGCTAGTAACATGCGTTTTCGTAACTTACTCAACAACAATCCAGCTGCACTAAGTAAGCGCTCTACTGCTGCTGAGGACACTGGTATGACCAAAACAATTTTCGCACTTGCTTTTAGCAGTGGAAACTTATGTTCATTTTTCCAATAATGTAATGGTTGTGGCGTTAGTTGCAATACATTTTGAGAAATGTTCACTTCATCCTCAAGGCATTAGTTTCTGGGGTCATCAAACGTAAGTGTTTTGTTTGGTGGAGGATCAACACATAAGTCAAAATCACTTTTCGGCTTTTGTTCTACAATTCCTGTTACTTTACATACAGCAGATGATTCAGAAGAAAGATTTAAATTCTTGACGAATGAAATAACAGTTGGAACAACAGACTTAGAAAAAGCGATCCATTCATTGGCCCATTTATTAGTGTCCACATTCCCTATAAATATAGTACCTAATATTCAACCAAATTAAAATACTGCAATTCAGAAACAAAACAACTTCGATTACAGCAGATTAAAACTAGCTTCGTATTTACAAATCGCCAAGATGTCAATCAACAACTACAGCAACAATGGCTGACTAGCGCGCATTTATTTATTTATCCGGTGTCCTACCACGAGTTAAAGATTTGATAAAAATATATAAATTAAAAATAAAGAAGGATAAAATGCTTTAAACAGGTTAAAAATAAACATAAAAATTAAGGTTAGCTCTGACGTAGATCAAGTTGCTATGACATGGCTACTGTCCCATGTGTCCCATGGGAAATACAAATGTGCGCTGTCAAATCCCATCCCATTCCTTGTGAGGTTTCCCATGGGATCCCCATGGTTATCCCATTCCCATGGACAAGCCTGGATATTGGCTATATCACCCATTGGGCTTCGGTTGACCCACAAACATATGAGTATCCCCATGTTCCCAAAAATCCTCACGAAGTGAAGAAGGGCCCTCTCGTTTGTCTCCTTTGGTACAGTGTAGTTTTTATTTTTAAATTTAAGTTGCATATCCCTTTCAGGGCATTGCAGTCGACACCAGCATTGTTCAGCTGTTTTTGTTGTTCTTGGCAAGAGTACGCTCAGTAGTTTGCCATCGGTTTCTGAGCGACCGGTTCACATACCCCGTAACTAACCAATGCACAGGATCCACTGCCGAATCTGGCGCAGCTATGTTCCTCACGTGGATATACAGGATTACGGAAAACGTCGTTAAACCTTCGCCAGGGAGAACGGCTAGTATCTGCGAAAACAAAATAAACGTTCGGCCTCGTTCAACCGACTTCTTCAGCGTCGGTTATAATTGTGATACACTGCTTGTGGAATTTGATTATCGCTCCATTCTTTGCTCTCTTTGGAGTTAGTTCTAAACAGGACTGGTAATATTATTCCCTCTGCGTTCATCGGGTACATTTGGGTATTTTCGGGCTCACGCTGACTGGCATCTCTTGTTGCGCTGAGTTGGTCATGATCAGGACCGGTCGTGATAAGGATCTGCCAGATTCAGGAGCTTCCCAGTTGTTCGTTACTTTCTACCAAAGGACTGGTCTCATGTAGTCTTCAACAGGACTGAACTCGTCTACTTCTCACAAGGACTGAACTCATCTAGTCCTCACAAGGACTGAACTCACCTAGTCATTACAAGGACTCAACTCATGTAGTCATCACAAGCACTTAACTCATGTAGTCCTCACAAGGACTGAACACATCTAGTCCTCACAAGGACTGAACTCATGTAGTCATCACAAGCACTAAACTCATCTAGTCCTCACAAGGACTGAACTCACCTAGTCATTACAAGGACTCAACTCATGTAGTCATCACAAGCACTTAACTCATGTAGTCCTCACAAGGACTGAACTCATGTAGTCATAACAAGCACTGAACTCATCTAGTCATCACAAGGCCTGACTTCATCTAGTCCTCACAAGGACTGAACTCATGAAATCCTCATAAGGTCTGGTTTTTGTTATATGTTAGTCCTCACACGGACAAGAACTCGTCTAATCTTATCGAGTTCTTATTTACGTTGCATTCAGTCCTCATAAGATCCTTGGCAAAGGAAGTTAAATCAATGTTAAGTCATACTCTCATCTGATGTCCATCCAATTCGGTGCACGTTCTCTCAGGAGGTCCACGAATGCCGATAAGAGGAGAAAAACAACACACATCACACCAGTCACTGCCCTCCCCACAGGACAACCAAATATAAGGGAGAAAGAGGCTGGGGAGAACAAATACAAGAGGCAAACAGGGACATAAATCGGGGGGGGGGGGGTAGAGAACCCAAACAAAGCAAAAACATATGTAAATCTATACAAAGTAAGAGATTCATTTTAACATTAAAAATAAATAAATAAATAAATAAGTAGTTCTCCTCTCCACCCACGTGTTTTCTGTTTCTTTCTTTAGTTTCGTGTTATATCACTTTTCTTGTTCGGCAGATGGTGTGACAAAACGGTGGATCACTTGCTTTTTTATGTATTCTCGCATCTCCCTTCGTGCATTTTTAATCTGGCAACTTGAAAGTAAATAATGTTCCAGGGTGTTGGTTTCCAGGCAAGCTATGCATAATGAATTTTTCTCTTTCGTCTCTTCAGCTTTCCAGCCTGATTCTCCACAGCTTTCTGTTTGCTGGTACCTTCGTGTTATTCTTCACTTGTAATCTGGATTGGGGTTATCTCTGTACCTGGTATGAATGCCGACCTTTAGCGCTGTCTCTCCACTCTTTACTCCATTATTACAGTTTGTGGCTTTTAATAGACGTGTTTATTTTATTTTCACTGGCTAGGCTTCGTTTTAGAAAACCTAATAGCCTAAACTCAATTGAATAGTGAAAATCACAACTTATATCTTAACATAGCAAAAACAAAGATAATGCATACAGATAAAACTACTATGGAGAAAGAAATATACATTAATGGGGGAAAATTGGAGGTGGTGGACAATTTTGAATATCTTGGGTCATTGATTACCAATAATGGTGATACAATGAAAGAAATTAAACGGCGAACTATCCATTGCTCTTCAAAGACTAAAACAGATGAATAAATTATGGAGTGGGACAGACAGAACTACAAAAATTAGATTTTTAAGAGCAGGCATCTTTCCCATTGCAGCATACGCCTGTGAGACCTGGACACTTGCTAAACAAGCTTAGCAGCGCATAAACGCCTTTGAATATAAATGTTATAGACGAGTTCTAAGAATATTATGGGTAGAGGAATGAACAAATGCATCCATACTTCAAGAGTTGAATATTGAGGAGGGTTGGCTATTAAAGACGATAAAACAAAGAAAATTGAAGTATTTTGGTCACTTGAAACGTCACGAAAGTTTGGAGAGAAAAATAATGGAAGGGTATATGCCTGGGAAGAGAGGAAGAGGAAGGCCAAAGAGAAGATGGGTGCAGGATGTGGCCTATGATCTCCAGATTGGGTGTATCAGACGCGGGACATCTTGCTTGTGATCGAGAGGTTTTCCGGAAGGTTGTTATGGGAGCGAGGTTCTGCAAAGGACATGCTACTTAATGAATGAATGAGGCCTAGTTTGGCTATTCTGTCTGTTTTCTCGTTTCTGGGAATACTCCAGTGAGCTGGTATCCACTCGATAGTGACTTGACATTTCATGTTTCTGAGGCGTCTCTCTAAGGAACGGATATTTTATTTCAGCAACATGTGTTAAATAATTTATGATCTGTTGGATAGTTAGACAAGACAGAGACATTCGCGTCCTAATACCAAATATGTCTCTAACACTGTTGTGATCAGTGACTGCCTATTTGAGAATGAAATGTGTTTCTAAGAAATGTATGTCATATATATAGAACAATTAACGCACGTTCATTTAGTTGCTTGGAGTGAGAATATATAACATTGTGCGTGCAGAAAGTAAAATAAAAAACTCACGAAACACACCTAAATCAACACATTTCTCTGAGTCTAAAAAATGTTAGGACCATCAAATTGTTAAATCTAAATGCATCGGTGGTTATTTGGCCAGCCTTTTCCCCCTCCTAGAGGACAATGAGCGCCTTGCGTCGAACCTTCCTTGGGCCGCACTGGTGATATTATCAGTGTAGCCTCCTGGTCATGAGACTAAACATCTCTGTGCAGACAGATGCAAAGGTGATTAAGTTCTTCATAACTGTTGTGTTGTGACGTTGGCATATGTCCTTGTGATATCTGACTAGGTTATATATTTGTTTAGAATTAGCAATAGTTACATTAACGACGTGTCACATGTTGCGTGTAGTTACTGCATATTTGGCAAAAAACGAAATTGTCCAAAAGCAGGTGGAAGAAGAAATCCCCAGGCAATGCAGATGATGAACACCATTAAACGTCCTTGAGACAGCACCAGCAAACGTTTAAATGTAACACTGCTGAGATGATGCTTGTGGTACATCTTTCTCCTTGTCTTGGGTCTAAATCTGGACCTCTACAGTGTTATACATATATGTTGAAGATTCCGCTTGTGTCTTGCTTATCGTGCACAGTGGGTGTTAGCCTCGGGCACACTGGCTCGACGGAGGTGTCGTTACAACTTGCCAGACTATAAAATCACTTGAACGGTTTACATGGGCTTAATGATCAAATTCATTGCTCAGAGTTTACCCCCTATTACTCTGTCTATTTCCACAGCGCAGCCGGGCACTTTAAATTTCTAAATTTAAGAATGCATATCCCTGAACTTACAATTATTGTTGCATATACTTTACAGGACATATCAGTCAGCCCAAGAAATTTTGGTTGTTCGTGATTCCTGAGCAAGTTTACGCTCAGTAGTTTGCCATTGCTCTCTGAACGAAAGACCGTCTGCTGCGAAATCCCCCGCAGCTGTGTTTCGAAACGCGGGTATGCGGGATAACGAACTGCGTCCATAACGCCTCCGTCACGGAGCCGATCTGAATTTACAAGGGGAGTTTAAATGAAAGCCTTACATGTTTGTTTTTTTTGTGTGTGTGGATGGGTACAGGAACAGTACATGATGGTGATCATATAAACCATGCTGTTTAATGAGCCTTCGCTTCTAACGTTTATTTAACGCACCTGAATATTTTGTGTGTTTCTAGATTCTCGTGACAACAGAACTGGCCACTTCTTCGAAAATTGTAACAGAAACTAGAAGTGGGAGCAGCAGAGAGACACTGTATTATGTGGATGAAACCTATACACCGGGCATGGCTTACATCGATCTGTGCACGGTTGCAAATGTATGTGTCCTTTCTGTCTGTCTGCCTGCCTGTCTGTCTGCCTGCCTGTCTGTCTGTCTGCCTGTCTGTCTGTCTGTCTGTCTGTCTTTAACAACCAGCCACCCAAACAATAAACTTACCAACCAACAAACCAATCAACCAGTCACCCAAAGAAGCATCCTACCAGCAATGTTCTTTACAAATTTGCTACTTTGGAATATTAATTTAATTCCGAATCTTATAGTCTACCGACGATGACAACTCTAGCTAAGTCAGAAATAAATGATCTTCTATCTGTCTACGATCAAATAAACAGTTGTACTTTAAAAGTTTTCTGTTCGTGTTTCATCCGGCTAAGACACCAATGAAATACATCTGTAGCTGTGTATATTGTCTCTAATTATGACTGTCTACCTGTCTGTCTCATGTGGCCGTAGTATAACAAATCTGTGTCTCGGTTGAGTGTGGTTTAGATGACAATTTTATAATTTCAGTTTGTCATAGTTATAGGCCGGTCTCTCTGGCTGTGGGGTTACAACACTTTCTCTCTGTAATCCCGTTTATCACGCAGAGTCTCGCAGCGGAGCGAGAACTGAGGTGGTTCGACCCCCGCTCGTGACTTGCGGATACTGAGCCGGCCGCTCAGAAAGCAATGGCAAACTACTGAGCGTAATCTTGCCAAGAGATCAACAGACAGCTGAAAGATGCTGCTGTTGACAGCTAAGTCCTGTAAAAGGATACGCAAAACATTTAATTTAACATAGTTATAGTCAAGTGGTTTCTAGTATAGCTTCACCAACTCTCTGATTGGCTGACATTTATACTGGTACTATGTTTGCTGCCAAAGTTCAACTTGTTTTATTTTTTTGTGTTGTTGTTGCTGTTGATGTTGATGTTAATGCTGTTATTAATGATCCAGTGTCGCCTGAGGCTCAGCCGAATGTCATGTAGTAAAGCATGTTAGTTTGTATCAGCTGTTGTATTGTTATATTTACAGTGTGTGTTTTATCTTGTGTTTGGTTCAGGTGGTTGTAGGTGTCGTGTCCTCCTTTACAGTGTCGTCCCTGGAGTGAAGAGAGCCGACACCCACATTATAATATTTTTTCCCTCTCAATATTCTGGAGAATCCACCAGCTTCCGTCCAACACACTCCATCAGCCTATGGACACCTTTTCCTATCACTCTCTCACTGTCGTACTATGCCCCCCTTCTCATACTTCCCCAACGCAACATACTCAACAACTCTTGCTTCTAAAAATTAATAAAGAGTAATTTATTAAAATAAAAGTGTAACGTATATGAGACGTGTATGTGAAGAAAATGTCTGACGTGTTCTATAAAGTGTGTAGACTCTGACTCTCAGACAGCAACCCAGTCAGCTGATCCCAGCAAAGATAGACCACAGCACGTTACGTCAGAACATGTACTTCTCACCCGTTGCCGAAACCATCTTGCCGGATACTGCTTTGCCTCTGTAGACCTCTGGTAATCCAATTTCATGAACATCCGAAATAGACACCGGTGGTATTAACAGTTAATCATGGACCGGTTGCACTCTACACAATGTCCGTTCCTAACGTTCCTTAACAAACTGCACAAGTCTTTTGTAGTGTGTACGGAGTTAGTTAGTTAGTTAGTTAGTCGACAGATCATCCTCGTTGCACATCGAACCATTCAGTCCATAAGTGCTAATTTCTAATGTTAATTGTTGCTGTACTAACACTAGGTACTCTTAGCCGGTTCTCGGTTCGTTACTACTGTCTAATGCTGTGTGGTGCATCAGTATGCATCACTCTCTTTGATGAATCAATTTCCTTCTAGCGTAAGTTACGTTCTGTATGCAACTCTAGTGACTCTTGAACTGGTGTTCTTCCCTTTTGGATTTGATTTTTCCCCAAAAACTTGTTGAGTTTCCTTGGATCTGGTAGGGAACCTTACGGCACTGCAGTTTACACTAAATTACATCTAATGGTAGCCATACAGGCTCGTGTAAACTAAATCAAATATCTCCTTCACACGTTAGATGTTCTAACTACTGCAGTGACAAGCATGTCTGCCTAGATCCACATTTTTCAAGTCCCCCCAGTTGGTCCCAACTCGGGTTTTTATGGCAACTCCTAAAGTTGGCCACGTGACGTTATCCTTTATGCCCCCACACAGGTGGCACAGTGGCAGATCATCCCCTGTCAGGGATCCATCCTCGCTCTGGCTCCCTCCATGTTAGATTTTTCATCACAGGTTTAGATTCTCAAAACAAGCCAGCGAGTTTCTGTCGAGTTACAACAAAGAGTTGCAAATAACCCCGTCAATCCTCTCGATGTGCCGGAAACCAAGAATTGACAGATGCACTGTTTTCTCCCTAGTCGGGCACTTCCGACCTGTTGATAAACTGTCAATCTTCTGTTCCGTGGTGACAATCCCAGCAGCCATTTCCGTCTGATGTCCGGCAGTATAGATGACAAACGGAACCATTCCATATCCTAAGCCGACAATCATATGTGATTCTAACTGTTAATGAACTGCCAACTCGATGTATCCATTCCTTCTCACTCACCACCAAATGTGTTTATGGGCTGACACGATGTAACCTGTGCAGCTGTGTTTACTCTGTTAGTAAAAATAGTTGTCGCTGGCAGATCGTCCGCTTAATCCGAAAATCATCTATAATAATCAACCTGTTAAACACACGGTTTTATTTTGTGACATAGGCCCCCTCTTAAGAGAGTAGTCCATCTCACTCTTCTCCACCGTGAGTTTAATCCAGATGATTCATTCTTCTTCTTCAGGAGCTGGGTGTCTTGACAAGAAGTCCGCTCCAACATTTTCCTTCCCAGGAATGTACTCTACTGTGAAATTATACGGTTGAAGTAACAACGACCACCGCATCAAACGTGCGTTGAGCTTCTGAGAAGTAGCCAGGAACATCAGGGGCTGATGATCCGACTGGACCCGAAACTTAACTCCATACAAATATGGCTGAAATATTTGCACTGCCCATACGAGGGACAAGCACTCTCTCTCGACGGTTGAATAATTCCTCTCCGCCTGTAGAAGTTTCTTACTTGCGTATGCCACAGGTTTCAAAACCGAAGCATCGTCTTTTCCTTCCTGTAACAAAGCGGCCCCAATTCCAATCGCACTCGCATCTGTTCTCAACACAAATTGTTTGGAAAGGTCAGGGAGCTGTAATACAGGTTTGCTGACCAAGGCCTCCTTTAACTGACTATAGGCATTCTCACATTCTGGTGTCCAAATGATTTGGTCCGGGAATCCCTTTTTCAAGGTTTCCGTCAACGGAGCTCCCAATTCAGTGAAATGTGGGATAAATTTGTGGTAGAACCCACACAACGAGAGAACAGATCGCACATCCTTCTTCGTTTTTGGTCTAGGTGCATTTCTGATTTTCTCCAGGTTCTTCTCTTCTGGAACAATGTGTCCTGGAGTGATGGTGTGACCTAGAAATTCCAGAGTCTGGTAACCAATCATGCACTTGGTTGGACGAGCAGTAAGCCCTGCTTCCTTGAGCCTGTTAAACACTCTCTCCAAGGATTGTAAGTGGTCATCCAGGCTGTCACTGGAAATCAGAATATCATCCATGAATGAGATGATGGACGGATCCTGTAACGGATCTAGTAAAGTCCTCATCATGCGTGTAAACACACTAGGTGCATTGCTGAGTCCAAAGGGCATGACCTTGAATTCGTAGTGTCCACTGGGTGTACTGAAAGCTAACAGTGGTCGAATCTCCGGTTTGACTGGTATCTGATAGTACCCCCGACTCAGATCCACCTTTGAAAAGTACCGAGCCTTATGGAGCCTAGCGAATAACTGAGTTGGATTCGGCAAAGGTTCCACCTGAAATTGTGTGTGACTGTTCAGAAGTCGGTAGTCTATACACAACCGGTGTTCTCCACTTGGTTTGCGTAACAAAACTACCCCCGCATTGTATGGGGATGTGGATGGTGCAATCACATCATCCTCCAACAATTTGTGTATTTCCTCCTCCAGGGCCTTTTCTTTAGAGAATGGCACTGGGTAAACCTTTTGGCGAACAGGCTCCTGTGTGGTCAAAGTCATCTCGAACTCCACCAACCTCGTTCGTCCTGGTTTATCAGTCAGTATCTCCTTATGAGACTTGAGAACCTGGGTTATCCTTTCCCTCTCCTGGGAGGTCAGATCAGGGTTCACTTTCACATCCCTATAGGTTTCCTGGTGTACCAAGGGATATTCCCTGCCCTCGCTGGTTCCCACTTCCGTCTCCACTGCAACTGCCATGGCCATGAGGTGAGCTGCCTTGTCTCCGGGTCTCTCTTCGTATTTCCGCAAGAGATTGATATGGAAAATCTTCGACTTTCCCCGGATCCGGATCTGATAGTTGGTTCTGGATATCACCCTTTCCACGGGAAACGGTCCTTGCCAACCTATCTCCAGTTTGTTGTTTCCCGTTGGGAGTAGCAACAAGACTTTATCTCCCACCTCTAGAGATCTTTCTTTAGACCTACGGTTGTAGTAAGCCGCATGTCTTTTCCTGGCCTTTTTCAAGTTTTGATTTGCCAGAGTCCATCCCTTGTGGAGTTTTTCTTTCAGTTCCTCCACGTATTGATAGGATGAGATCACTTCTTCTGACGTCCCCTCTTCAGTCCAACTCCTCAACATGGCTTCCAACGGTCCTTTGATTGGACGACCAAACAGCAACGTAGCGGGTGGTAGTCCTGTTGAGCCATGAGGAACTTCCCGATAGGCAAAGAGTGCGGCTGGGATATATTCATCCCACCTATCAGGTTTTTCCTGCGCTAGTTTCCTGAGCATTGTCATCAACGTGCCGTTGAAACGCTCTACTTGTCCATTGGCTTGAGGGTGGTAAGGGCTGGTATGTATGTGGTTAGAGTGAAACACCCTAAATACCTCCTCCATGAGTTTTCCACAAAACTGAGATCCATTGTCCGTCAGAATTTGATCCGGAAAGCCTAATCTGGTAAAGGCCTCCATCAGTGCGTCCGCCACTCTTTTCGAGTCAATCGTGGTCAACGGTATAGCCTCACCCCACATTGTACAGCAATCCACCATTGTGAGTATATACATGTTCCTCTTCCTAGTCCTGGGAAGTGGACCCACGATATCGATGGCTACCCTCTCGAAAGGAGAGTTCATGATGGGCATCTCACCCAACACCACCGGTGCTGTCCAGTGTTTCGGTGCCACCCTCTGGCACTCAGGGCATGACTTCACATACCGACGCACATCATCTGTCATTCCCGGCCAATAGTAATGGCAGGAAATTCGCTGCATGATGGCGGCTATACCCATGTGTCCACTAAAGGAGATGGTATGCCCCATATGAAGAATCTGGGACCGGTGAGCTTTCGGGACGACCAACTGACCGTATAGGTTGTCTCCCCTTCCTGCTCTCCTGTAGAGTATCCTATTCTTCATGTAGTACTGCCCCCGTCCTGGTGGATCAGCACTTTTCTGCAGCTTTTTGTAGCAAGGACGTAAAGTATCATCCTCACTCTGGGCAGTTCGTAGCTCCCCCGGTATTGGGTTAGTCACAATTGCATCTGCCTCTTCCGTTTTCGTCTGAGAGCGAGTCTGCATTGCTCCCATATGGATTGGCTCCCTGGGCATTCCCAGAAAGACATACCGGCAACCTAGGATGACTGGAAAAATGGGATCGGTCAATACAGCGGCCTTGATGGTGCCGGTGACGTACCTTGAGCGAATCTCCACATTAGCAATGGGCAACTTCATGGGTACAGCACTTTTCTGTGCAGGCTGTATATCCAATGTTTCACCTGTGAATTGTTCTGGATGTACCAGATCCGCAGAAATCACGGCCTCCCCGTCCAGTCCTGTGTCGTATAAACACTCCACTTGACGACCGTTCACCTCTACCAATTCCACTACAGGTGGTTTTTCCTTGTCTGGAGTCTCTTCCTCGGCCTCGACCTGTTCGGTGGGCTCCACCTTAGGTTTTCCTGAGCACACGACGAATTGAGTGTCTCCTGACATTCCCTTGCAGTCAATAGCATTGTGCGTATTCGACTGGCATTGGTTGCACCATTTCCCTGTCCTAGATTTTCTATTGCCAGACTTGAGTGAGCTCTCCTGGTGGCGAGCTTCCTTGTTGACCTTGGCATTTTCCGTGACAACCTCCTTGGAAGTCACTTGACATGCTGCGAAGTGAGGGTTCTTAGCCTTCGATTTGCAGTCCCTCGTATTGTGAGAGGGTGACTTACAAATTGAACACCACTTCTCCGACCACGGTCGTTTTGGTGTAGAGCTTGAAGTGCTCTTGCTTCCCTCCTTCTTCTTCTCTGAACTATCCTCTGATTTTTGCACATAAGGTTCCCACTTTTTTGTTCCTGAGTTTTTGGTTTTCTTCTTGTCATGTTTCTCTTGACTTTTGGAGTTGGTGGAAAGGTTCTCCCCTGCCTCCCCATGTACCTCGACGAACCGTTCTGCTAATTTATTCACGAGGTCAATACGTTCCGCTCCTTGTTCTCCCAGGAACGTCCTGAGAGGTTTAGACATTTGCTTCTTCAGCTGGTCGACCACCATGAGCTCTTCCAGACTCTCATAGTCATGTGCGAACCCAGCCAAATCCATCCACTTATGGAGATAAGATTTTAGACGCAAACTGTAGGCGGCAAACAACTCCCCCGGTTCTCGTTTCGCTGCTCGAAATTTTTTCCGGTAGGTATGTGACGTAACTTCGAATCGTTTCAGCAGAGCCGTCTTTAACTCATCATAATTGTTCTCATGTCCTGGTGGCAGGCGAGTATAAACCTCGTATCCCGTCCCGCGTAATCCCTGGGATAGCTTAAGATTCCATTTGTTACGCTCCAGACCCATAGCAACTGACATAGCCTCGAAGCGTTGAAGGTATTGATCAATCTTCTCTTTGTCCTCCTCGTAGACCGCTAAAGGAAACTTCATAGCATGGTACCCATGTCCACCTACTGGTGTTGATCCTGGGATGGAGGAACCTCCAACTGCTCCCTCAGTTTCTCCATTAGATTGACTCTTGAGCTCGAGTTCCCGCATCCGGTACTCGTGCTCCCTCTTCTGTGCTTCTTGTTCAGCTTCTAATTTCCTAGCTGCTTGTTCAGCTTCCAATTTCCTAGCTGCTTGCTCAGCTTCCAATTTCTTAGCTGCTTGCTCAGCTTCCAATTTCTTAGCTGCTTGCTCAGCTTCCAATTTCTTAGCTGCTTGCTCAGCTTCCAATTTCTTAGCTGATTGCTCAGCTTCCAATTCCATCCTTCTCAATTCCAGCTCGGCCTTTCGATCTTCCCTTTCTGCTTGACGATACTCTCTCTCCACTTCCTGTATGTAATCCGTTAGAGCAGAACCCGCCAATCCCATTTCTTCCCCCTTTGCCTTTAATTCTGCTGTGCTAAGTTTAGGGGTGGCCATTATACAGACAAGTAAGCTAGCAGGTCTAGTAGAATATAACTGCAAATTACTATACAGATATATGAACAAGTACTATAAATCTAGATATTACACACACAGCACATTCACGCAGTGACAAGAGTAGAATCAGGACCACAGACCTATGCAGACGTGTGAAGTGTGAACAGGTAAGATATTAGTCCTAACCCCTATCCACATTCACTCTAGCTGGATTCTCCAAAATGATATCTCCCTCTTATAACTAAGGATCCCGTGTCAAAAGACCCCGTTGTCAGAAGATCCCACTGTCAAAGGTTCCTGCTTGCAGGAGATCTCGCTGTCCAAGGATTCCGTTTACGGGAGATCCCGCTGTCCAAAGATCCCGGACAAGAGATCCCGCTGTCCAAAGATCCCGTTATCGAGAGATCCCGCTGTCCAAAGATCCCGGACGAGCCCCCAATAATGTCGTGTCCTCCTTTACAGTGTCGTCCCTGGAGTGAAGAGAGCCGACACCCACATTATAATATTTTTCCCTCTCAATATTCTGGAGAATCCACCAGCTTCCGTCCAACACACTCCATCAGCCTATGGACACCTTTTCCTATCACTCTCTCACTGTCGTACTATGCCCCCCTTCTCATACTTCCCCAACGCAACATACTCAACAACTCTTGCTTCTAAAAATTAATAAAGAGTAATTTATTAAAATAAAAGTGTAACGTATATGAGACGTGTATGTGAAGAAAATGTCTGACGTGTTCTATAAAGTGTGTAGACTCTGACTCTCAGACAGCAACCCAGTCAGCTGATCCCAGCAAAGATAGACCACAGCACGTTACGTCAGAACATGTACTTCTCACCCGTTGCCGAAACCATCTTGCCGGATACTGCTTTGCCTCTGTAGACCTCTGGTAATCCAATTTCATGAACATCCGAAATAGACACCGGTGGTATTAACAGTTAATCATGGACCGGTTGCACTCTACACAATGTCCGTTCCTAACGTTCCTTAACAAACTGCACAAGTCTTTTGTAGTGTGTACGGAGTTAGTTAGTTAGTTAGTTAGTCGACAGATCATCCTCGTTGCACATCGAACCATTCAGTCCATAAGTGCTAATTTCTAATGTTAATTGTTGCTGTACTAACACTAGGTACTCTTAGCCGGTTCTCGGTTCGTTACTACTGTCTAATGCTGTGTGGTGCATCAGTATGCATCACTCTCTTTGATGAATCAATTTCCTTCTAGCGTAAGTTACGTTCTGTATGCAACTCTAGTGACTCTTGAACTGGTGTTCTTCCCTTTTGGATTTGATTTTTCCCCAAAAACTTGTTGAGTTTCCTTGGATCTGGTAGGGAACCTTACGGCACTGCAGTTTACAATAAATTACATATAATGGTAGCCATACAGGCTCGTGTAAACTAAATCAAATATCTCCTTCACACGTTAGATGTTCTAACTACTGCAGTGACAAGCATGTCTGCCTAGATCCACATTTTTCAAGTCCCCCCAGTTGGTCCCAACTCGGGTTTTTATGGCAACTCCTAAAGTTGGCCACGTGACGTTATCCTTTATGCCCCCACACAGGTGGCACAGTGGCAGATCATCCCCTGTCAGGGATCCATCCTCCCTCTGGCTCCCTCCATGTTAGATTTTTCATCACAGGTTTAGATTCTCAAAACAAGCCAGCGAGTTTCTGTCGAGTTACAACAAAGAGTTGCAAATAACCCCGTCAATCCTCTCGATGTGCCGGAAACCAAGAATTGACAGATGCACTGTTTTCTCCCTAGTCGGGCACTTCCGACCTGTTGATAAACTGTCAATCTTCTGTTCCGTGGTGACAATCCCAGCAGCCATTTCCGTCTGATGTCCGGCAGTATAGATGACAAACGGAACCATTCCATATCCTAAGCCGACAATCATATGTGATTCTAAATGTTAATGAACTGCCAACTCGATGTATCCATTCCTTCTCACTCACCACCAAATGTGTTTATGGGCTGACACGATGTAACCTGTGCAGCTGTGTTTAATCTGTTAGTAAAAATAGTTGTCGCTGGCAGATCGTCCGCTTAATCCGAAAATCCTCTATAATAATCAACCTGTTAAACACACGGTTTTATTTTGTGACAGTAGGAATGTCCTGATACATGTAAGCGATGGACGATCAAATAGGCTATGCTCCACAATGTCCTAAGGACTTTGAGAAGTTGGCAGATACATTCTAAGGAAATGAAGATACGGGCATCATTGTCATATTGATAAAAGCACAATTGCAAGTAACATAACGAGCATTGCGGTTAGAAGGCCTTCTTCAGCACACCAAAATATGCATACAAACAACTACTTTAACTAATTCAGTGCCAAACCAAAACTGATGTCAGCACATGGACAATATTTTAAAATGTGATTGAAGAAATCATCATACATTTTCCAGCGAATATATTTAGGCCGATTGCTTAATGAGAGCCCATTTGGGATGTCTGATTAATGCTAGCTCGAACTGATGACTGACTTCACATCACCAAACAACCATGACCTGCCAATTTGAGCGCCACTATACAACAGAAATTAGCAATGCTTTAGAAGCGTATGGTATAGACCAAGCTACCAGACTGCTAAACAATATATATGATACTGATGGTATTCTTAGTGAATCATGTAAATCACTGTTTATTGCAATTCCGAAAATGTCAGGAGCCTCAGAATGTGATAAACCTCGAAAAATGACTATAACGAGTCACATCACAATAATTTTTACTAAGGATCAGTTAGTAAGAAAATGCAACCCGAAATAGGAGAAGAACAATGTGGCTTGGCAAAAGGCAAGGGTTCAATAAATGTTGTGTAATTGCTGAGACTGATTGATTGATTGATTTATGAACCGACATCACAGCATTCGGGACATTCCCATACGCGCTCCGTCCCCATCCTCAGCAGTCAGCGAAGAGTTCCAACATCAATAGTTCCAGTAACAATCTGATAATCGCCTTTCCTCTGAGCGTCGTGCGTCGGCCAGATCTCCTCGTCACTCCTCGGTGGTCCATTGGCTTCTCCGAGTGTACACGTGCTCCCACAAGGCCGCAACCACGTTTGCCTTGTCATGCATCAATACTAGACCAAGTTTTGCCGAGCTAGCCAATCTGTCGGCCTGTTTATTCCCCAGAACACCGGCATGCCCCGGAGAAAAGATCCAGGTGATGCTTGCCACCCGTGACCTCCGAAGCGAAGCAAGCCACTCTGCACCAAGCTTGCCTGTCCTCATCCTCCTCAGCATGCTTTCTGAGTCAGTTACAATCACGATGTGTATTAATTGCTGCGAACATTAATTTAACTCTCTATAAAAGGAAATAAAGGCCTACGTCTTTGCTTTATTGACTACACAAAAGCTTCCGTTAAGGTAAGACATGCCAACATGATGGGGATGCTTGCAGATCTACAAATGCACGGGAAACATCTTAGACTTGTATAGAACATATATTGGAAACAATACGCCGCCTTACATATTGATAATGAAGTAGGTAAATATGAGCTCCCTTAATGACAGTTGTATTAAACGTCCATCCAAAGTTGAGTTTCCATGAGCTACTCTTCGCATGCGGTAGATTGTGGAGCATTTTACATCAGGTAACTGCTTCTTATATTACATGATACGCTGTATCGTCAACAGCACCAACCCCACTTATATAAGTGTCTTTGCACGGCTAAAACCACCAAGTGAGCCTAACTTCATGCCCCTATCCCTACCCCTACATTCTTCCCCTCTACTCTCAAGCTTCTTTCTACCGACGACTCCGATAATTTAGTTGTGTGCATACCTCCCGACCTTCCCTTTTGGCACCGGAGAAATCGGTCTTCAGTAAAGACATCCGGTTCATACCTCTACGCCAGAGGTTCCCAAACCACAGCCTGCGCGCCACTTGTGGCCCGCCAGCTGTCAGAAAGTGGCACGCGAGGCCTCGTTTCAGTCGAGATTTCAAGAGTTCACAATAGAGGAGGATAATTTTGCCCTCTTCATAAATCCATTCGTATTTCCTGATTCCGAGCTCTGTCTATTACAGAAAAACTTCAACACGAAGTAATTGATTTGAAATGCAATTCTGCATTGAGATGTAAATTTCTGGAGCTGCCTGCTTCACCTTCAGCTGATCATATGATTTCATTCTGGCGACTATTGCCTTTCGAACAATTTGAACACTTGCGTTCATTCGCCTAGAGATACATTTGTCGTTTTGGTTCGACTTACAGATGCGAGCAGTCATTTTCCGCAGTGATCGTTGTGAAAAACAAGTAACGTTGCAGACTTATCGACAGTAACCTAGCTGCGCTTATGACTTTGAGCACGGCAGATTTGTGCCCAGGCATTGATAAACTGGCATCTGAACTTAATTAACTGGTTATGAAGAACAGTTACAATTGTAAATTAATTACATTAATAGCGATTTTCGAAATTGATTTGAGATTTATTGTTAAATGAACTATTGACTTTAAACCAAAAAATTACCTCAGTTTAGTACTGACACTGACTGCCTTTAAAGTTTTAGAAGTTTGTTGACGAAAGTTAAGAAAGGTAAGAATGATATTGCACGACTTTTATAATTTTATAACGCTGTGGCCCGCTTAACTACCGAAATTAGTAGATATAGCCCTCGGCTTAAAATGCTTGGGAACCACTGCTCTACGCCCTTCTGGCCACAGATACGTGCTACCGCAGGATGTCCGTCGTTTCCCTCTCACTTTCACGTTGAAACATCACTTCAGTAATCAGGATCACAAGGACAACTCTTCGATCCCACCGATCACCTCTCTCACCTTTAAAAACGCAGTTCCACTTGGATCCCCAATCCAAGGGCATCCAATGTCTAGGATCTGTGTATCGAAAAACACTTGTCGATATACAACAATTAAAATTGAAGCCACTATGATACTCCAGCCTTTCAGCGGAGGAACATCGAACACTCACACAGCTGAAACGATGTGATGGCATAGTTATCAAGCCTGCCGACAAGAGAAGAGCGTTAGTGATTTGGAAGAGAGACTTGTATTTACAGGAAGACAACAAGCAAATCGAGGGTGCAACTTTCAACAGACCACAGCCACAAGATGGGATGGTCAATAACAAGAGAAGGAAATACCTGTTTGGTTTGGCCACGTGGTATGGTCGAGAGATGAACACTGGGCTGATCCACGACTCTCGTGATCGTGTGAGATGGCGAAGCATGATCATCCACGCTTACCCGCATGACACATAATGATGATGATGGTGATATATATATATATATATATATATATATATATATATTATGACCTATGGAGCACAAAGACAAGAGAAGGATATTTTACCTTAGATGTTTAAAAATACTGACTTACAGAAATATCAGTTAGGTGACAAATTCCTGGAGAATGCAAACATGTCGTCATCTGGACATAAAACAGCTTTACTCAAACACCATTTGGAATTGTATGTTGATTACGTTTATGTTTCACACGACAGGATGCCCTAGCGTACTCACTATGTGAAGACGACACACCCACAGTTGTGAAACTCACCACTCAAAGCCGGCCATTCTATATTTACACCAATTATTTTGATGATTTCAACCATTCATATATTACCCCGTGCTCGTTAGTCCTGAAAGCTGGAGACGACCCCTTGCTTCTAACGTTCTACTTCAGGTAAATGTCCATGTATATCATCCATTAATGCAGTGTTGTCATTGAGTGCCCATGGGTTGTGTGTTACTGTGTGTACATGTGCTAGGTCTGTTCAAGTATAATACAGCAACGCAATATCGTCATTGAGTGTTAGGGCTTGGTGACACTCTCACTGTTACTTGGCACAGGGCTTGGTGACACTCTCACTGTTACTTGACACAGGGCTAGGTGAGAATCTCAATGTTACTTGACACAGGGCTAGGTGAGAATCTCACTGTTACTTGACACAGGGCTAGGTGACACTCTCAGTGTTACTTGACACAGGGCTTGGTGACACTCTCACTGTTACTTGACACAGGGCTAGGTGACACTCTCACAGGGCTTAGTGACACTCTCACTGTTACTTGACACAGGGCTTGGTGACACTCTCACTGTTACTTGGCACAGAGCTTGGTGACACTCTCACTGTTACTTGACAGTAGTGATGTTTGGCGCACGTCCACATATATTTTTGGACGCGGATGGCGGCTGATAGTTTAATGAAGGTTTTATTGCCGACTGGGGGAATATCCCGGGTGAAATTTATTTTGGCGGGTTTCTGTAAAAGTAATTATGGCTGCCTGGTCTATTACTAAGAAGAACGAAATACCACAGTGTAATATACAAGTAAATGGGAATATTCTTCAACAAGTGAATAGGTACAATTACCTCGGAACAGTAATAACATCTGATGGGAGATGCCTTGAAGAGATTAGAACAAGAATCGCCATGGCAAAAGTAGCCTTTAGCAAGATGAAAAACATACTGACCAATAAAAAGATGTCAATTGAAACGAGAAAAAGAGTGTTGAGATGCTACATAGAACCTGTACTTTTATATGGATGTGAAGCTTGGACAATGAGCAGCCAGGCTGAAAAACATCTGATGGCTGTAGAAATGTGGTTTCTGAGGAAAATGCAAAGAATACCATGGACAGCCAGAAAGACCAATGAACAAGTACTTCAAGAAACAAATGAAGATCGTAAACTGATCAGAGACATTAGACGTAGACAGTCACAATTTTTTGGGCATGTTATGAGAAGAAATGATTTGGAGAACTTGGTGACAACTGGTAAGATCGAGGGGAACAGACCAAGGGGAAGACCTAGAAACAAGTATCTGGATGGCTTGGCCTTGTGGCATGGTCGAGACAGAAACACGGAACTGATCCACGACTCTGTTGATCGAGTGAGATGGCAGAACATGACCGCCCACGCTTACCGGCATGGCACATGATGGATGGATGGATGGTCTATTCTTTGGTGGGAACGGGGTCTATGAAAATCTGTGGGTTGTTTCTGTAAAAGTAATTAGTGTGAGCACGGATGAAGGGTGTGAAGGGGAAACGTTATATATTTTAGTTAGAAAGGAACGGAGTATATGAATGTGTTAGTATGAGTGGTGAGTGTAGTGATGTATAAACTGCCAAGGGTGTGACGGGACGTCTTTATACTCGACGAAGCATGGGTAGAGGTGTAGATGGTACTGAACAAAAGAGGGTTGTAGGAGTCTGACACAGTAAAACAGAGAGACAAAACAAAAAAGTAACATTTTCAAGTGTTTTTTTATTGGTATACATCAAACTACATTTAAAAATGGTTTACGACCCAAAGGGGATCAGAGGGTTATTGTAGAAAGATGCCTGGTCGTGTATGAAATCTTATAAAGTTGTAATGGATGTCATTTCATGGTAAGGGGTGGGTACCTGGTATTAGTGGTCAAGTAGGAGTGGTCGATATAGGGGTGGTCATAAATGTAATAAGATAAGAGGTGCTATGTTCGCAGTTACACACTGGTCAACCAGTGGTCAAGCAGTGGTCAAGTAAGGGTCAAGTAGTCAAGCGAGGAAATTTTAGGGAAAAGTGGTTGTAATGATATGGTGGTGATTAAAGAGTGGTAAATTAGTGGTCAAGCAGTGGTCAAGCAGTGGTCAAGCGGTGATTAAGTGAGGAAAATTTTAGGGAAATTTTAGGGAAATTTTAGGGAAAAGTGATTGTAATGATATGGTGATGCTTAAAGTGTGGTAAATTAGTGGTCAAGTAGTGGTCAAGCAGTGGTCAAGTAGTGGTCAAGTGGTCAAGTGACCACTTAAATTGCAGAGGACGATGTGCCTAAGATTATGGTAGTGGTTAAAGTGATCGATGACGTGGTCAAGCAATGGTCAAGTGGGTCAAGTGAGGAAATTTTCGGGAAAAGTGATTGTAATGATATGGTGATGATTAAAGGGTGGTAAATTAGTGGTCAAGCAGTGGTCAAGGGGTCAAGTGAGGAAATTTTAGGGGAAAGTGATTGTAATGATATGATAATGATTAAAGGGTGGTAAATTAGTGGTCAAATAGTGGTCAAGCATTGGTCAAGTAGTGGTCAAGTGGTCGAGTGAACACTTAAATTGTAGAGGACGATTTGCCTAAGATTATGGGAGTGGTTAAAGTGATCGATGACGTGGTCAAGCAGTGGTCAAGCAGTGGTCAAGTAGTCGAGTGACCACTTAAATTGTAGGTGAAAGTACCTATAGTGCAATGGTGGTGGGTAAAGTGTGGAGGAATCACTAGTAGTGATAATAATACTACCAATATTAGCGACAAGAATATTAGCTGGTGCGTTGTTAGAGATACAAGTCTCTTTTTGTGGGGTGTGTAAAAATCATACAAAGAGGGTCATACAAACACAAAGAGGATCACAAAAACACACATACAAGCACAAAGTCAACCACACACAGCCATAAACAACCACTCAAGTACAGACAAGTATAAAAGTACACACATACAGAAACGTGTACACACATACAAGCACAAAGTCACCCACACACAGCCATAAACAACCACTCAAGTACAGACACAGAAAACAAAGAAGTAAACAAGGACAGACACACACTACAACTCAAAGACACACACCCATCTTCTACCATTACTACTGTCATCACAAGTACACACAGACACACCCATACACACTTGATACACTTGTACATACAGACCTACAAGCACACAAAAACAAAGCCACACCCATCTCCTATCATTAGTACTGGTACCACAACAAGTACAGATACACTCACGCATAAACAAATACATAAACAAAACGTGGCCCTACAAGAATATCACAAATCACATACCCTTTTTGGTAAAGAACGCGGATGTCCGAGAAGCCCTTACGTCATCAACGCCATATGCAAAAGTCATTAAGTGGTAGTATGAGTCATCGGTGTGTAGGGAAGCAGGCGGGTGGCGTGAGAATAGCTTGTCTTCAAAAACTGCCACGTCAGCTATGTAGGGTCGTGTGCAGAACCAGTGTATAAAATAGACGGCGTCTCCTCACTCGCTCTACACCAGGTCATGGTACACCAGTTCACGTGCTGACTTGGTTAGCTACAGAGGTATTTGTGCTTCAGGCTGGTGTGAGCATTGTTCGTGTAGTAACCAGATATTGTTCACGTAGTGACTTGGCTAGCTACAGCAGTGAAACAGGTTGGTGTGAGCCTTATTCGTGTCGTCGGCATCTGAGAAAACAGTGAAACATATATTGTATACACCAGAACATTTTTTGCGGTTGTAAGAAAGAAAAAAAAACCGAAAATGTGACTTATGACCAGTTTATCAATATGACCACCAGATCTACTTTCACGTGTTCAGTGTGCGACAAAACCTATTGTGATAAGTATACCCTTAATCGTCACATTCGGACCATTCACACTGAGAAGCACCAGATATACCACTGTCAGTTATGTGATAAGGTGTATAATACGAACGATGGCCTACAAAAACACAAACGAACACATCATCACCCACATATGAATACACCAAACACTACAATACCAGAGACGACAGCACCACCTGTATATTTACAATAGCCTCGTAGTCTAACGCAAGTACCAGACTACCACCACTGTATCTTCAATGATAACCTTACCCGCCATAATAGGAACATTCACAATGATTATCCCTGTCAGATACGTACCAATCTATACAATTCGAACCTACAACGGTACTTACATCACCAGACATCACGAAAAAGGATGACACCCTTAGACACCCTGGCAACACGTCCACTCATAGTAGCAGAGGATATCCAACCAAATGATAGAGACAGCTTGGCAGCCCTTAAGGCGTACTGCAAGGACCTGTCGCATATGCTACCCAATCAAGTGGTAGTATTCGAAAAAAGTGTCGACCACCGCTACCGGGTGGTTTTAGTATGATAAAAAGAAGTATTCAGATATCTTGTATGATATCTCATACATGTCTTTATTCTGGATCCGAAACAAATAAGGTATGTGTGATGACTTCGACAACAACAGTGTTTTTGATTGTCAACCAGCATAGCCCAGAAGAATGAAGATCACTAATCCAGAACTTTTTGGTTTTTCACTAATCATGTATGTCATTGATTTTTTTCTTTCTTACGATATATCTCTAAACTGTTTTTCACTAATCATGTATGTCATTGATTTTTTTTTTTCTTACGATATATCTCTAAACTGTTTTTCACTAATCATGTATGTCATTGATTTTTTGTTCTTACGATATATCTCTAAACTGTTTTTCACTAATCATGTATGTCATTGATTTTTTCTTATGATATATCACTAAAGTGTTTTGATGAATAACACACATATTTTGGTGATAAAAATATTGAAATCAAGTTTTTTGTTGATTTTCTTTATTGGTTTTGTTTTCATGACGTTGTCTTGTCGGCTCAGAGCTTACATTACCAGACATGAACAAGTCTTAGAAGAAGTTATGAAAAGTCGGAACAGTCAAATGTATAAAAACTAGGAGTTAACCAAGTATGAAAAGGCCTAAAGAGAGAAATGTCTCGGCCAAATTTATATAAAATAATCAATGGAAAAAAAATCTTGGCCAAATAGGAAAATGTGTCAAGCAAATGGAAAACAATATTGACCAAGTAATAAATACACCATTCAAGGTTATGAAAAGTCGGAAAATTTGTCAACCAAAAAAGGGAAAGATGTCGGCCAAATACAGATATAGCTAGTCCAAACTTATAAAAACCTAGGAAAAAATAACCACAGGCGAAAAGGCCCAAATACGAAATGTCTCGACCAAATTTATAAAAACCTAGGAAAAAATAACCAAATGTGAAAAATATCGTCCAAAGAAAGAAATATTTCAACTAAACTTACAAATAAGTCACCAAAAGGGAAAAGGTCAAGTACAGAAATAGCTATGGAAAAAGTAAGTCCACAAAACTAAGAAAAACAATGTATCTTCTGTAGTCAAATGTGTCTTAGCTGAAAAGACGCTATCAATGTCACCACTTTCCTTGTTTTACATTACCAAAGGCCTTCACCGTATCTGCTACAGAAACCCTTATACAGCACTCATCTCTCCACACTCTTGTTTTCTTTCTAATACAAAGTGGTCACATCACCAAGAACTTCAAACCTCAATTGTACACGTGCTCCATTGAAACACCCATGACAGTTAACAACATGTATGGCCGTGTAATCTGTGACTCCATCGGGGATAGTTCATCCGAGTATTCGTTACCAAAGAGCCATTTCCCATGGCTGACATCTTCAACTTGCTATACCACATCTTATTCTAACGTGCACTTTACATGAAATTTCCCAAATTTGGGATCTATTAAAGAATACGCAATTAGATACATAAAGACACCAAGAATATACCAGACAAAACAACTAACAAACTAAAAACTAATACCATATCAGATGAACCTCCCAGCCAACAACTACTACTAGAACACAAACATATAATAAGGAAACACATGACACACAGAGCTTACATCACCAGACAAATCACCTGGACTCAAACAAATTTTGCTTCTTGTACTGTAGAATTCTACCAACACTTCTTTCCTATCACTAAAACTAAACATCTACCACACAACCACTGGGCATTTGTCCAACATAATACTCATACCCTCGCCAACGACATTAAGGAGACGCATACTAGTTTTATTTCTGGTTACAACTGTTTTTAATATGGCAGAGACAAAGATGGTAATTAGACTACAACTGCCTTCTTCACTGCTATCCTTTGTTCGATGACTTTTCTTCTGTGGTTGTCCTTCAGGACTGGGTTCAAAATTTTTTCCAAGTCTAGTATACGGCTTTCAAAATTCTCACGTTCTCTGATTACATGATGCCAGTTACCATTGCGTTCTTCGTTGCCAACAGTATGGACTGTCAAGAAGTGAGGCTCTGGTGCAAAATTAACCTGTGGAGGTAAATAAAACACATTGAAACTTATAAGAATGCAATACCTACTACTTCAGTAAAGAAAAAACAGTAAAAAATTCACAATGAGAAGTGGTAAAATCCACCAAAATATAGACTGTCGACATTCTTTTGGTCACGCCTTGAGAAAGGGTAAAGGTATAGTCACTGATGGTTTGTGGTATAGAGAGATGTACATAGAAAACATGTATAGCACCTAGGTCTTCGGTATTGGTTATGTTTACAAAAATACACATGTGAATTATGATCATTACTACCCATACAAAGCTTATTCGTTGAAGAGGAACACCTTCGGACACCATCAGTAGGATATTTTTCGTTCCACATAACATTAATTTTCTTGAGAGACTCTGGGGCATGGCTACTAGCCAAAAGGTCAATATCTTCATCTGAAGACGAATCATCACCCCAAGCAAAGGTTGTCTCTGCTACATCTAAAGCTGGCTGGGTGCCACGAGTAGGTTTCTGGCAGAACAAAATGTCTAATGATAAAGCTGGTGTGAACGGGATGGGACAGGCATAAATTACCATGGGATGGGATGGAATGGGACAGAAAAATATGACCCAAGGACAAGCCTGGCAGGATTGGCCATGGGAATGTTATTCCTATGGGAATTCCATGATAAAGGTCCCATTGGACGGGATGGGATGGGACAGGCATAAATTATCATGTGATGGGAAGGGACAGAAAGATATGTCCCATCTACAAGCCTAGCTATTGTAACTGGCATTCCAATGGCTATTTGCTACTTCATATAGAGAAAGCGGTGTCTTTGACTTTCAAACTGTGCTTCGAATATTCAGTGCACGTGTCTATTTTGTTTCTTCAAGCAGATAGGAAACACTTATTCTAACATTTAAGAGCGCGCAACATGGAATAATGAGCTGACATGTTTAACTATAGAGCACCAGTTATGGAGATAAGATAATCATCCCTAAACTTCGACTTCTGCAATAATGACAGAACATAAATTGTTGTCACTTTTTCCTGTTCTTCCGCTTCCTTTTACCTCTTCCTCCTCCCGTTTACCTCATCCCTCCTTCATCCTTCCTCTTTCCTTCTTTCTCTGTTCTTCTTCCTTTTATATTTACAGCTTCTTTCTTTCTTTCTTCTTTCATTATTTCTCAATTTCTTTCTTCATTTCTTTCTTCTTTCTTTCTTTCTGCTTTCTTTCTTATTTCTTCTTCTTCATCTTCTTCTTCTTCTTCTTCTTCTTCTTCTTCTTCTTCTTCTTCTTCTTCTTCTTCTTCTTCTTCTTCTTCTTCTTCTTCTTCTTCTTCTTCTTCTTCTTCTTCTTCTTCTTCTTCTTCTTCTTCTTAATACTCTTCTTCTTCTTACACTTCTTCTTGTTCTGTCTTTCTGTCTTTCTGTCTTTCTTTCTTTCTGTCTTTCTTTCTGTCTTTCTTTCTTTCTTTCTTTCTTTCTTTCTTTCTTGTTGATGTTATTGTTGTTATTGTTTTTCTCATTACCATTGCTTGGAAAATGTAACCCTGCCATAGATTCCTGAAATGACATGTTATTTAATTGTTTATCATCATTCAATATTGAAACAACAAGAAGAATGTCTGTAAATTACTTGTTTTACAGGGACTTCAATTTGGATTCGAGTAATTATTGCTCCGTTAATTACCTCTGTCTTCACGGAATCAAGTTTTGTGGCGATTTGATTAAGGGACGCATGCTTCATTACGTACTTCCACAAAACAAACAGTTTACTTTTGTTTACAAAGTAGACTGGACCGTCGAAAGTGCAGATTTTGATGTGAGTACTTTTTTGATCAGTAATATGTGTTAGTGCACTTCAAAGCTAATGCAGAGTTTCAAAGTACTTTGCCTTTAACATATCCAATACCAAACAGATCATTATTAATGTTGTGATCAATGACTCTTGATAATATATTATATGTTTTCTTCCGGTCACTTGTTATAGACCATTCTTCACTGTCCATGTTTTCTGACGGGGCCGAGTGTAAGACTGGCCTGCGTGCTGATTTATGAACCTTTGAAAAGAAAGTTCGTTCGTTTGTTCCGAACAGTTTAGGATGTATGGAATATCCGATGTTCATTTAGAGACGTGTTTACAAATAGAGAAAATAACGGATAGCACGACTTAGACTATCATCCTTGCAATCAGTACAAGTTAATAAGTTTTCAGATCGTCTACGCATTATGCTCATGATTCACATATAATATTTGATGGTCATAAAAGTAATATTCAGAAGTAAAGACTAGATGACACTCTAAACAGCATAAACATTCTAGTTGATGATGCGTCGAAGTTCACTTGTTCTTGCAGCGAGGAACTATCATCATTTGGAGTTGGAATCCGGGTCGGGTTACTGTAGCTTTCAATAATTATATTGTCTAGTGCGTCATCTAGTCTCTACGTGACAAAGATATGCATTTATTTATAATATATCTTAGTGCTTCGAAGGGTTTCTCAAATGACACTTCTTCGTATTTAACCGATCAGTGTACAGCGACCATGTCAGTTTCATTTTTAACGAGGAGCCTCATTCTCTTACTTTAGGTGTCCTGCACTTCTTGACATGCCCATATTTATTCTGCACACGTGAATAATTAAGTCTTTTGGCGCCGATTCATTCGTGTAAACATCCTCGTTTCGACCGACCTCACTGAGGGCGGTGATGATGTTGGTTCGATCCATTCACTGCCCTTCTGTGGCAGCCCAGTCATTTAGTACTTAATGGCTGTAATTTGTAAGACAGACATATACAAGCTACAGTAAAATATACCATTTAAGGCTATGAAACCTAATAGATATATGGTGTCGAGTCAGTATTATGACGTCACTCGAAACAAGAAAGTCGATATTGTAAACAGCAAGCTAGCTGCTACAACTTCACAGGAAAGGGCATTGCATCTAAGAGCCCAGAACATTCAACAGCTATCCCATTGCCCGTGGGTGTTCGGGCCTGCAGCAAGCACACTAACTACTGCATTGCTGCGACTTGCTAGTAGAGTATTGAGGCAACTCTAGGGTCACATCGATGGGAAACTAAGAAGAAAACACACTAGATCTAGGATGTAGTAACATGACTGATGTCATTACAGTTAAAAAATTTACACAAATTATTGAAAGATGATTCAGCACGTAACACACGAGGATTAGGTGTGATTACACCTGGACTGGTCATGTCTACTACACAGCTGTGTGGTATTTCTCTGTCCACAGACATCAACCCAATACACATATGATGCAATATTACAGTAGGGATGACTCTGGTGGATGTTCTGATTTTTTCTTGTTAGATCATGTAAACTCTCACGATCGCCAATTTGATCGAACACCTATCATCTGAAGTGTAAACATCAGATGTGTCATCTCCATTGAAGAGATCAGCTATTTCTTCACAGCCGCTCCGTCAAAAGTTGGTTCAGCAGATCAGATAGGAGTGTTATTACAAGAGTGTCTGATCACCGGGCTTAAGTGCCGGTGGTCAGTCTCTGTGCCACGCCTCAGTGAGTTATGATTACCGCACTGAAAGGGCTAAGCGCATCATACACCCGTTACATAGTTGGGTAATGTCTACGCCACTACACCTTTGCTCCACACACAGCAATGCTAATAACATATACTATTTTAAATGGGGTTGTATATAACATGTGATCTCGCTACGGTAATAGACAATATGCATTGGCGCGCTGCTCATAATACTAGCACATAACTATTCATCCTTTTGGGTTAACACCATATGCCCTTCAGTCTCTCCAACATATACAGAACATTAAGCATGACAACATGAACGTATGCATTGTAACAATTCAAAATAGGCATTTAATAATATTCCTAATAATAACATACTAATGAATCAGTAATACATTTATTTTAAAGTTGCACATCCTTTACGGACGTAGCAGTCAACCCCAGCAATTTTTGTTTTTGCTTTTCGTGATTCCTGGGAAAAGTTTACATTCAGTAGTTTGCCATTGCTTTTTGAACGACCGGCTTCCATACCAACACGTTATAATACAACGGGACACGGTCCGCTGCCGAATCGATCACCGCTGCGTTTCGAACGCCAGGTATACGGCACACGAACCGCGTTCGCAAGCTTGCGGCCACGGAGACCCGAAATACAATTAGAAACAGCGAAATGAGACAATAAACAGTTCTATTTCAGCTTCGTCACAACGTCGTACCCAACGTCGGACAGTGCTAACATCTACTGTTGAATATCCATAAACAATTGTCAAACGTTCGTGGATGTGAATCGGTGTTACGCCTTCAGCATTAAGGAATTCTTTGGCGTTACGTTGCTTTAACCAAACTTCTTTGATGGCTATTTTAAACCGTTACTGTTGTGCAAGCAGCGACTGAAATTGGTTGGGAGTGATACACATAGCAGCAGATTCTTTGAGGAAACCTGCTAAGTTAATAAATGACAAACAGTAAAGTATTTACATAGATAAACATTAGGAGACATTACTTATAATGGGACTGACAATTTTTGAAAGGGGGAAATGACGTTCTGATCATTCTGATATATATATATATATATATATATATATATATATATATATATATATATATATATATATATATATATATATATATATAGAGAGAGAGAGAGAGAGAGAGAGAGAGAGAGAGAGTTAAACAAGGCTGTAGTTAATGTGTCCACTGGATACTGGGAAATAAAGAACCGAATTAGTTAACGAGACATCATTGAATGTATTTAGTACATACTGATGACAAAACACCCAATGTTCAACATGGCTTTATTTAATGTGTCCGCAAGATACTGGTGACTACAGAACTGGCTATCAAGAATAGAGTGATCCAGGAACCTCGTGTTAGTGGGCCTGACGACGGTCAAGTATTTTTCGTGAATGTCTCCTATTCTGATTCGATGCCTTACAACGATACCTGCTCATATGAACAGGTGTGTCTGTCTGTTGTTTGTCTATGTGCCCGTATGTTATATATGTGTGTGTGTATTTGTGTGTGCATTTGTGAATGTATGTATGGGTGCATATATATACGATATATATATATATATGTGTGTGTGTGTGTGTGTGTGTGTGTGTGTGTGTGTGTGTGCGTGTGCGTGTGTGAGTGTTTGTGTGTGTGCATGCTACTTTACCTCCGAATCTTCATCCATATACTGCAGTCGCCATCACCATTCCTGAGAGTGACAAGCTCCAATCGAATAGCAAATGACACAGACTTGTCTATTCTCGTGACGTTTGTTTTAGTGTTTGCCAATGTAACAGATGTACATGTTTCTTGTTTAATCTAAACATCGTTAAATTTCAGCATTGGTGTTCCATCTCTTTTCGTGTTACAGTCTAAACTTGTTTCTATACAAGTCCTTTTCATAATATATGAAGCTTACCATTGGCGTCTTCTCCGTACAATCATACGATTCAAAGTCATCTCCATGTAATCATAACGTCTACTCATTACAATGGCGGTCATGCCATACCAGAGATTCGATATGCTGATGATACAGTATTACTATCCACAACACAGAATGGCATAGAAAACCTAATAGCCTCAACACAATTGACTAGTGAAAATCACAACTTATATCTTAACATAGCAAAAACTAAGATAATGCATACAGATAATACTACTATGGAGAAAGAAATATACATTAATGGGAGAAAATTGGAGGTGGTGGAAAATTTTGAATATCTTGTGTCATTGATTACGAATAATGGTGACACAATGAAAGAAATTAAACGGCGACTATCCATTGCTCTTCAAAGACTAAAACAGATGAATAAATTATGGTGTGGGACAGACAGAACTACAAAAATTAGATTTTTAAGAGCATGCATCTTTCCCATTGCAACATACGCCTGTGAGACATGGACACTTACTAAACAAGCTGAACAGCGCATACATGCCTTTGAATATAAATGTTATAGACGAGTTCTAAGAATATCTTGGGTAAAGAAAAGAACAAATGCATCCATACTTCAAGAGTTGAATATTGAGGAGGGATGGCTATTAAAGACGATAAAACAAAGAAAATTGAAGTATTTTGGTAACTTGAAACGTCACGACAGTTTGGAGAGAACAATAATGGAAGGGTATATGCCTGGAAAGAGAGGAAGAGGAAGGCCAAAGAGAAGATGGGTGCAGGATGTGGCGGATGATCTCCAGATGGGTGTATCAGACGCGGGACATCTTGCTTGTGATCGAGAAGTTTTCCGGAAGGTTGTTATGGGAGCGAGGTTCCGCAAAGATCATGCTACTGAATGAATGAATGAATGACTCATTACAACCTCTTATTACATGCTATATTTGGACATCCTCCCATATCCTGCTATGGTTTGTCCACATACTAGTTAATCTTTAACTTCTTCCGCGTAAATATGAATTGGGGTCAATAATACAGTTAACAAATAACATATATGTATTGTTAGATGTTCATAGAAATAGGGTAAACAAGTAAAGAACAGAGGACGCAATAGACAATACACATATTGACATATCTAATTAACGACGAGTATTCGTACCTGTCACCTCCAAAGTACGATAGTGCTTCGCTGCAGGAATACATGTGTTTTGAAGCACGCCCAACTAGACATCCCAAAAAAGCCGATATCTTCATTAGAAATGTCTATCAAACAATTGAACTCACAACCATGGAAGATGATCAGAATTCACTTCAAACATTAATATAGCAAAATAAGTATCAATCAATCAATCATGTGCCATGCCGGAAAGCGTGGGCGGTCATGATTCGCCATTTCACTCGATCACCAGAGTCGTGGATCAGCTCAGTGTTCCTGTCTCGTCCATGCCATGTGGCCAAGCCATCCAGGTATTTTCCTCTCGGTCTTCCTCTTGGTCTGTTCCCTTCGATCTTGCCAGTTGTCACTAAGTTCTCAAGTCCATTTCTTCTCATAACATGTCCAAAAAATTTTGACTGTCTACGTCTAATTTCTCTAATCAATCTACGATTTTCATTTGTCTCTTGTAGTATAAGACTATCATATTGCATGTACCATGTAACTATAGCTTTACATTTGTATATTGCCTAGTGCATTCTCTTCGTTCCCCTACTTCTATAAACCCCAAACATTTATGAACTGTCTTAGTAAACTCAAAGGTACCCCAATTGATATATATATATATATATATGCACTACGTGTACACCATTGGTTGGAACCGACCAATCATTGCCCTACTTTACATGTTTGCTAATATACTGGACACAGCACTACGGTCCAATGTGTTCGTGTATTTATTATTTGATATATGCTTGTTTAATATACAATTCGCTGACCTATGGTGCTAATGTAATGGTTAGATTCGATTCTGTCCATAATCCATATTTGTGGGTTCATGTGGATGATTGACCTGGTTAAAGAAGACACCTATTTTGTGAGGATGTCTAGTGTCGAAGTACACTTGTTGCTGCAGCCAGATTCTGTCGTCATTTTGAGGTGACAGGATCGATTGCTGATTGGTAACTATAGCTGAGTTGAGCTGAGTTGAGTCAAGAACCGACATCATTACACTCTGGGCATTCCCATTAGCGCTCAATCCTCATCTTCAACAGCCAACGATGAGTTCCAATACTAAGGGTGTCGGTTTCAATATGATAATGTGTCAGTCTTGCTTTACTTCTGAATAACGACTATCGACTAGATCCTCTGATCAGCCCTTCCTGCTGCATTCTCTCATTGCTATTCTATCATTTTCCTTTTTTAAATATTCCTGAAGCTTAACATCAACGATCTGCAACGAGCGTAAGGTGATAGTCCTAAACAAAGAGAGATTGGGGGTCTGAGTTGGATCTTAATAAATGTAAACACAGCGCTAGATCCTTTTGTAACAAAGGAATTACGGTACTGGCTCAAGGAGATGGAGGCGATCCCATGCAGAAGCAGCTCATTTGTGGCGACTTTAATGCACGAAACAGAGAGTGGGACAATACTGGGGAAAACCGACAGTGAAATGCACTTGCAGGAGCCAGAAGTAGTCTGCATAAACGATGGGAGCTCAACGAGAATGGGAATAAGGCCACGTGATACAAACTGCTAATTACCAGGCATCTGTTACCAAGTCGCCAGTATTTGATGTCAAATGGGCTGTCCGGTGTTATCATAGGAGCGACCATCTACCCTGTCTAGTATTGATTTCTAAGTCCAACAAGACCTAGGCCGTTAGCGCACGTAAGCCATTTACATATGAGAGGGATAACATCTTTATGGGACGCCGCAGCCATAAGGCATGCAGTGTAACTAGCACACATACTCATGTGCTACCTCAATGGTGGATCTCCGATGTTAAACGGGCATATAAAACCAAGAGATCAGCAGTTAGACATTTACAGAAAGTGGGGTGGACACCCCAAAGCTCACATGGGGAAATGGAGAAAATTCGAAAGAAAAGAAAGACAAGGTGGAGAAATGTACGCGCTGTGCAGCAAAGACCAACGGAGCGAATTGGGAACATTTATAAATAAGATTGGAGGGGATAAACACTTGGAACGTTCTGAAAATTGCACAGACAGATGCCACGTATATTGAAAGATCATCCTGTCACAGTGGGTAAAGTATACAGAGATAGCGGTTCGCCTTTGACATCAGACTCAGAGAAAGGGGAAGCTTTCCAGCGAGATGTATGGCACAGACAGATCAGAACGATGAGATTATCAGAGACTCAGGTAGAGAAGATATATCTGGTAACATTAAAGATACCTACTGTGAAGATATCATACAACCAGAAGATATCAGAAATGTGATTATGTCCCAATTCTTACAATAAATGACATGCATGTTATTGGAGAGAGTAAACTGAGGTACTTGGGAATTACCTCCTACAGGAGCCTGTCATTTAGAGATCATGTGGAAGCAGCTGTTATTAGATCTAAGAAGGGACTCGATGCGACAACAATCAATGGACATGCAACAAAGGGTATTGTTCACGCTCTATCAACATCTAATTATCGCAGTAATTGAGTATGAATTGCGACTGCTCACATGCTTCCATTGGCAGGTTTCCATTCAACAATCAAAAATAGAGAGCATTTGTTGGATTTTGTTTTATGCCACAGGACATGCTAGTGCGGTGGGAAACAAGCATGCAGACAGAATTGCCTTTGTGGGGTAATGGTTCATGATTAGGCAAATGAGGCCGCGGTACTTTGGAATGTGTAAAGTTTATTGCCCGGAGAGAATGGTGCTGCAGGCAGTGACCAGAGGATCTGGTCGACACTCAAGACTCTGAAGAAAGGCCAGACGACTTATAATCAGACTGCTGTTTGTGCCATTAATATTGGGACTCTTCGCTATCTGTTGTAGATGAGGATGGAGCACGCATGGGAATGTCGTGAGTGTTGTGATGTCATTTATTGACTCAACTAAATCAATTCAACATGTCGGGTGTGTGATACCATTACATACCAATTGTTCTTGGATAAATCCCCAGCACTACAGTGCAATGCAATATCTAAAATCCGAGAAGAAGACATAACCAACGTAGGCCTGCCTCAACCAATCTGAGTTTGCTGCGCCGGATGAGAAGATTGTTACACATGTCTCTTCTCTGCTCAGATGTGGAGTTAAACCTCCGGTCTTGCACACACCGTTAGTTTGTGAACTTGAGGAACGTTGCAACCACTCTGAAATAAACCCGTTGAGATGGGTTTTGAGTATCGGAGCGGGAAGAATATCAGTACAGATTCCCCATTTAGGTGCGAGACCTGGTGAAGACAAAAGCCACTTCAACAACAATGCATAATTAAACAGTCTTTCAGAGGATCAACCAACTGACAGAACACGAAGCAGCCCAGAAAACGTGATGATAGCACAAGTAGTTTGTTTTCTTTTTGTTCTTAAATTTAAATGTTTCATATCATTTGCATGACGTTGCAATCAACCACAGTCTCCTGAACATAGGAGTTAACACCAAGCAATACAGCATAAATTGAGGAGTTACGTAGGTACTAACAGAAACAGAAATGCTATACACAACGATGGGAACAACGATGCAATCGAATAAACTGTTTTAAATATTAATAGTACACGGTGTTCGCAGAGAAACAATCAACATCTCCAGGGCCTCATCTCCCAAATGCTACCATCGTAAGCAAATAAACGGGAGAAATAACGCTTCTCAAGCCGTCTGACTTAAACCTCCATCAATACACACTGCTGTACGTTCGTCCCACGGTCACCCATAGACGTTTATCTGACTCCTTCCGTTCTTTACTATCCCCAATTTGTGCCCGCCACATAACCTGTACGCAAAACAAGTACACAGCCATCTAATGAGTGTAATGTTAGTTCCCTGTTACTTGTCATGGCGTGCGGCTACTGTTTACTCCAATCTGATTTCAGAAAAGTGGCAAACACTTTAATCCTACAATAATGTTTCGATGTGGTAGGTCTATATTACATTCTTCATCATACTACAGGTCGATTTCGAGTCTTAAAGGTGAACGTCGTATCCCTGCTGTCCTTTGCAATGCCTGTGCACTAGTAATAATAAATTTGTGACATCCGTTGTGAGAGTTTAAACTACATTGCCCATGTAAATCTACGTTTCACCCAACTTTGCTGATCGTTATTTTCTGTTCACATTCAAGATTATCACTTTTACGAAAGTCGGTACATGTAGCGAAGGTTAAGGTATCAGTTACCCAGGTTGCATCTGATAATTTTTCTCAGTCTGACTCGCACCTTCAAACATTGTTATCAATAATGATTAAATTTGCATGTTTAAACTATGTCATTGTTTTCTGAACAAGAAGTCAACATTTCAGTCTTATGTAATGTTGGTGCATGGATTGAACATGGATTACACATGGATTGAATGTCCTACCCCCCCCCCCCCACCCTTACCCCCTGGTCATCAGCGCTCCGGACATTTAAGAGTTAGCGCACAAGTATATACGAAGGAAAGTCAATAAGTAGGTCACAAATGGGTGTTGAAAAATAACTAAATATGACAACGACTTGCAACCAGTTTATTTGTATACACATATTGTCCCTTTATTTCTCAGCATAATTCCACCAACATTGATGCATTTATCCCATCGTTTTATCAGTCCTCCGAAAACGGCTGTATAAAACTGCATGCTCTGCTTTCTAAACCACGTTTTCACTTCACATTCAACTTCGGCGTCATTCGTGATATGTCTCCCGCCAAGGTGGGTTTTCAAATCGCTAGGGACTAAGTCGGTGCTGTAAGGTGGATGTTCCAGAACTTCTCACCTTAGTCAGAATCCTTAGTCACCTTATTAATTTTCTCCTGAGTTAATCGAGCCGTATGTGGTCTGGCATTGTCATGAAGAAGCAACACTCCTCCAGTCAGCAGTCCTGGACGTTTTCTTCGAATTGCATCATGAAGCATCGATAGAACGTCACAGTACGATTCAGAATTCATATTGTCACTTTCTCCTTGAAATTGGTTAAAAATACGCCTTGACAATCCCAGAAAACTGTCAGCATAACCTTCCCTGCTGATGTCGTAACCTTGAATTTTTTTGATACAAGGCGAAGAAGGATATTTCCATTGCATTGAAGCACGCTTTGATTCGGGCTGGTAGTCAGTATAAACGGGAAACATTTCCTTATGAATGTCCTTTGCAGGCAGTCCTTCTGCGCGTACACACACACACAAACGCACAAAAGCACGGTGCTCTTTGTGTGTACACTCCGTAATTACATTCGCCATTTTGTTTATGCGCTGCGCATGCGCATGAGACACCTAGCGCCACCTGACGAACGGGAATATAACATTCGATGTTGCTGTCACCAATGACACCTATAGCAAACTACATTTACCTGCAATCCCACAGAACTGTTTGACTTACTTATTGACTCGTCCTCGTACTTTAGTTTATTCAATCCACAAGCCCAAAGACCTAAACTTATGAAGACACAATATAGGACACATTAATAATATTGCACAGCCAGCTTTACCACATAACAAAGGACTGCACATCTTAGCCTTCGACGGTGCGAGTTTCCAGGTTCTCTTGAACAGACAAGGAAGAAAACAAACCCAATTAAATAAAACACGTACGTGTTTAAATTCATTAAGGGAATAGGAATATATTGTTTTCAAATAAACAGCTTACAATGTGTACACGTAAAACTATTGCAGACTGGCTGACAACACGAGCACGCACAGAGGCACCAATGTGTACACGTAAAACTAATACAAATTGGCTGGGGGGGGGGGGGGGGTGGGGGGAAGCACGCACACAGGCGTTCACGTAAAATTATTGAAGACTGGCTGGCTGCCTTACTAGCCATCTAATGTGGCGTTCTAAACATTAATAGTTGATAACATTCTTTCCCCAGATTGCTAGTGTCTACGAATTTTGTCATCCATTAATATCCCACACTATGAAAATCACAGCCACCACTCAGCCATTCATTATCCAGAGTCCCAAATGGGGCAAGCATGATTACCCTAATAACCAGTCATGTTCGTTGGTTCTGCTATCTGGCAATATTCCTTTGATTTTATCATTTAACTACAGGTGAGTGTTCCAAAATATAGACAACTAAATCATGTTTTTTTGGGGTTGCGCAAGCGTAGGAGTTTGAATATATCTGCTCCCGTGTTCATGTTTGTAGGTAATTTATAAATCAAAGAGCCGTACATGTGATCTAAATCGAACAATTAGGATATTGAGCCATATCACACAGATTTTGCTGAGAAGTGTCATGCACAAAGTTAGGAAGACAATACAAGACAATAATAGGGCAAGAACAATACGGGTTTGTTAAAGGTACAACTCATTCTGTGCCTATGCTGATGATATTAATAAAGCGTCCGATAGAAGTAAACACAGATCGGCATGTTTGATTCATCAATTACAGGTCGATTACATAGCATCAATAATATAAGATATACAGATGATACGATATTGACTGCAGACATCGCTCATGATCTGTAGCATGACTGTCGATGCCTCTATTGTACACAGTGCACAACCGGGGTTAGCATTAATTCGAAAGAAGATAGAGATTAGAGACGTCTCCAGGAAGAAAGAAATAACACAATTTACCATCCAAGAACCAGCTCCGCAGCAAAGGAGTTACGGGCGGAGTTCGTAATCCCGCATACCCACGTTCGAGACATAGTTGAGGGCGATTTGGCAACATACCGCCTTGCGTTGGTTTGTTACGAAATGGTATGGGTGATGGTCGTTCATAAAGCAATGGCAAACTACTGAACGTAAATTTGACAAGTGATTACAACAGCAAAAGAAAAGATGGTGTTAACTGCTCCATCCTGTAAAGAATATGCACATCACACTACTACTACTACAACAACTACTACTACTACTACTACTACTACTACTACTACTACTACTACTACTACTACTACTACTACGACTACGACTACTACTACTACTACTACTACTACTACTACTACTACTACTACTACTACAACTACTACTTGTGGCGTGTTTGTCATCCTCGTTTTCCTGGAAATTGCGAAACACTGCGCTTCTTATGAGGAACGTCTGTACATCTCAAATGAGCCTAATTATTGGCTGGCTCAAATCTTAGACAAGGCTTGCTAGAAACCGGCCGGAACTTAGTCCTCATCATCTCATCTCATCATGTTCCTCTTGTACCTTGCGGTGTCGAGGTGAAGTATAAACTTCGTGAGAGTGCCCGGTTATGGGCTTCGTATATCGACATTCCCATGGATTCTGTTATTCCCTCCGTCCAGCGTTTACGTGGTCGGCCTCTTCCTCTGTTTCCATCTGGTCTGTACGTCATTGCCTGTTGTGGCATGCTGTTGACTGGTAGCCTACTTGCATGGCCAAACCATTTGACTTGCTGCTTTCTAATAAAATCTAGAGCAGCTTTAACCCCCACTTTAGTCCTGATTTCTTCATTTCTGATCTTATCTCTTCTTGATACGTTGAGTATTCTTCTCACTTAGTCCTCACTTGCCCAAAATTAGTGGTGTGTCAAGTCCCTTTTTCTAATCCAGGAAAGGTTTCAATAATGCCCACAATCGTTCTATTTACCTCAGAGCAACGAATGGCGTGGAGTGTCCTGGAATTCAGGTCATAGCCCTACTGAAGTGCTATTGGGACTAATCAGCTTTAAACCTGGTTGTAGGGAAGTCTTCAGTTACTTCATTATCTACGTTTATGTCAGGAAGCCCGATATTACCGTCCGAATTATGCATATGGAATGTTTATATTCAGAAACGGGTACCCGTCTAAAAATCCTACAATTTTGGGAGCCTCTGTGGCGAAGTGGTCAAGCCGTTTGACTCGTGCTCCGAAGGTTGTGGGTTCGATTCCGGGCCGCACCCTTCGGTTTACGAGTTAAATGTTTCGGAGACTCCTGCGGGTCGTCGCTAAAAGCTACGGAGTTCGTGCTTTGTGCGACGCTTTCCGTGCTGCGGACAGAGACCGAGCCACTTTAAAGCGACTTTTTAAATCCTACAATATATCCAGGGGCAGCCCAACATCTTTTTATCGGTCATAACATTTACGCTTGGAGTGCTATCAGGAGTTATCAGACCAACAAGTGGAGTATGAGGTGTGAAGTTCAGATTCAATAAACTGAATTGTAAGGGACAGTCTGCATCATTCTATATGAGCTGAGAAATTCCCCTTGTGCATCTTGCAAGAGTACTTTCCTGTGTCAGGATTGTTTGTCCCGTCTCAATCCCTTAGGCCATGGTGTCAGGATAGGTATCCCCTAGGTGTTCAACTACCAGTTTTATATCTAAACCCTTAGGTGATATTCCAGGATAGGCATTACCTAAGTGATCAACAGGCGATATCATACCAGAAAAGCCCAGAAGATAAAAGTAGTTTATATCACCAAAAAAAGTCATTAATTACAACATCATGTCCACAGTGTAATTAATGGGGAGAGAGGAGATGTAGTTACATTGTGACTTGAAAGATTTATATGCCATTCTGAAGCATTTATCCATATTGAAGGATGTATTGTTACTATGAGGAGTTTATGCAAACCAATATTCAAAGAGTGGGTACCAGTCCTGTCCATCGTCTACTATTAATTGAGTAGATAAAGAGTTCCACGATATAACTGAGCGAGGGGATGGCCGTATTGACATGAACCTGGGCTTACGGAAGTGTCTGGTTGACACGGCTGAGTTTTCTCCTGCTTCTTTGAACCAGTGCTGCTTGTGGGTCTACGTACACGTCATTGTCTACATGGCATTCCATGATTCCCTGCTGCTTAATCTGAAGAGGATTTTCTACTGGTGTTTGGTTGACCCCTGGCCATAGCTTCTCTAGCTCATACAGCTGACCTATGTTTTCAGTCATGGTTAAGTTCACTCAGTGTATTTTTGGGGATTAATTAACAGGATTGTTGGCAGTAATGCTGAAATTACATAAACCAAACCCTTATTGAAATGGGATTTGATAGTTCGGATCAGATGCAGTAGTGACTTATGAATGTGGTATTGTTATCAATATTAGGCAGATAAAGTTGATAATTTATTAATTTAATAATTCATTTTGTGTGTGTGTGAGTTGTTTTTTGGATTTGTTTGGGGAAACATCAAATGGTTACTCTGATGTTGTCATTTATATGTTTGTAAGATTGGGTGTGATATTTGATATCCGCAGATCCAGCTGAGAAGTTTCCCCAAAACCACAATTTTAATTAATACATTATTAGGCTGAGACATGGAGTTTGTGACGATAAATTGTTGACGTTTTGTTCAAGATTTGTTGTTCACATTTGCTATGTAACTCTGTGTTACATTTGGGTTATGATCATTAGTGAAGAGGGATCCATAAACATAGAGACAATGTATTAATTTACGGAGGTTTTTCTCTGGGGTCTGTGGTAGATTTCCCTGATCATTTCGTCTTCTAAGGGAAGTCTTTTTCATTGTAATTATAGTGCAGAGCTTCTTCTTCTTTTCACGTTGGGAGTTCTGAGCCATTACAAGGCTAACCAAATAATGCTGAATTAACTGATACCCAGAATATGCGGGTTTCCCTAAACAACTCATCCATTATTGTAATTTGAAAATCACACTACTACTACTACTACTACTACTACTACTACTACTACTACTACTACTACTACTACTACTACTACTACTACTACTACTACTACTACTACTATTACTGCTACTGCTACTACTTCTACTACTACTACTACTACTACTACTACTACTACTACTACTACTACTACTACTACTACTACTACTACTACTACTATTACTACTACTACTACTACTACTGCTACTGTTGATTTTAACTCTTATTACTCATCTTATTGTTTTCTTAATCTTCTTTATTTTCTTCTGTCTATTTATTTATATAAATATCACCCTTACACTCCAACATCTCATAGGACATACTGAACACACATTACTGCCCCTCTAGTGCAATCATGTCCAGATTAATTAATTCATCAGTTAATATTAATTAACCTACGTCACGTGTATAACTGTGCCAGACAGGTAAACGTCTCATCACGTTTGATAAATAGCGACATTTTCAGAGTATAATATTTAGCAGAAGATATAATTTGACTACGAATAATATGAATTTATGCCACTATTTGCTACCATTCTTCTCTTAGCAAATTGTCTTTGGAAAGTTCAAGGAATTGTGACCATGATTATCTGTGTGTGAACGGGATCAAATTCTGTGACATATGGACTAAGAGTTATGTGTTTGAAACTGTGCTTCCAAAAGACAGCAATTTTACTATCCTCTTCCGCACGAATGATGCTATTACAATGCCAGGTTTTCAGGTGAGATTTCCTTAAACACAACACTTGCTATTCAGTAGGTGAGCTAAAACGCTGGATAGTTAGACAAGGCAGTGCCGGCAAGGTGAATACACTAACACAACTATAGTAAGTTAGACACTCGAGTCTGTGATCAAAGGAGATATATGCAAATTCGTATTCGTTCGATTTTTTTTTTTTACTTCCGGTCTCCAACATGGCGGATAGGTATTTCAACCGTTAAGACATCTGGAGTGTTTATGCTTGTGGCTACGGCTTGCATTCGCATTTTCCTCATTTTGGACTGGCAGAGCATAGTTCCGTCGCCCTGCTACTGAGTAGATTGTGTGGCTCTACGCTGTGAGCTGTGAATTTCGTGTGGAATGATTTTATATCTGCCCGTGATTGTTTGTATCGGGAAATGCATGTTCGGAATGATGGCGATCGACTGTGGCTGAATTGAATGGATTGCCTTTTCGGTTCACATGTGCATATTTTTTTTCTCTCGGAGACTCATGTGGGTCGTCGCTAGAAATACGAAGTTCGGGTTTTGTGCGACGCCTTTAGTGGACCGCCCTGCGAAAAGAGACCTAGCCAAATGGGATAAAACCCGGGTGAATGACGTCGTTCTAGTGACTTCCGCTTCCACCGACGTTGAACTGTATTTTTCGTGGAGAACATTTATGTTGGCATTCTGGTGGCGGCATTATGCACAGTTTACCTGTGTAGGCTGTTGGCTTGTCGAGACTCCTGTCTGTTCCAGTTTTCACATGGGGCAGTGAGGAGTATTTTGTGTGATATTCACTGGCACAGGAACGGAGCATAATGGGGACGACCTGTTGCCGTGAAGTTGGAACCGCGAATAACTAACTAACTAACTAACTAACTAACTAACTAACTAACTAACTAACTAACTAACTATCTAACTAACTAACTAACTAACTAACTATCTAACTAACTAACTAACTAACTAACTATCTATCTAACTAACTAACTAACTAACTAACTATCTAACTAACTAACTAACTAACTAACTAACTAACTAACTAACTATCTAACTAACTAACTAACTAACTAACTAACTAACTAACTAACTAACAAACTAACTAACTAACTAACTAACTAACTAACTAACTAACTAACTATCTAACTAACTAACTAACTAACTAACTATCTAACTAAACTAACTAACTAACTAACTAACTAACTAAACTAATTAACGAACTAGCTTAGCTTTCAACCAACTCACCCCAAGCCGTCCTATTCTCATATAGTGCAAAGCCATGTCCTCCCCATAATATTCGTGTGTGTCTATACGTCTCGTCCTCGTGCGTCTAATGATCTGGAATGGCGTGTTTTCCTATTGGTAGTCTTGGTTATAATGTTGTCAGCTAAAGATCTCCAAAAGAATGGGGAATCCAGCCCTACGTTCAGTCTTCCTGACCATATGCATGACAGGTTAGGATATCTAACTATTGTTGTATGTTTTTATGCAGGTATGTATGTATGCGTTTATGAATGTGCGTCTGTACGTGTGTCTTCTTGCCTACCTGTCTCATAACATTGTTATATGCATTGTTTATGTTTACACCATTCATTTGACAGTCATTTGTTTCCCTATGTGAATGCAGCATGCACAATAGATGAACGAAAGATGGGTTATTGGAAGGGCCGAATGGTAGCTCAATTTGTGACCCAATGTGTGACCCTTTGTGACCCTTTTCAATGGTTTGATATGAATTCTGCCCATACCCCATAGTTGTGGGTTCATGTGTATGACAGACGTGGCTAATAAAGACATATTTTAGGAGTGTCTAATTGAACATATGTCGAAGTATACTTGTTCCTGCAACGAGGCTCTGTCATCATTTAGGGGTGACAGATTCAAATTTCGATCGGTACCTGTAGCGTTATGTTTTGATGTTGTCTAATTTGTGTTTATTTATGAACTGTTTTTTTGGCCTCTCAGAGTTCCGAAATTTATATTTATATGTAATACTATCAACTAATGCACGACGCCGTTTATATTCTCTTGTGAATTATGGTTATTCAATATCTTCAACAGGTCACTGTGACACCAAGACAGGCTGTGGACAAAGTAGAGGTCAACGATATAGCAGCCTATATTGCAGTAAATCATACAATAATAAACAAACGATTTACGTATACAGACAAAATGCCATACCAGGACAGATGCTCTGCCAAGCTTGTATGTATGTGTGTATGTATGTGTGTATGTGTGTGTATGTATCAATTACCACACCATTCATTAATACTACTGCGTCGTCTCATCTCATCTCATCTCATCATGTTCCTCTTGTACCTTGTGGCGTCGAGGTGAAGTATAAACAACGGGATAGTGCCCGCTAATGGGCTTCATGTATCGATATTCCCATGGACTCTGTTATTTCCTGCGTCAATCGTTTACGTAGTCGACCTCTACCTCTGCTTTCCTATGATCTGTACATCATTGCTTGTTGTGGTATACTGTTAGTTGGTAACCTACTTGCATGGCCAAACCATTTGACTTGCTGCCTTCTAATAAAATATAGTGTAGCCTTAAACCTCACTTTAGTCATGATTTCTTCATTTCTGATCTTATCTCTTCTTGGTATATTGAGTATTCTTCTCAGGAATCTCATTTCTGTTGTTGTGATTTTTCTTTTCTCTTTTTCTGTCATTGTCCAGGTTTGGTATTGGTAACATAGAGTTGGTTGGAAGATTGTGTGGTAAAATGATTTCTTAGTTGTTATTGATACATCTTTGTTCTTTAGCATTGGTGCCATTTGTCCAATGAGTTGGTTTGCCTTATTGCATATATTTTCGATCTCCTCTTCTGATTTGCCATTTGATGATATTTTACTTCCTCATCATCATCAAGTGCCGTGCCGGCTGGCGTAGGCGTTCATGGCTCTCCATAGATCTCGGTCTTTGGTTTTCTGGATCAACTTTGGTGCTGATATTCCTCCATGCCACCGTCTCAATCCATCCAGCATCACTTCTCTTGGTCTACCTCTGCCTCTCTTCCCCTCGATCTTTCCAGTTGTTACGATGTTCTCCAATGCCTCTCTTCTCATCACGTGACCGAAGAAAGATGTTTGTCTCTGGCTTATTGTTGTATATAATGTTCTAGTTTCATTAGCCTGTTTCAGGCAGTCGTCGTTAGTTACTCTGGCAGTCCAAGGAATTCGCAACATTCGTCTCAGGAACCACATCTCTGTTGCTTCTAATTTCTTCTTAATTTGTTCATTTACGTTCCAAGATTCACTGCCATACAGCAAAACTGGTTCTACATAGCATTTCAGCACTCTCTTTCTTACATTCAGTGATAGTTACTTATTGCATAAGATACTCTTCATTTTCTGAAAAGCGGCTTTTGCCTGCCCTATTCTACTCCTAATCTCTGTTGTACATCTTCCATCTGATGTTATAAATGCCCCTAGGTATCTAAAATTATCAACTTGGTTAAGAATTTTCCCTTCTATTTCTATGTCACATTTTGGTGTCACCATTTTCTATGATATTACCATTGTTACTGTTTTCTTGATATTCAAGGAGAGTCCTTTCCTTGCACTCTCTGTTACTACAACGTCTAATAATTGTTGAAGGTCTGTTGAATTATCCGCCACCAATACTTTGTCATCTGCATAGCGTATATTATTTATATTATAACCTCTAACTAGTATTCCTGGCATCTCTTTGATCTCTCTCATTATTACTTCGCTATACAGGGAGAAAAGATCTGGTTACAAGGCACACCCTTGTCGTACTCCTAGCTTTATCCGTTCGTAACTACCCTCTTTATTTCCCATTTTAATTGCTGCTACTTGGTTCCAGTAAACATTCTTTATTATTCTTAAATCTTTTCCATCAATGTTGATATCTTCCAACATTTTAATCAGTTCATCATGTTTTACTTTATCAAATGCCTTAGTATAATCTATGAAGCACAAATATATGTCTCTCTGTTTCTCTATTGACCTTTCTATTAGTGTCCGTAATGTATAAATTGCATTGTTTGTGCTCTTTCCTTCCACAAATCCATACTGTTCTTCACTAATTTCCATTTTTATTTTCTTTTTGATTCTTCTCATTATGATTCTGAGTAGAAGCTTAGTGATATGGTTTATAAGGTTAATTGTACGAAAATCTTCACAATCAATTGCTCCTGGTCTTTTTGGTATAGCTATAAATAAAGATTTCAGCATATCACTGGTTTTTTACTTCCTAGGTACTTAAAACTCTTTACTTGTTTCAAGGCATGTTCGTTTAGGTGAATCGTTGTTCCTTTTTCTTCTTTAGGTACAGTCAGTTCCTCTGTTTTACTAGTGCTAATTTTCATGTTATGTTCCGCATACATTTCGTTTAGACTATTCATGAAGTCTTGTAATTCAGCTTCTGATTTTGCTGTTAGTGCTTGGTCGTCCGCAAACAGGAGTACTCTAATGGTTAAATTTGCAGATGGTTCTTCTTCTGTGTTATCGTCATGCGATGTTCTTGCGGTCTCTGTTTGGTTGGTTTCTTAACATAAGTTGTCTATATATGTTATAAACAAGAGAGGGGACAGGACACAGCCTTGTCGTACTCCGGATCTTATAGTGAAGGATTCTGAGTGTTCTCCAGTTGCTCAGGACAGTAGTCGTGTAGTATTGATTTGACCTGTCTTGAGTCATGTAGTATTGATTTGACCATTTTCTCCACGACTTGTATAATGTATATCTTTTATATTATTGTTATTCTCAGTTGGCCTCGAATTATGTGTGGATGAAATAATGTATGAAAAAGAGGTTTAGAAGGGTATAATGTTAGACATGCCTTCGTGCCCAATTTTTATTCATTTAAAAATAAAGTGTGTTCGTTCGCTCGTTCTATGAACTCAGAAAACATGTTGAGTGTATAAGACAGGGCGTGTAGAATCACAACCGAGGAGAGACGCATTGTTATGTAACCAGGCCATAATCCAACACATCACTTAACGGACCTGGCAGGAATGTGCCTGGGATGGTAATGCATTTACAATGGCAATTTTTTTTTCAGGAGAGATTGGTCTTTACACAGATGTGCTTTCCTCAAAAAACACGAAAACTTGTCAATGTATACTATGATTACCAAACATTTATTACAATTATTTCCTCAGATGCCCCTCACATACGATGTGTGTAATCAATCCGGCGTTCTGAAACTGATGCCTACGACATATTCATTCTTGATTCACAGTCCAATCAATCAATCTGACTGGCCCAAATCTAAGAAATATTGTTCACTTGTCCTGGAAGCTGGACGCGATCCTTTGGTTATAACATATTACTTCAGGTATATATTCACGTAGATCAATATAGTGGTGTGATAGATTGACCATGGCTAGTGTGTGTGTGTGTGGGGGGGGGGGGGGAGGGATAGCCAGAGAGAGAGAGAGAGAGAGAGAGAGAGAGAGAGAGAGAGAGGTAGAGAGAGATAGAAGGAGATATGTAGATATAGATAAATAGAGAGAAAAAGAGAAATAGAAAGTGATGAAGGGAGAGACTCAGACAGACAGACAGACAGACAGACAGACGGACGGACGGGCGGGCGGGCGGGCGGACCGACGGACGGACAGACAGACAGACAAATAGATAGACAGATAGATAGATAGATAGATAGATAGATAGATAGATAGATAGATAGATAGATAGATAGATAGATAGACAGATAGATAGATAGATAGATAGATAGATAGATAGATAGATAGATAGATAGATAGATAGATAGATATATATATTTATAGATAGATAGATAAAGAGAGAGAGCGAGAGAGAGAGAGAGAGAGAGAGAGAGAGAGAGAGAGAGAGAGAGAGAGAGAGAGAGAGAGAGAGAGAGATCCCACACATAATGTATATACATTAATTCAATAATGTCATGTAATTTAGGACTCGCTGGAGCATAGTGTTAAGTCTGGGTCACAATGGACCGGGTAATATTCCCAATAAAGTTAGGATTGTCTTTTTCGAAACATGAAAACCTAAAGACAGAAAAGAATCATGTACACAGCACGTGATAGATCTTTGATCCTTTAAGAGCAACAATATCCTATGTTTATCGCGAATATGTCGATGCTTGGCCGCTGCCTTTCAATCTAATACCGTAGACAGTAACTCGACGAACATATCTTCTGCCTACCGTCACGAAACCTGAGACCATAAACAATAACTATCTGTCGGTTAACCTCAAAATTCTATCCACCACCTGCCTTCCATGGTTTCTTAACTGATTATCTGCTGCAGACCGATTGGTCGGTTTCAGAGAACGGTTTTGGCATCCGCGAACCTATAGGTCGGTTCTGTATAGATATTGCTTTAATTGATCCATTGCTCCTGTTTAGCCCGCAATTTGTTAGTGCTTCATTTAATTAAACTTTACAACGAAAGATGTCGCTTCCACCCGTCTGCAAGAAGTCGTTAGGCCCCATTCCTTTTTAAGGAGAAATTGTGTTTGTTGCGATTCGAAATGATTGTTGTAATTCGAAATTCGAAGTGACACTACCTTCTGTATCTGGACCTCATATATTTTAATAAAATTATCGTTTTAAACAATTATATATTTTAGTTATTGTGATGTAATGAACTTTGTCAAAGATTCTAAAACTTATACAGCGTGCAGTAGTCAGTTAATTATTAAGAAGACGGTCATAATGTCAAAAGAAATCTAATATTGAACGTTCCTCATAATATGATGACACATGCAGACTTATGCTTGCGATTGTGGGATACATTTGTGCCACTAAATTTGCTTTGAAAAAAAATGTTTGAAAACATATCGAAAACGGTTACAAAATACACCACATCCTCCACAGAAAAACGCACAACGTCCTTCTTAGAAATACACAGCTCATCCGTCGTTATTTTACCATAAATATTCCTCTCAACTACCACTTTAATAATGTAGTACCTCACGGCCCTCTCCTTTTTGCTATATGCTATAACTGATTGCAAAAGACGGTCTTCGATTTGTAAACATTGTATGTGTCTTGTTTAGTTCTTAATCACTGTGACACATCCTCGATCTAATGTTATCCGCGTGCATAGATAATGTAATGTACACACTTACCCCAAGTACAGAATGTGTGTATATTTTACTTAATTTGCGCATGTATGCCAGTTACGAAATATGTACATATTCTACTTTAATTTACGCAGTGACACCAAGTACAACATACATATATCTATTGCATTATTTTTCTTGTTCAGGACATTTGATTTGAACTACCATGATGCTAAATGCCACAAAAATTTTCTCTGTATTCACGGAGTCAAATTTTGCGGCCGTAAAGAAGCAGGGCAGCTGTTTTCTCGTATACTTCCGGAAATGAGAACAGCTACTATAATCTTTAAACCAGCTTTGTCTAAAGGCAGATCTGATTTTGAAGTAAGTAGTTTAGGAAGATTTGTCTTTCTACTAAAATGTCTTCAGGACATATCGATGAGTGCGATTGTCGATCAAGACACCGGTCTAGATTCATCGCCCGCAAAGCTAGAAGTACGTTGCTTCTTTACTATTTGCTAAGAGATCAACCAAGCTTCATAAACAAAGCAAATAATGCAATGTTTAAGAGCTGTCTTAGAAGGACATGCTCCTAGAATATCTAAAGGCCTAATTCTTCTTCTTCTTCTTCTTCTTCTTCTTCTTCTTCTTCTTCTTCTTCTTCTTCTTCTTCTTCTTCTTCTTCTTCTTCTTCTTCTTCTTCTTCTTCTTCTTCTTCTGCCGCTGACGATTCGTCCTCTTCCTCTTCCTCTTCTTCTTCGTTCTTCTTTTACTTATTCTCCTTCTTCCTATATATTTAGCGTTTAGAGATGATAATGTTAAAAGTCAGTTTATTGTTCTGAATAATAACGTGCAATTTATTTATGTCACTAGATACTAGTGAATGTAGAACGGGCTACACACAAAAGAGTGATAATGGAACAACAAGGCATTGTAAATGGAGTTAGCGGCAGCAAGTTTGTGAATGTTTCCTACAAAGGTGGAATGGAGTATAGAGATTCTTGTTCAGAAACATATGTATGTATGTATGTATGTATGTATGTATGTATGTATGTATGTATGTATGTATGTATGTATGTATGTATGTATGTATGTGTGTATGTGTGTGTGTGTGTGTGTGTGTGTGTGTGTGTGTATGTATGTATGCATGCATGCATGTATGCATGTATGTATGTATGTATGTATGTATGTATGTATGTATGTATGTATGTATGTATGTGTGTATGTGTGTGTGTGTGTGTGTGTATGTGTGTATGTATGTATGTATGTATGTATGTATGTATGTATGTATGTATGTATGTATGTATGTATGTATGTATGTATGTATGTATGTATGTATGTATGTATGTATGTATGTATGTATGTATGTATGTATGTATGTATGTATGTATGCATGCATGCCTGCCTGCCTGCCTGCGTGTGTGCGTGCTTGCGTGCCTACCTGTGGTTTGGCTGGCGGGTGGGCGCGTGCTTGCGTGCGTGCGTGATTTCTTGTGTGTGTGTTTACTTGTGGAAGAGATATATAACCTCTGTGAGGAGATGGTCAGGGGGGAATCCTGCCCTGTCTAGTAGTCAGTTACGGTATGTAAACCTGGGTACTAGCCTTCCCAGCGCCAATCCTTAGGCGGATACCACAGCCAGCTACATTTACCTTTCTGCGAGCCACGTCTGGCTGTGCGTCTGTGTGTCCAGGTGCCTTGTATTTGTTCACCAAGACAGCGACATTTTTCCCGAGTTTACTAGCTTGGATTAGGAGTGCCGAAAATTTTAACACTCGCCCACAGTAACGCCCATGTGAGCGCTAAATTAATTTACGACACAATTGGCTCGACTGGTGTAGAATTCAATGCAAACCCGATTAGCTGACAGCTTGAGGCTGTAAACCTCATATTATAGTGTGTACTGAAACTACTGAACGTAAACTTTCCATGAAATCACAACTGCAAAAAAAAATAATAAATAAATAAAAATGATGGTGTTGACTGCAACGCTCTGTAAAGGAGATGCAACTAAGTTTAAAAAATAAAAATAAAAAATATACATATGAAACTGAGCTTTCACTGAGCATGGTTAAGAAGGTCAGACTGGCCTCATACGCCATGAGTTGTTCGAGACATTGAGCTAAACACAATTATCCAAACTAATGTTCAACTATGTACCGGGACACTCCTGCATGAAAGGCCTCGAGAGAGTCGAAATATTTGACGGGAATGGTGATGATCGAAGAAGGATGAGCAATGGACGTGCCAAACGTCATCAGGTAGGGGAAAAAACGCTGAACGAACAGATAACTTAAAGGTCACATGGGGTATCTGCTTGCATGTCCAAAGTGTGAGAGATTGGAGTGAAGCTGAGAGCCGCCATATAAAAACATGTCAAGATGTTTGATTAACTAGCACAGAACTGGTGTTATTAGTGGACATAAGCTGCGGGAGATGTGAAGGCAAAGATCGCAGTACCTATGGACATATCCGGAATGCAATGATGACGATGCACACTAATAAGTCATCACTTTAGTCCACAAAACCCCACGCACAGATGGAACTAGAGGTGCACAAACCAGGTGCGATCTTGTATTGCCCGAAATAGGCCTCATTAAGCAATTTCAAGGCCTTATTTCCTGACCCTGAGACGTATTGGGTATAAGGTAGTAAACATATAGTCATGGCTGACCTAGTAGACGGCTTTAAGCGCATGTCCGTGCGGTGCTAACCTCAAATTGTTACAGACTAATCGAAGGATGATGGTTCAATATCCAACCGGCCGCCTTTACTTCCCAGAACGTGTTCGGGTACATATGTTGGACTGGATCGACCTGAAATCTCCGGTCAAATTCAAAAGCAAAATATGTAGTGATTCACCTCATAGATTTGAACACATGACCACTGATCTGGTAGGAATACATCATAATCACTGAACTGTAGTGGCTCTCTAGTCTACCCATGCTTAGCGGTTGTACAATTGTATTTGGCAGATCCCGCTAGTCTTTGAAATGTGTCATAAAAGAAAGATTCACCACATTAACGTCAAAGCCCACATACGATTCATTATCCGAAGTCCGAAATGGGCGAAAAAGAATTACGGCAATAACCGGCATTGCTTACTGATCCTGGTGTCTGACGATGACTCTTTGGTTTTACGTTTCAAATACAGGTACGTGTTACTTAATATACGGCCTAGCCACTAACAAGTTCTTCAAGAAACAAGTGAAGATCGTAAACTGATTAGAGACATTAGACGTAGACAGTCAACATTTTTTAGGCATGTTATGAGAAGAAATGGATTGGGGAACTTAGTGACAACTGGTAAGATCGAAGGGAACAGACCAAGGGGAAGACCTAGAAGCAAATACCTGGATGGCTTGGCCTCGTGGCATGGTCGAGACAGAAACACGGAGCTAATCCACGACTCTGGTGATCGAATGAGATGGCAGAACATGACCGCGCACGCTTACCGGCATGGCACATGATGGATGGATGGTTACTTAATAAAGACAGTTCGCTCTGTGTTCTCAACCACAATAAAGATGTTACATACGTGAGTGTGTGTGTGTGTGTGTGTGAGTGTGTGTGTGTGTGTGTGTGTGTGTGTGTGAAGAATGCAGATTAACTCATTGAGTGTTTAAGACAGTGACTATGGGTTTTGTATTTGCTAGTGTGTATGTGTGGGTGCTTGGGTGTGTTTACGTGTGTGTATGTATGTATTTATGTGTGCATGTATGTTCATGACTGCAGCTAACTCATTGAGAATTCATAGTATATGAGTTAAATGATTGTGCCTGTCTGTGTGCTAGCGTTCAAGATGCCAAGGCCCTGAGGAAGGGGGGGGGGGGGTAATTGAAGGGGTGTGACTGTTAATGTCAACAGACGAGGGCAGTATGAGTTAAACCCAGGGGACACACGACTACATGAGGAGTCTCACTCACGAGTCATTCGTGACTCTTAACAAAATCATGCAATCTCATATAATATGCGTTTAATGGACCCTTCCCGCGTCACAGCTGTTCAGTCACCCACCTCAGGGACTTGACAAGTATGTATGTCTGTATGTTCATCTTTGTTGGTTAGTCGTTGAGTTTGGTCACACGGTGCTTGTTTTCGTGTTGTTAAAGACATAAATATTCAGAAATATATTATACGATGGAGGACGAGACATATATTGACCAAGATTAGTAAGTTAGCTTGTTAATTAGTCGTCATATTACCTATAGTACATCGGCAGATTCATTCCACAATTGCTCGAAACCCCGCCTAAGTTTCCCCCTCAGTGGCCGGTGGTCGACGACACCATTTCTGTGTTTGTTGGCAATTTTGTCGTTGACTGCCTGCATTAGGCTGTTTTCTCACCTCACGTGATCCACTTGTAGTCTTGTCAAGGTTGCAGATGTGTAGTCATCCTTTAATTTGTTTGATTGTCCCACCTCTATGATGCTATTCAGTATATCAGACCGCCCCATTGCTGGTCCTCTGTCTACAGTAGCTATACCCGCAGACTTATAAGTTTGTCTTATTATATCAGCGTGTCCTGGCAGAAAAATAAACCTGATTATCGTCAGTGCTGACCGCCTCAGAGATTCCACCCATTGTCTTTGTGCCCAGTGCATCTCAATATTCCTGAACATACTCAGTTAGTCGCTGAGAAAACATGCCTGGGTGAAAGTATGTTTCTCAAGCCAGATTATAGCTTTAGTTGCTGCCATGTTCCATAGTCAGACTACTTGTTTGTCACGGCGAAGGCACCAGTCTTCCCTCACAGTTCTCCCCCCGACTTGAGCCGTAAAAGTCCATGATCTCCTGACGTGTCGAACAATAGATCCATCTGTGTAGATGATACTCTCCCACGGTAGAATTCTCAAAAATCAAAGCCTGAACTCCGACTAAGATGCCTGCTATGAAGTGAGCATTACTATTTACTAGTCTACTTCTTACCTGTTCCAGGAAATTTTCTACGGAAAGCTCAGCTGCATGTAACAATGACTTCTTCTGTGTGAACCGGGTTAGACTTTGCGGCAGCTGGAAGACGCCGCGAGTGTTCAAACACATTCTTCCAAAGAAAAAGAAGTTCCATATTTTATTTCATTCAAATGATCGGATTACTGATTCCGGTGTTGAGGTGAGTTCCCTATATCAACGTTTTAATTTCGGTCCGACGGTCATATGTTTGAATACACTTAACTATGAGACTGGTTTCAATGGTCCTGACTTCCAGACTGACCCAGTCCACATGGGTACCGTCATGTATATGGCAACTAAGGGCCACTATCGTGATATTGAGAACATTGCCCACCGAGTACCTATTGATGTCTACATATGGGTCCAGAACAATATAAAAAGAACTCCTCAACGCATAAGGGGGGAGGGGGGCATGTCTTGCTTTACACAATATCATTAGACTGTGTAAAGCAATCTCTGAGCTGAACTGAGTCAACACTGCGATGCGCAGTGGCTCTATATATGGGATTGTTTGCTTATAAGAGACTGCGATATATAGAATAGTCAATCAGGGTGTGACAAGTTGTTTCGAATATGTCAAAGTACAACCACTAGTGCTTACATGTAGGAAGAAGCACGGACATGAAATGGTTTCATGAACTGGGACAGTGGGTGCAAGCTGCGAACCCGGATAAGTCACGTTATCACACAGTTTTTATGCATAGCATGGAGATAGCGTCTTCATTAGAGGATAACTACATATTCATTCGGGATATTATTGGCAATTTCGGAACGTAACTTTAAATACTTGACAGCCAGGTCGTAATAAGCATCTTAGTCGTAAAAACAGCTTGGAATACATGAAAGGTGTTTGTTATTTTGTTAGTCGCTGTTATACTGATTATGATGTTATGACATCTGTGTATTGTTGGGAAAGTATTTGCCAGAATTGTCCTGCACAGACTTCAAATAGATCACATTTTAATTAACAACAGAAATGCATCAAACATACAGCAAGTCAGAAGTTATAGAGGAGCTGAGTGCCACAGTGATCACTTCCTCGTTGGAGCAACATTTAAAATAAAACTTAAGAGAGCTTTCTATACTAAATTACAAAGATTACACCCAACATATAACAGAGAAAAACTGCAAGACATTACAGTCAAAGAGAAATTTACAGATGAAATAAAATGTAAACTTGAAAAAACTCTGCAAAACCCTTTGGAGGAAAGCGTTGACCAAACTTGGTTGAACATCAAGAATACAATTCAGTCTACCGCAGAAGAATGTCTCGGTGTGTTAACCACGCATAGAAAGAACAGATGGTTCAATCAAAAATGTGAAGAAGCAGTCATTAGGAAGAAGAATGCCAGACATATATGGTTAAATGACATCAATAACATCCAAAAGGAAGAGCATTATAGAAATGAATGTAAAGAGGCTACAAAAATAGTCAGACAGCAGAAGCGAGAATATATGAGTAATATAATCAAAGATATGGAAACTAATCACCAGAAAAATGAATCCAGAAAATTTTTTAAAGAACTGAAGTCAATGAAACGAGGGCACCAACAAAACACATATGGTTTAAAAGACAAAAATGGGAATATGATAAATACCAATGAGGAAATGTGCAACACATGGAAAGAATATTTTATTGAATTACTAAATTGTGAAGCTCCAAGTCACATTTTCCCACAGGAAGAGGTTCTAACATGCGAACCACAAATTGAAGAACCTACATTTGAAGAAATCCTATATGTAATCACACGACTTAAAAACAATAAGGCAACTGGGACTGATGGAATTGCTGCTGAATTTATAAAGGCAGGTGGCCATGCATTACATCTAAAGCTATACGAACTAATAATAAAAATCTGGAGGACAGAAGAATTACCCCATGACTGGAAAGAGTCATTATTGATACCTATCTTTAAGAAAGTAGACAAGTTCCAATGTGGAAATTATAGAGGAATATCACTACTGTCCACAAGCTATAAGATACTATCCGCAGTATTACTAAATAGACTAAAACCTATTCAGAAGACATATTAGGTGACTACCAGGCGGGTTTTAGACAAAACAGATCAACAATAGATCAGATATGTATCTTACGACAAATAGCCGAGAAACATTCGGAATATAAAAGAGATCTCCATAACATTTTTGTGGATTTTAAAAAGGCTTATGATAGTGTCCATAGGAATAGTCTATGGAATGCTATGCAGGAATTTGGAATACCAAGGAAGTTAATCAACATGACCAGACTATGCATGGAATATACTTATAATATAGTAACATATAAAGGCAGGAAATCAGACCCCTTCCAAATAACATCTGGCTTGAAACAGGGTGATGCACTATCGCCGCTACTCTTCAATCTGGCTCTAGAGTAAGTTGTAAGGAAGGTAAAGGAGGAATATGATATTGGAGGAACATCCAAGCTGCTTGGTTATGCAGATGATATAGATATTATAGGGCAAAGTGAACAAAAGACATTGGAAATATTGACTCACTTAACTCTTTCACTACCAAACAAAAACTGGGCTGTGACCAAACAGAAATTTATGGCAGAAAATTGGAACTAGGGGTGTGTTACAATAATGCTTTTAAAATGGTTAAGATGGTAGAAGATCTATTGTATTACATATCAAATTAAAGAGGATTGCACAAGGAACATGACAGTGTTAATAATTAATTGATAGGTTACAAATATTATGACAATAATGAGAGGTTTAATAATAACAACTGAAATTAAAGAGGTAAAAATTATTTAAAAAACTGCACTTATAAGGTGTTTTCTACACTCCTATACTGCTAATCATGTTTAATTTACTGAATAATCAAACAAACACCACTTGTCTTCAAGAATATAAACAGTATTGTTCATTTAAATCACCCAAAAGGAAGTTTTGGTGCATATTCTGAACCATGTATTTTTCACAAATAATGACAAAAAATAATGGCTGAAATCTTGAAGGTGGGGTCTGTCACAGTAAAGTTATGAAAATGGTTACAATTGTAGCAGAAATGTTGTATTATATATCAAAATAAAGGGGATTGCACAAGGAATATGTCGGTAGGAGAATGTTTGCTTTAGGTTGTAAATAAAATATTAATAATAATATAATTTGTAAAATAATTGGACAAAAGTAGGTAAAAATAATGTAAACATTGCACTTAGAATGTGTTTTCTACACTCCTATACTGCTAATCATGTTTAATTTACTGAATAATCAAACAAACACCACTTGTCTTCAAGAATATAAACAGTATTGCTCATTTAAATCACCCAAAAGGAAGTTTTGGTGCATATTCTGAACCATGTCTTTTTCACAAAAATGAAAAAAACTAATGGCCGAAATCTGGAAATTGGTGTATGTCGCAATAATGTTATGAAAATGGTTAAAATTTTAGCAGAAATGTTGTATTATATATCAAAATAAAGGGGATTGCACAAGGAATATGTTGGTAGGAGGATTTTTGCTTTAGATTGTAAATAAAATAAAAATAATAATATAATTTGTAAAATAATTGGACAAAAGTAGGTAAAAATAATGTAAACATTGCACTTAGAATGTGTTTTCTACACTCCTATACTGCTAATCATGTTTAATTTACTGAATAATCAAACAAACACCACTTGTCTTCAAGAATATAAATAGTATTGCTCATATAAATCACCCAAAAGGAAGTTTTGGTGCATATTCTGAACCATGTCTTTTTCACAAAAATGAAAAAAACTAATGGCCGAAATCTGGAAATTGGTGTATGTCGCAATAATGTTATGAAAATGGTTAAAATTTTAGCAGAAATGTTGTATTATATATCAAAATAAAGGGGATTGCACAAGGAATATGTTGGTAGGAGAATTTTTGCTGTATGTTGTAAATAAAATAAAAATAATAATATAACTTCTAACATAATTTGTTAAAAAGAGGTAAAAAATAATGTAAACATTGTACTTACCGAGGGGGCGTTGTTATCCAATATCCTGATCACTGCTAATCCAATTGAATTTACTGAACAAACAACACTATTCTAAACTATAAACACCATTGCTTCCAATCAACCATCCGAAAATAAGTTTTGCCGCAGATTCTGAATCATGTATTTTTTTTTCAGACAAAAATTAGGAAAACACTTGGCAGATTTACATTTAATTACAATGAATATTTACAAATGTCTGTTTGTTTTTATTTACTATATGTGGCAGTCTATTTGTGATAGGCTGCAAAGCAAACTTTGGCGCACAAGTGTGGTCTATTAGTGCAGCCGGAGCAAACAAAAGAAGATCTGTGTCGTTTAGTTCGAGTGCTGCAAAAAACACATTATCTATTGACACCGACAAATTCTATTAAATGCTTGGCTCCTGTGACTCTTTCGACATAATTTCCTGCAACTGACTTTTTGAAATTCTTCGGCAGGCAGAGTGTCAAACTTTCAGGAATACTCTGAGCTGCTTCGCAATGAGCACTTTCCAGTAAACTTTTCTTGAAATCCTTCAATGACAGTTTTTTTCCTCCTTTCTCTGTTTGGCATATAGAATGTAGGATGTGAGCAATGATCTGTGCAATTTCAAAGATCCAGTAGTAGATTTTCTTCCACCACTTAATGGTTTTCCTATCATGGATATTATAATATCCAACCATTTGGTCCATTCTGTCGCAGCCATTCATCGCCATGTTATATTCATGGATCATCTTCGGCTTGCTTTGGGGTTTTCGCAATCCGCTCTCAACAGTTCCAACTACAGACTTGGTAGAGACAACAATGCATGGTTTTTTAGCTTTTTTATCTCTCCATGCCACACACAATATTCTTTCTCCTTCAAGAAACCACTTCATCTCTTGATGCTGAAGTCGCAAATGCTTCAACTCAGGAGGGAAGCCTACTCGGTTGACATTCAGTGTCCCTGTATAATTGAAATTGTTGGAATGCAGATAATCAATCAGAGCTTTCGAAGTGTAGAATCTGTCAGCAAAGATGTGATGGCCAGCTCCGAGAACATTCAGTAGTGTGGCAAACACTTTCACTGCATGAGCAGTTGTGAGATCTAAATCTGGACTGTATTCGGTGTTTCGTCCATAGTAAATTTTTTAATTCATCACATAGCCAGTCGCAGAATCACAAAGGCCAAATGTTTTGATGTGGTACTTGTGAGGTTTTGTTGCATTGTATTGTCTGTGCTGAAATCTGCCCTTCCATCCAATAATCATTTCATCAATGGACACATTTTCAAATGGGTAAAATGCTTCCTGGAATTTCTTCAGGATCATGTCAACAAGAGGATCAATTTTTTTTTCACCTGATGCTTCTGGTTCACATACGTGAAACATGGTGTGAAAAATAGATTCAAATCTGTTCCTGGGAAACATAGTGGCATACCAAGGAGTATATAAATGTGCACTTGTACACCAATAGTCTTTGATAGATGGTCTTGGATCAAGTCCCATAGCAATAATGACAGACGTAAACTTCAGCCATTCATGCTTCGTGGGTGGGGTCCAGGATAACAGACTAGAATGTTTTCTTTTAGGAGTGTTCTGCATCAAGATCTTTTCTGCATATTTGTTTACATTTTTAATTAAACAATCCACCATGTCATCATCAAAAAAAACTTTGAGAAAATCCATAGGTGTTTGCAGTTGATAAAGTTTAGAGTTGACGTGAGATCTTCGAGGACGAAACTCAAACTTCGGTTTTGTTTCTCCTTTTGACACATCTTGCCATGTCGATGGTGATGGGATAGGTGCATCACGCTGTACAGAAGCTTGTAGATTCAAGTTTTTTCCTCCAGTTTTATTCTTATTTTGTACTGTTTGCTTTCCTTTCCGCTGAGAAGTGATTGTGACATCCTGACATTCATTGTCAGACGGAAATTCATCAGACACCTCAGCTGAAGACGACGTTCCACTAGTAATATCTTTATCACCACGTGCTAAAATGTTAGATTCACAGATATAACTGCTGTCTGAATCACTATTATCGGAATCACTATTGTTTAAAACAGTTTCGAATAATAATCTAGCTTGATCTGAAGTCATTCTACGTGGACGCATACTGGTGGGCGTTTCCATTGTGAAAAACCAAAACAAACAAATTAACACTACCTTAAAACTGAAAATTCACAAGAATCCAATATTAGAAAACGATTGACCGCACCAAGATGGCGTAGAGATCTTTCGGCTGTACGACTTTTTAGTTTACTGTAACTTAAAATTCCGAAACGGAGCAGAAATATGTGAAATAAACCACAGATCATTTTGTGGCACTAAAAGGGCGGACTGCCATCTCAGGAAATACATCGTGCCCACAGATGGGATCACGGTAGCGAAAGAGTTAAAGGGAAAAGCCCAACAGATGGGGCTGGTTATCAACCAAGATAAGACAGAATATATGGTAATTTCAAGAGACGGAATAGCTAGAAACTCTGGCCACATACAAATAGATAATATGACCATTAAAAGAACGGAAACATACAAATACCTGGGTACAATCTTCAACTGCTCCAACATCATAAGGGAAGAAATACAAACTAGAATCAACTCTGGAAATAAGATATACTATGCACTACAACATCTACTAAAATCAAAGGCGCTATCTCGTAACACCAAAATCACAATATACAAAACACTGATCAGACCAGTTGTGCTGTATGGCTCTGAAACCTGGAGTACAACGAAAGGAGACGAAGCCTTGTTACAAACCTTTGAGAACAAAATTTTAAGTCGCATCTTTGGACCCATTAGGGATACACAAAGTGGAGAGTGGAAAAGAAGAAGTAACAAAGACATTTATGATCTGTTTAAGTCCCCGCTAATCACTGGTATGATGAAGGCTAATAGACTACAATGGCTGGGGCATATAGAAAGAATGGAAGATAATAGGGAAACAAAACTCGCTTACACTCAGGAAATAAATGACCGTAGACCCCGAGGTAGACCAAGAAGGCGGTGGAGAGATAATACATGTACAGACCTACAAGCACTTGGAATCAACGACTGGCAAGAGAAGGTCCACCAGAGAGACGAATGGAGACGGATTGTATTTGCAGCAAAGAACCTCAATGGCTCGGAACGCTGAAGAAGAAGAAGACTTCAAGTCCTGGGAGATCAAGTCTACCCCGAATCACAGTGCGGCTTTCGTCAGAACCGGTCTACCATTGATATGATATTCTCATTGCGACAGATGCAAGAAAAATGCCGGGAACAAAATCAGCCACTGTTTATTGCCTTCATTGACCTAACAAAGGCATTCGATTTGGTCAGTCGTGAGGGTATTTTCAAAGCACTAAAGAAGATTGGCTGCCCACCAACTCTTCTGTCCATTGTGGAATCGTTCCACACAGGCATGAAAGGTATAATCAAGTTTGATGGCACAACTTCAGAAGAGTTTGAAATCAAGAGTGGAGTTAAGCAGGGTTGTGTAGTATCCCCCACCCTCTTTGGGATATACTTTTCACTTCTACTGAAATATGCCTTTCGTGATCAGGATGACGGTATATACATTCACTCACGCTCAGATGGTGGCCTCTATAATGCTCAGAGATTGAAAGCCAAGACCAAAATTAGCAGGGTACTAATCAGAGAGTTGCTTTTTGCGGATGATGCTGCGATTACGACCCACTCTGAGGAAGAATTACAACATCTACTATCTGCATTCTCCAATGCTTGTTCTGAATTTGGTTTAACAATTAACAAAAAGAAGACACAGATTATGTCACATGGTGCACATGTTGTACCATCAATCTTTATTGACGACGCCGAACTGGAGATAGTAGACCATTTTACATATCTAGGATCAGAGGTAAATAGCAAATTATCCCTCGATCAGGAAATCAACATCAGGATTGGCAAGGCAGCAACAACAATGAACATGTTAGCAAAAAGAGTCTGGGAGAACAGGAAGCTTACTGCCAAAACAAAAGTCCTCGTCTACCAAGCCTGTGTCCTTAGTACTCTTCTTTATGGCAGTGAAACCTGGACAACTTACTCTCGCCAAGAGAAACGTTTAAACAGCTTTCATATGCGGTGTCTACGAAGAATACTTGGTATTAAGTGGCAAGACAAAATCACAAATACTGAAGTATTGGAAAGATCAGGTTGTGTGACGGTGTATTCCATGCTCAGTCTTCGTAGACTTAGATGGATAGGACACGTTAGGAGGATGGATGATGGTAGAATACCAAAGGACATCTTTTTTGGTGAATTACAGACGGGTAGGAGATCTCAGAGTCGGCCTCTACTACGATACAAAGATGTGTGTAAGCGGGACATGATTGATACAGGCATTGATAATGCACATTGGGAGCACGTCGCCGCTGAACGTGTTGCATGGAGGGCAACTATCAGAAATGGAATAAAGACAAAGGAGAAAATGATTGCAGATAAAGCTCACACAGAGCGTGAGAGACGTAAGATGGTGCAAAATGGTGGAAGTGACCATGTTTTCACATGCACCTACTGTGGGCAAACATTTGCAGCAAGAATTGGCCTTACCAGCCACACTCGCCACCGCCATGGATCGTAGTTATTAAGCCTTTTTGAAGCACACTGTACCAAACTATCGTCTGTCAAGACAGAAAGGTGCCAATGATGATGATGATGTTATAACTTCATGGCACAGTGTTGCTCCATAATGCTCCATTCCTGTGCCAGTGAATATCACACAAAGTACTCCTCACCGCCCCATATGTAAAGTGGAACAGACAGGAGTCTCGACAAATCAACAGCCGCACAGTTATACCATGCATAATGCCGCGGCCAGAATGCCAACACAGATGTCCGCCATGAAAAATAAAGCTCAGCGTCGATGGGAGCGGTGGTCATTAGACAACCAACAATTACATATTTATGCATAAGGCAAACCCAGTTAGTTCAGCAACCTGTGGTCACCGTTTTTACTAACATGCAGTTCACGACACACACAACTGCAGACATATGTAAAGACACTCCACATGAAATCCACAGATTACAGTGTCGCTCCACGCACACAACTGAGTGGTAGGGTAACAGAAACAGGCTATAAAAGGCATCTGACAGTAGAACTTGATCTACGTCAGAGCTAACCTTATTTATTTATTTATGTATTTATTTATGTATTTATTACATTGTAAAGCTTTCTACCCTCTTGTTTCTGTATATAATCATATCTATTATTTATCTTATAGTGGGACACCGTATAAATAAATAAATACGCATAGACTTTTATTGTGTAATATTACATTTCGGTGCGTCACTAGCAATTATGATTATAAAAGTGTGACGTGACTGGAAAAAAGTTTGCAGAGCACTGATCTGCGTAGCAAAAATACGTAATACACACTGCTAATCAGTGTTGCGTGTTGGGCCGTTTTCCTGCGAAATGGGCTACTTTTTTAGGACTATTTTCGAGAAACTGTACCTGTTGTCATTATGCGGTGTTTTTGGGACTAATTTTGGTAGCGTATGTGGAATGGTGGTTCAGGGATTACCTGGATTAACTGAATTATAAGAAACAGTCGATCAGCAGGAAATTGATAATGTGCTGAATGAGCAGAGTGACTCAGAAACAGAATACGAGTGTCAGAATGACACTGAATTGTCATATGAAGATTAAATTTGTATTTTAATAACATACTCTTGAATATTCCAATTAATAAATTATGTCACTTTACATGTCTTTTTGTTCATGTAGTCCTATTTATTATACACTACACGTAACCTTTCAATAAATTTCATAATTTAATTTGAACTGTATTCTATATTATTATTATAATGGGTATTCCATGGAATTGGATGGAATGGGACAGGCATACATTAATATGGGATGGGATGGGAAATAAATATATGTCCCATGGACAAGCCTGGTCTTTACCCTTTCCCCGATAAACTCTTAGACCAAATCGTTGTGACCGCACAATAAGTAACCTATCACTACGTGATTTCTCGCGTTGCCATGTCGTCAGCGATGCCTAGATAACTCTCTCTGAGTCCATAAAATACCATTGATTGTCTTGGTTATTATTGTCCCCATAACGCATTTCACAGTCAGCGTCTTGAACGTCCTTGTTTTTACCGCATTGCTAATGTGAAGATACTTACAAGACATACCTCATACAGCCGTATTACTGTGAAGTCAGTTACTAGACCGTTAAATTAGCTTTAATCAGCCTTTCCCAAAAGTGTTACAGTTAAGTCACGTACTAAACTATTTCTTGACCATTTAACGCATTTACGCTAATGTTACTGTGAAGTTACTGGCTGTGATGATTCTTCAGCAACCAATATGCCTGCCGCAGAGTTGTCGTTCGCCTGCCTTTCCTGCTGGTCATGAGTTCGGATCCCATCGACAATATATTTTGTCTTATTTGTTTTCAATCGACATGTGACCCCTGTCCAATTCAACTAAAATGGGTACCAAAAGGTGTTATGGGAAGTAAAGACGCCAGAGCGATATTGATCTACACAAATATTGACAACATCGCAACTTGATTGTTGATTGATCTACTAAAATATGTAGCTTGCATCGTATATTGACAACATAGAAACTTGATTGTTGATTTATCTACTAAAAATATTGAAAACATCGCAACTTGATTGTTGATTGATCTACACAAATATTGAAAACATCGCAACTTGATTGCCTATTGATCTACACAAATGTTGGAAACTTGATTTTCAATTGAACTACACAAACATGGATCTAGCATCATATACCCAACACGTCACAGGGTGTGGACATGTGTTTGGGTACTTATTTTGTGGCTGCAGATTGTTACTGTAAAGTTACATACAGAACTGTTACTTTAGCATTTCAAACGGTTACTTCTTCTTCTTCTTCTTCTTTCGTTCGCTTGAAATATGTCTATAACTGCAGTGCTGTCTCTTGTATGAATTGAACTGTCTTTTTCAGTTCACACAGCGGTCCATAGAGTTTATCTTCCACTGTCGTCTCTCTAGGCCAGAAGGTTTGCCTAAATATGTTATATTTTGGGCAGTCTCGGAGTATGTGCTCTGCTGTCTGCGACGCCAATCCACATGTACACATGGCTGTTTCACCAATCTTGAATTTTGTATACATGTGTTTGCGTAATCTATTGTGCCCTGTTCTGAGGCGCAGAATAATGACTTGTTCTGGTCTATCCATAACGTGGTAGTCATCTTGAGCAGGTTTTGGTGGCTTTCTGACTGATTTGATCATTCTTTTCTTTTGGTGGTATGTTACAGGCACATCAGGCTGTTCTTCTTTGGCTCCTTCCTTGGCCAATTGATCAGCTCTGTCGTTCCCGGGTACTCCACAGTGGGATTGTATCCACTGTATGGTGACCTTATGCTGACTGCTAAGTTCAGAAAGTAGTGTCCTTAGTACAGGCAATTTCCCAGACAGGAGCGCCTCGAGTACTGATTTTGCATCTGTCAATAGCACCACAGGTTGTGTACCGTTGCTGGTATTTAGTAATTTCTCTGTTTCTATCTTGATTGCTTCAATTTCAGCATCGTAGTTATGGCAGTACTTTCCTGTCGGTACTCTAGCTGTGTCCCTGGTATTATTTGGGTATTCTATGTAAACTCCCGCTCCTCCATTTCGAACAGCATTTTGTGCTGACCCATCTGTGTAGACTCTGATCCAGAGGTCCTGTGGGTATTCTCCATCAAGGAAGCTGAGAGTGGCTGTTTTGCGCTGCACACTGTTCGGATCTCCCTTGTCAAATATTCCTCTCACTTTTGTCTGGATTTGTAATGATAGTCTATGCTCATCTTTCCATGGAGTTCGCTCTGGAATAGTTGTTAGGGGGATACCAACTGTGGGCAGATCGGTGGTTTCTCTGCAGAGTCGTTTGGCCTGGTGGATAAAACTACTTCTTTTCAACCGCCCCATAGCTAGGGTTTCAAATCTGTTCCTCATAGGGTGGCCTTGCAAGCTGAGGAACTTTTCTGCTTGTATTAGCGTTTTCGTATCTCTGCGCTCACTCAGTGCTTGTGTCCTCCCCATCTTCTCCATTTCCACTATAGGGGTTGATCTAATCCCTCCTGTGGTGACTCTAAGTGCTTGATTTTGCACTTTGTCCAGCTCTTGTAGTGTGGTTTATGCTGCCGAACACCATGCAGTTGACCCGTGTTCCAGGTGTGGTCGTATGCTCTGTTGATAAACTTTGCTAAGTATTTTCCCACTGGCTCCCCATGTGGTTCCACTTAGCTTTCTCAGGATGGCTATTTTCCTTCTGGCTTTTGCTACTGCTTTGTTGATGTGCTTTCTCCATGTCAGCCTGCCATCAAATGTTACTCCAAGGTATGTTGGGTCTTTATCTTCTCGTAGGGGTGTTCCATTTATCTGGATGGTCCCTGCCTTTTGTTTTGGAGAGAGTGTAAATAGAGTGGTGCTGCACTTGTCAGTGTTTATGCTGACACACCATCTATTAGCCCATGCAACAAATGTATCTACAGCTCGTTGTAGTAATCTGGTGGCCACTGATGCATGTTCATTTGTGCTCCATAGAACCAGGTCATCGGCATACATTGCGGCTTTAATTCCATGCGGTAGATTAGCAACGAGATCTTTGATGAAGATTAGAAAGAGTGTGGGGGACAATACTCCGCCCTGGGGAACTCCGTGACGCAGTAGTACTTTCTTGCTCTTTAGTCCGTCTATCTGTACTCGGGCTCTTCTGTTGTGCAAATATGCTTTCACCCATTTGTACATTCTTGCATTGACTTTGCAGTTTCCCAGTTTATTCATCAGACCTTCTTTCCAGACTTTGTCAAAGGCTTTCTTCAAATCTATCCATGCCGCAAGCACCAGCTTCTTCTCTTGGAATGCATCCTCAATTTCTTGAGAGAGGTAGGTTGTCTGATCTTCCGTAGAGTAGCACTGTCTAAAGCCAGCCTGCTGTGGCACAAGGATGTTTTTACTTTCAATGTACCACTGCAGTCTGTGATTGATGATGCGCTCCAGTGTTTTGCAGAGACAGCTGGTGAGGCTAATTGGTCTGTAGCTAAAGGCAATGGAACTATCTTTCCCTGATTTTAGGAGGAGTATCATGATTGCTTCTCTCCAGGCTTGTGGAACACTGCCTAAGGTGCAACTGTTATTGAAGATCTGCAACAGCTTTGCTTTGGCCTCTGTTCCTAGGTTCCTAATCATTTCATTGGAGATACCATCAGTTCCTGGTGACTTTCTCATTTTCAGTTTTGATATGGCTAGCTCCAGTTCGCTGATTGTGATGGGTGCCTCCAGAACCTCATGTACTATTTCCTTCTGTCCTGTATGTTGCCGTTTCTCTTGAATCTCTTGTTGTTTCTCTGGACTGATTTTGATATTGTTATCTTGTGCGAATGAGTCCGCAAAATGGTCAGCTGCTTGCTTTCTTGTTAAGATGTTTCCATCTTTATGTAGTGCAATTTTTGAGTTTCTCCCTGTGCCCTCATCGTTAAGTTGTTTTATTAGCTTCCACAATTTCCTTGTGTCTCTTTCAAAGTTCAGAGACTCTGTTTTCTCATGCCAGCTTTTCTGTCTAGCCTGCAGCTTGGCCCTTTGAAATTTGGCTTTTGCATGCTGGAATTTATTGTGGTGCTCTTGGCTGGGTGTGGCCTCTGCTTGCTTTCTACATACTTCAATATCATTATGCAACTGTTCCAGTTCACTACTCCAGTAGGGTTTATATTGTTTACGGGCTCCTCTTGGTACTGTTTCTCGCGCTGCCTGTAGTATGCATTTCCCAAACTCTTCAACTACTTTATTTATGTCTTTCTCAGTGTTCAGGTTTCTAAACAGTATGCTGGTGCGATGCTTGTAAACTGCCCAGTCTGCTTTCTTGTAGTTCCACCCCGAGAGGGTGCTGCTTTCACTTACAAGCTCATTTTCTACAGTTAGAAAGACTGGTCGATGGTCACTGCCACCTAGTTGTTTCCCAACAATTCGTGTAATGTTCCACTCCAGGTCTGGTGAATGAAAAGCCAGGTCAGGTGTAGTTGTAGAGTGCCATGATCTCGAGTAGAAAGTATGTGGGTCGGACGGCTTGTTAACCAAGATGAATCTATTCTCATCCTGCCAGTCTTCCAGTCTCTATCCTCTCTGGTCCATGTGATCATAGCCCCAACTCTGCGAGTGGCTGTTGAAATCGCCGCACACAATCATTTTTTCTGTTAATGGTAGTGTGTCCAGTGCCTGTGGACGGTCACTTGGACAGAAGTAATAGATCAGATGTAGGTCTGTATAGCCTGTTTTAAGTTTAAGTGTCTGATACTCAGCCCCTTCCATATAGACTTCGATTTGGGAAGCAGTGATGTTATTTTTTACAAGGGTAAGTATCCCACCTTTTCGCCTGTCCTTTCGGTCAGATCGGTAACATTGGCAGTCGACATATTCCATTTTGCTTAATTGCGTGGCATCCTGATTTCTGTGGTTCGCCTCCTGGCTGGTTGCCTCCGTCTTTAGCACCTTTCCTTTGCTAGAGCAGACTGTGGTCTCACTCGAGTTTAGATGTGTACACACGCACACACGTGTCTGCACATGCATGTATGTGTATACACATCTAGAGTACACTGGTTATTTTCCGGCGCCAGATACTCGCCGTCGCTCCTTCTCCTGTTAGTTAAAACAGTCCCGCCACGTGAAGGCCATGAGTTGGACTTTTGCTGCAGAGGTTATGTATTCACGAGCCATTGGGGTATTTAAGCAATGTTGGGCGCTCACCCCAACACTGCGCCCCGGCTACATACAGCAATTTGGAACCAAACGGTTACTAAAGAGTGTTACAGAGTTGCTACAGTTTTGTACTTACTATAGGATTACATTAACAATTGACTCCTACGAAAGAGTGCCCGTTTGTAAGACATGGGGTTCGAGTGTCAAAAATGTGGAAACATATGCTTTATTGTTTTTTTTCTTTTTTGTGTACTGTAGAGTGCCGCAGTGAAGATACTAAATTGTTACTTTAGCATTTAACACACTTAGCGACGAGTGTCACTGTGAATTTGCGTGTATCTTCTCAGAAGATGCTATTCTATGTTTCCACTAGGTTCTCGTTACACCACAACGGCTTGTCTATGGCGAAGAGGTCGATGAATTAAGTGTGTACAGACCACTTACCAAGGAGTGGGTGCTTCAAAGAGTTAATTATCTTCCTGATTATCCTTTTTACAATGATTGCAAATAATGAAGGACGACATGTACAACTATGGGTCGACACACTACACCCGCTGTGTACCCACTACATCCACTGAGATACCCACTATGACCACTGTGCTACACACTACAACCACCACATAGCTACACACTACAACCATTTAGCTACACACCAAAACCACTGACCTACATACTACAACCACTGTGCTACTCAACGCAACCACTTATCTACACTGCAACCAATAAACTATATGCTACAACCACTGAACTACACATTACAACCATTGAAATACACACTACAACCACTGAACTACACACTGCAGCCATTGATATACACATTTCCCCCACTGAGCTACAAACTACAACCACTAAACTACACACTAAAAACACTGAACTATACACTACAACCACTGAACTACACACTGCAACCACTGAGCTGCACACTGAAACCACTGAGCTACACAATACAACCACTTAAATTACACAATACAACCACTGAGCTACACACCGTAACCACTGAGCTACACACCGCAACCACTGAGCTACACAATACAACCACTGAGCTACACAATACAACCACTTAACTTACACAATACAACCACTGAGCTACACAATACAACCACTTAAATTACGCAATACAACCACTGAGCTACACAATACAACCACTTAAATTACACAATACAACCACTGAGCTACACAATACAACCACTGAGCTACACAATACAACCACTGAGCTACACAATACAACCACTGAGTAACACACTAAAACCACTAAACTACACACCGCAACCACTGAGCTAAACAATACAACCAATGAGCTACACAATACAACCACTGAGGTACACAATACAACCACTGAGCTACACAATACAACCACTGAGCTACACAATACAACCACTGAGCTACACAATACAACCACTGAGCTACACAATACAACCACTTAAGTTACACAATACAACCACTGAGCTACACAATACAACCACTTAAATTACGCAATACAACCACTGAGCTACACAATACAACCACTTAAATTACACAATACAACCACTGAGCTAAACAATACAACCACTGAGATACACAATACAACCACTGAGGTACACAATACAACCACTGAGCTACACAATACAACCCCTGAGCTACACAATACAACCACTGAGCTATACAATACAACCACTGAGCTACACAATACAACCACTTAAATTACACAATACAACCACTAAGCTACACAATACAACCACTGAGCTACACAATACAACCACTGAGTAACACACTAAAACCACTAAACTACACACCGCAACCAATGAGCTACACAATACAACCACTGAGCTACACAATACAACCACTGAACTACACACTGAAACCACTGAGCTACACAATACAACAACTTAAATTAAACAATACAACCACTCAGCTACACAATACCACCACTTAAATTACACAATACAACCACTGAGCTACACACCGCAACCACTGAACTACACAATACAACCACTGAGCTACACAATACAACCACTGAGTAACACACTATAACCACTAAACTACACACTATATCCACTGAACTACACACAACAACCACTGAACTACACACAACAATCACTGAATTACACACTGCAACCACTGAGCTACACACTGAAACCACTGAGCTACACAATAAAACCACTGAGCTACACAATACAACCACTGAGCTACACAATACAACCACTGAGCTACACAATACATCCACTTAAATTACACAATACAACCACTGAGCTACACACCGCAACCACTGCGCTACACACCGCAACCACTGAGCTACACAATAAAACCACTGAGCTACACAATACAACCACTGAGCTACACAATACAACCACTGAGCTACACAATACAACCTCTTAAATTACACAATACAACCACTGAGCTACACAATACAACCACTTAAGTTACACAATACAACCACTGAGCTACACAATACATCCACTTAAATTACACAATACAACCACTGAGCTACACAATACAACCACTTAAATTACACAATACAACCACTGAGCTACACAATACAACCACTGAGCTACACAATACAACCACTGAGCTACACAATACAACCATTGAGCTACACAATACAACCACTGAGCTACACAATACAACCACTTAAATTACACAATACAACCACTGAGCTACACACCGCAACCACTGAACTACACACCGCAACCACTGAGCTACACAATAAAACCACTGAGCTACGCAATACAACCACTGAGCTACACAATACAACCACTGGGCTACAGAATACAACCACTTAAATTACACAATACAACCACTGAGCTACACAATACAACCACTTAAGTTACACAATACAACCACTGAGCTACACAATACAACCACTTAAATTACACAATACAACCACTGAGCTACACAATACAACCACTTAAATTACACAATACAACCACTGAGCTACACAATACAACCACTGAGCTACACAATACAACCACTGAGTAACACACTAAAACCACTAAACTACACACCGCAACCACTGAGCTACACAATACAACTACTGAGCTACACAATACAACCACTGAGCTACACAATACAACCACTGAGCTACACAATACAACCAATTAAGTTACACAATACAACCACTGATCTACACAATACAACCACTTAGATTACACAATACAATCACTGAGCTACACAATACAACCACTTAAATTACACAATACAACCACTGAGCTACACAATACAACCACTGAGCTACACAATACAACCAGTGAGTTACACAATACAACCACTGAACTACACAATACAACCACTTAAGTTACACAATACAACCACTGAGCTACACAATACAACCACTGAGCTACACAATACAACCACTGTGCTACACAATACAACCACTGCTGAGCTACACCATACAACCACTGAACTACACAATACAACCACTGAGCTACACAATACAACCACTGAGCTACACAATACAACTACTTAAGTTACACAATACAACCACTGAGCTACACAATACAACCACTTAAATTACACAATACAACAACTGAGTTACACAATACAACCACTGAGCTACACAATACAACCACTGAGCTACACAATACAACCACTTAAATTACACAATACAACCACTGTGCTACACAATACAACCACTGAGCTACACAATACAACCACTGAGTAATACACTAAAACCACTAAACTACACACCACAACCACTGAGCTACACAATACAACCACTGAGCTACACAATACAACCACTTAAATTAAACAATGCAACCAATCAGCTACACAATACAACCACTTAAATTACACAATACAACCACTGAGCTACACACTGCAACCACTGAACTACACAATACAACCACTGAGCTACACAATGCGACCACTGAGTAATACACTATAACCACTAAACTACATACTCTAACCACTGAAATACACACAACAACCACTGAACTACACACAAAAATCAGGAACTACACACTGCAACCACTGAGCTACACACTGAAACCACTGAGCTACACAATACAACCACTTAAATTACACATTACAACCACTGAGCGACACAATACAACCACTGAGCGACACAATACAACCACTGAGCGACACAATGGAACCACTGAGCTACACAATACAACCACTGAGCTACACAATACAACCACTGAGTAACACACTATAACCACTAAACTACACACCGCAACCACTGAGCGACACAATACAACCACTGAGCTACACAATACAACCACTGAGCTACACAATACAACCACTTACATTAAACAATACAACCACTGGGCGACACAATACAACCACTGAGCGACACAATACAACCACTGAGCGACACAATACAACCACTGAGCTACACAATACAACCACTGAGCTACACAATACAACCACTGAGCTACACAATACAACCACTGAGCTATACAATACAACCACTGAGCTATACAATATAACCACTTAAATTAAACAATACAACCACTGAGCTACACAATACAACCACTGAGCTACACAATACAACCACTTAAGTTACACAATACAACCACTGAGCTACACAATACAACCACTAAACTACACATCGCAACCACTGAGTTACACAATACAACCACTGAGCTACACAATACAACCACTAAACTACACACCGCAACCACTGAGCTACACAATACAACCACTGAGCTACACAATACAACCACTTAAATGACACAGTACAAACACTGAGCTACACACCGCAACCACTGAACTACACAATACAACCACTGAGCTACACAATACAACCACCGAGTAACACATTATAACCACTAAACTACACACTATAACCACTGAACTACACACAACAACCACTGAAATACGCACCGCAACCACTGAACTACACACCGCAACCACTGAACTACACAATGCAACCACTGAGCTACACAATACAACCACTGAGCTACACAAAACATCAACTTCACCACCCACTAAACCCATTTAGCTCTCTAATCTAACTGAGAATCCTAATACAGTCATGTAACAATTAATTACAATCACTCAGCAACACATTACACTCACTCTGATAATCACATACATACATCAACACACTACACATATTATATGACCCACTACACACATTAAATGACTCATCACAATGACGGTTGAGATGAAGTCCAGATGCAAGTTGATCTCTCCCAGAAATCCCCGCTCCTGTTAAATAGATATAGACTTAAGCGAAAATGGCTACCAGTAAAACATTGACACTATGTAAAAGCAACAAGATTAAATGTTTACTCCCATTCCCAACACAGAATAAATCCACTGCTAACTCACAGTTACTCATTTGACTTATTTTGTTCCATATAGTTGTTGCTGTGATTTATGTGTCTTTAGTATGCAGTTGTATTGTCGTTAGTCCCACACTTTGACTATTGACACATAATGGAATGGGATTTCCTTAAAGCATAATATACCTTTCTTTCTTGGTGAGTTTCAATGTAGTGATAACGTTTACAGTCTCAATCTTTCCCGATGCATTCAGAAATGCGAATATATTATATTTGTTTGTAACAAGAATATTGCAAAGTATAACTAAAACGATAGGAAACAATAAAGAGTTGTAAACATGGCATGCATTGATCACAGACACCCACGCAGAGCTGAGTTGATGAATTCAGCAAAGAACCAACCTCACATCATCCGCTATAATACTAAACTTCAACAATCAGCGAAGACCCCCAATACTAATGGTACCAGCTGCATCCTGATTATGTGTTCGTGAGCTCTTTCTTCGGAGTGCTGAGTATGGCCTAGATCCTCTGGTTAATAACTGAGTCATCACTCTGTCCGCACTAGACTGAGACGCTGAGAAAAATCACCCCTAATAACTAACCCCCAGTTAGAGTCGCTAAGAAAGATCATCCCTAAAAACTGGCACCCTGTCAGACGCTGAAAATTACCAACTATAAATTCAGACCTTCCACGACAAATGCTTCGAAATGTATGTATGTATATAGGTATGTATGTGTGTGTGTGTGTATGTGTGTGTGTGTATGTGTGTGTGTGTGTGTGTGTATGCCTGAATCCCTGCCTGCCTGCCTGCCTGCCTGTCCGTCCGTCCGTCCGTCCGTCCGTCCGTCTGTCTGTCTGTCTGTCTGTCTGTCTGTCTGTCTGTCTGTCTGTCTGTCTGTCTGTCTGTCTGTCTGTCTGTCAGTCTGTCTGTCTGTGTCTGTCTGTGTATATGCACTACGTAATACAATAACAAATGAGCAAGATTGTGATGAGTTCAACGAACACGTTCTTGACGTGCAGAATACAATTGAGAGGCAGGACAATACCATAGTTATGGGAGACTTCAATGCAAGACTATGGCATAATAGAGCGGGCATAGAAAAACATCTTGGAGCATTTGGAGACCAACGTGATGAAAGATGCAGCCAACACGACCTCGATATAACAAAGATATTCTATAAACACAAAGACTCTTACATATACACCTGGTATAAATTAAACGATCTAGATATCAAAAACCAAACTTATTTTATTTTAACAAGAAATAACTGAAAGATAAATATTAGATACAAGGGTGGTGCCCATCTTGAGTATAAACACAGAATACAAAGCAGTTGATGCCACAACTTGAACCAACAGAAGAAGAAAGCAATGACCAGGAAAATACATGCCATGCAAATCTGTAAACATAAAAAAAACCAAAAGACAAGGCAGTGAGGAAAATTATGAAGGACTAACTGAAATCGTTCTAAATTTATCTATAGAAAGAAAAACAATGGAAGAAGAGTGAGAGATGTTCAAATCAACCATTTTAAATACTGCAAAAATGACATGTGGGAATACGAAAGAACGCAAAACATAGATTTAAAAAAAAATACATAAATAACAAGTCTCTTAAAAGTCGACAGGTTCGACTTCATTGCACCGGGTTTTATCCCATATGGCTCAGTCTCTTTCCGCAGCACGGAAAGCGTCGCACAAAGCACTAGCTCCGTAGCTTTTAGCGACGACCCACAGGAGTCTCCGAACATTCAACTCGTAAACCGAAGGGTACGGCCCGGAATCGAACCCACAAGCGTCGGAGCACGAGTCAAACGGCTTGACCACCTGGCCACAGAGACTCCCCATAATACATAAATAACAATTTGGTGGAACGTAGAGGTAAAGAAAGCTGTAAAATATAGAAAGGCAAATTACATAAAGTGGCGAAGAGCACATAGAACCGTTATTCCATAGAATATAGAATAGCAACAAGACTTGCAAATAGGATAGTAAAGAAAAACAAACAAAACGCTTGGGGGGGGGGGGGGGTGGGGGGGTTGTGGGGGTATAGAGAAACTCTAAAAAATAACTACAAGGAGGCACATAGAAACTTCTACAAAAAATATCAGTGCACTGAAAATCATTGGAGAACCATTTGACCCAATTGAAATAATTAACAGCGTATAACAGTGAACCAATAAGTGAAAAAAAAAAATAAAAACAAACAAACAAACAAATCCTAAAATGATGGAAACAATACTTCGAACAACTTCTCAACATTCCATCCGTTGTAACAGAAATTTAGCAAACCGACACAGATGCCACCGAAGAACTAGAACCAGCAATAGAGAAAGGAGAAATGGGAGAATCTGTTCTATTAGACCCTGTGAACAAATCACCTGGATAAAATTAAATTCCCAATGAACTAATTAAAGCAGTAAGATAAGTTGTAACAACATAACCGCATAGTCTATTCTACCATGTTTGCGTAGAACAGTATATATCACGAGACTGTAGAAACAGTGAACTAAACTAACTAAACTAACTAAACTAACTAACTAAAATGATTAACTAAACTAACTAAACTAACTATCTAAACTAACTAACTAAACTAACTATACTAACTAACCTAACTAAGTAAACTAACTAAATAATAAAACTAACTATCTACACTAACTAACTACACTAACTACAGCAATTAAGCAAACTAACTAACTAAACTAACCAACTAAACTAACTAACTAAACTAAACTAAACTAAATAACTAACTTAATTAACTGAATTGACTGACTGACTGGCTGGCTCACAAACATTCTAAAACAAACGTTGGCTCCAAGATATAGCAAGGCATACAGTAGATCAATTATACTGTTTAGCTAGATGTTCTTTTTCTGTCCGGTATCCCCCATTGGAACAAACGCCATTAATCAACTGCCACCCGCCATCCTATGCTTTGCTGTTGCATACAGCTCCGTCCATGTAATTCATATAAGATTCATCTCGGTCTCTAATTCTATCTTTCGTGTGTTTCAGGTCACAAGACGCGAAAAATGACCCTTTACGTTAGTTAGTAAGTTAGTCTACACATCATACTCATTGCACATCGAACCATTCAGTCCATAAGTGCCCGGATCCTATCCTCAGCAAATCCCGCAGCGTGTAGCGGCTAACGTCACCACTTCTGTGTTGGTTTATCCATCTTCTTTGGCTTCAAGCGTAGTGTTCTTGTTTGGCCACACCTCTCTTGATTTGCTGTTCTCGCCGTCTGACCATGGTTGTAGATTCACACTCATCACTTGGTTCTCGCAAATCTCGCAGAAGTCTTACTTCTCGTAGAACATTCAGAATGTCAGCCTGGTCCATGGCGCGTCCGCCCTCCACAGTAGCCTCACCTGCGAGCTTGTCAGCCCACTCATTTCCTTGTACTCCCGCATGCCCTGGCACGAAGATGAAACTAATCTTTTCTAGCCTAGACCGCTCCAGAGACAGCAACCACTCTCTTCGGATCCACCCCGTCTCTATGCTCTTGAGCATGTTCATTGAGTCGCTAAAGAAAAATGCCCTAGTGAATGTCTGTGTCTCGAACCATTTTATTGCTTTACTTACGGCCATGACATCCATAGTCAGGCTACTTTTGGTCTCAACAAAAGCACCAGAGTCCTCCATCACAATTCTCCCTCACGCCGTACAGGCCCATGAGCTTCTCACATGTCGGACGACCGACCCATCTGTGTAAATGACAGCATCACCGTCTAACGAATTCTCGAAAATCAACGCTAGTACTTCCGCCTCGACAGCAGCCGAATTTTCTTGTCTGCACTTTTTCTCTAGTTGGATGCAGACTCAAAAGTTCGTTCAGAAATCTGTTGGCACTTTTACACACTGCTCACCAGGTGCTAAGTCATCAAGTGAACACACCTGTTGAAGAATGTCTTCCGCTTGACCCATCCACGACCTTCCTCTTTTTAACCTGCTGCCCTTTACCTTCATAATCGCACTATGCAGTGGATGATGCGTATTTGCGTTAACTCTAAGGTAGGCATGTGCTCTGAAAATTTGTATTCTGTCTTTTAAAAAAACAAAAAAAAATTTCATTTACTGCTTATAGTACCATGCGATGTAGGACAGGGGTGTCTTAAGCCTGAGGAATTAGGGCCGCATGGCTAGTGCAGTCGCAACGAACTGTGCAGATTAGGGTTTTCTTTTTGCCCCGGACAGAAAAATCTCAACATCTTAACGAGGATTCGACCCCGAATCTTCCGAATGAGAATCAGACGTTCTAGCCACTCGGCCAGCCACTCTATCATTTTGTCTTCAATGGTTGGGGAATCAAGAAGGTAGCGCATCGCCCTGCTTGCTGTATCTCTTGAACATCCAAGAATAATGCGCACAGCTTCATTCCGTATCCATTCCATTCTTTCTATCTTCTTATGGCTGAGAGTCAGGATCACCATCGCATACTAAAAAACAGACATGACCAGCCCCTCGTATAGAAGACATAGATGACGATGCTCACAGTTTGCTGCCGCCATCACCCGCATCGCAGCCACACCCCGCTTGGCCTTTGTTATCCCTGGTCTATGTGCTCATTATAAGCCAGGCTTCGATCAAAACGTATCCCCAGGTAATTGCCTGCATTTTTCCACAGTCTCTGAACACATGTTTACAGTCGGTGTTGGAGTGTTGACAATATGATTATTCAAAGAGAACAATATCACTGTTATCTTTGTTGGGTTGACCATTGCCCCAGCTTCACACACCAAGTACTTATGCGATTGAGTTCGGTTTGTAGTTCTACAGCAACCTGAACTCTATCCTTACCCTGACGATACACTAAAACATCGTCGGCATATGACAATGTCCTCCCCAGTCCAGTGATCTGCTCGCTGGTGATTCTCACAGTGTAGGCGTTGAACAGCACCGGAGATAATGTTGATCCCTATGGCAGGCCAGGATATATTGTTGTTGGTTCCGAGGTCCAACTGCCACATCTAAGAACCACTTTCCGTTGGAAGAGGGCTGCAGCGATCCAACTAAGAAGGAAAGGATTTATCTTGAGTTCAAGAAGCTGAAGAATTATAAAATTCAATTGCACTCTGTTATACACGTCCTCAAGATCAATCGCTGCAGCAAAGGTTTCAATGTCTGAGTGGAAACCTTCAAAGACATCATGGGCAAAAACTGTTGCATTGGTCCAGGTTTCTCTTTTTGGACGGTACAATCCCAGGGTAGGTGGGAAAACACCTTGCTTCTCTAACTGGCTTGCTTTTTCCCCCTGGAAATTAACTTTTCCAGCAGCTTGCTTATTGTATTCTGCATGGTTATTACTCGATAACCCTGAATGTTTGAATGGTCTTTGCCATGCTTCGGCAAGGGAATAGGATAGCTTTGTAACTAATCCTCTGTGCTGCTAACACTCCCTATACTGTTGTTGTACATGTCTGCTAGTTTATCTAGCTCGTTGTCGGTACACCTATTGATGTCGTTGTATCTTATGCTATCTGGCCCCGGAGCGCTGTTTTTTGATCGTCGAAGCACAGCCTTGATTTCTTTCACTGTCACTCTGTCTTCATCCGAAATGTTCTGTGCCTTGCATCTGTCTGAGGCGACCTCCTTGGCAAGATTTCGGCCTCTCATGTCTGTCTGGTAGCTCTGCTCTAGATAGCGTTCGAAGAGGGCTTTGCCCTTGTTCTCGTCAGTCCTCTGCCAGATGAGATCGCCAACTTAGAAGTCAGAAATTCTCTTATTCTTGACTACTCCACTCATGCTTTTATGTAATCGCCAGAACAATTTCAGTGTCTTCCCTTGCGTACTCTTTGACATACCTCTGCCCATATCTGCTTTTAACCACCTTAACCAGATGTTTTTTTCTTGTTTTGAAATAGCTTACTTTTGTGTGCATCTCTGTCTAAGTGCATGCAGGGACTAGGATGGCCATCTCTGTTCTTCCTGGCATTTTGTCATTTTCTTACAGCACTACGCTTATCCACCCAGGCCTTCTCCACTTCAAAATGTTACCACGGTGGCTGCTCTCAGCTTTTTTCCTGCCCTGAAGCTTTCTGCGCTGTTTGCGCCTTCTTTTACTCACCACATCTTGCCCTGTACTGTCATCATCTGGAAAGTCTTGAACGTTGACTTGTTCTGCCTGGTTCTGCAAAACCAGACAGAACCCTTTACGTTTACTTAATGTTATTTCCAATACATGTTCTTTGCAAGTCTAAGATCGTCGCCGTCAGTTTGGAGATTTGCAAACGTATTAATTATGCTCACGTGTCCTTTAAAGGTTTAGTATAATCTATAAGCACAAATATACGTCTTTCTGTTTACACACATGTGTGTATATATATATATATATATATATATATATATATATATATATATATATATATATATATATATATATATATATATATATATATATATATGAAGCGTGAACAATGAGCAGACAAGCTGAAAAACATCTTATGGCTGTGGAAATGCGGTTTCTGTGGTAAATGCAAAGAATACCGTACACGGAGAGAAAAACCAATGAGTCCTACAAATGAAGATCGATGATTAGAGTTATTAGCTGTAGACAGTCAACATATTTTGGGCATGTTATGAGAAGAAATGAATTGGAGAACTTGGTGACGACTGGCAAGATCGAAGGGAAGAGAGCAAGCAGAAAAAGCGAGAATAAAATACCTGGATGGCTTGGCCACGCGGCATGGTCGAGGCAGAAACACAGAGCTGATCCACGACGCTGGTGATCAAATGAGATGGCGAAACATGACAGCGCACGCTAATCGGTATGGCACATGAAATATATATATATTTTTTTTCTTCTTCTTCTTCTTCTTCTTCTTCTTCTTCTTCTTCTTCTTCTTCTTCTTCTTCTTCTTCTTCTTCTTCTTCTTCTTCTTCTTCTTCTTCTTCTTCAGCGATCTAAGCCATTTAGGTTCTTTGCTGCAGATACAATCCGTCTCCATTCGTCTCTCTGGTTGACCTTCTCTTGTCAGTCGTTGATTCCAAGTGCTTGTAGGTCTGTATATATATATTATCTCTCCACCGTCTTCTTGGTCTACCTCGGGTCTACGGTCATTTATTTCCTGAGTGTAAGCGAGTTTTGTTTCCCTATTATCTTCCATTCTTTTTATATTCCCCAGCCATTGTAATCTATTAGCCTTCATGATACTAGTGATTAGCGGGGACTTAAACAGATCATAAATGTCTTTGTTATTTCTCCTTTTCCACTCTCCACTTTGTGTATCCCTTATGGGTTCAAATATGCGTCTTAAAACTTTGTTCTCAAAGGTGCATATATATTTGGGAAGAGAATAAATTGTCTGTTCGTGCCTTTTCGTCCTTGTTCTGTGTTATCAAATTCCTTTTTTTTTTGGGGGGGGGGGGCATCCATTTATTTGGCTTGTGATGGATGATCTGGGTGTCATGAGATTGATAATGGGTTGCAGCCGAGTGAATTGCATGATGGTGGTTTGGCTCTTCCTAGAGGGTTCCTGGACACGGCTGGCAGGTGGATCAAATAGTCTTGTGCAAACACCGGCGCTGACAGCGAACGTAACAGGACGGGCGGCTGACCCGAAGGACAACTTGAGACTGCACTTGGGCTCTCGGCCTGTGCCTACATCGAGGACATTAGAAAGTATAACCCTTCATAGAAAGAAACCAAACATATAACCAGTCGTGGTGAGGAATACACAAGAAACAAACAGCACTTATTAGTGCTAATAGAGAAATGAACCAAGAAATGAAAGACTGTGGAACCTGGTGGGTCGGACTGATGACCGGTCTTTATCAGGACCAACATTAGACAATAATGAAATTACCAGGCAGCTCAAGAACCAATCGTTTCAGACAACCAGAGTGAAACCAACATAACCAGTCGGAATTAGGACTAACAGGCCACACAGACAGAAATAGGATAACATCCACACCGTTACGAACCTCAACTCTAACCAAGGTTGAAAGAGGCCGAATTTGGAATTGTTGTGTTTGAATCAAGTCATGTCAAGACTTAAGAAGAGTGAATCCTGAAGTTGACACGTGGCAGTAGAGAAACGTATATGTATGTACACTGTTATGCGACGTGTCTTTTAATGAAGGAGAAGTCAGCGCACAAGAAAGGCGTAAAGTCATGTAAGTTAAAACTCAGTGTTTTTACGTTTTACACACACATGCACAATATATGTATGTATATATATATATAGCCTGGAGTTTCTTGAAAGGAAATGTTTATACAGATAATGAACACACACTTGAGGACTTGAAAGAAGCAATCATAATTATCATTCAATAAATACCATCAGACACGTTGCAGAAAGTATTTGACAATATAAAGAGACGTGTACAGTCATGTCTTGAAGCTCGTAGTGGACATTTCCAGCACCTGTTGTAATGAAAATAGTATTGGTGCATTCCAGCTTCACGCACAACAGCGTTAGGCCATGACAGAAACTCATCTCATCATGTTCCTCTTGTACCTTGCGGTGTCGAGGTGAAGTATAAACAGCGGGAGAATGCCCACTTATGGGTTTCATGTAAGACAGTGATTATTGTAGGTAATTTAATGAATATTTTAGCACATTCTTTGAAGACGTCATGTACGCCATGTTTCAAACTGGTTCTAAATATAAAGTGTAGTGGGACCTTACACACACACACACACACACACACACACACACACACACACACACACACACATATATATATATATATATATATATATATATATATATATATATATATATATATCATCATTGGCACCTTGCCGTCTTGACAGACGATAGTTTGTGCTTTAAAAAGGCATAATAACTTTTAACTATGGCGGTAGCGAGTGTGACTGATAAGGCCAATTTGCGCTGTAAATGTCCGTTCACAGTGGGTGCATCTGAACACGTGGTCATTTCCACCATCATGCACCATCTTACGTCTCAAACGCTTGGTGTGTGACTTTTCTGCAATAATTTTCTCCTTTGACTTTATTCCATTTCTGATATTTGCCCTCCATGCAACACGTTCAGCGGCGACTTGCTCCCAATGTGCATTATCAATGCCTGTATCAATCATGTCCCGCTTACACACATCTTTGTATCGTAGTAGAGGCCGACCCTGAGATCTCTTACACATCTGTAATTCACCAAAAAAGATATCCTTTGGTATTCTACCATCATCCATCCTCCTAAGATGTCCTATCCATCTAAGCCTACGAAGACTGAGCATGGAATAAACTGTCACACAACCTGATCTTTCCAATACTTCAGTATTTGTGATTTTGTCTTGCCACTTAATACCAAGAATTCTTCGCAGACACCGCATATGAAAGCTGTTTAAATTGTTCTCTTGGTGTGAGTAAGTTGTCCAGGTTTCACTGCCATAGAGAAGAGTACTAAGGACACAGGCTTGATAGACCAGGACTTTTGTTTTGGCAGTAAGATTCCTGTTCTCTCGGACTCTTTTTCTTAACCTGTTCATTGTTGTTGCTGCCTTACCAATCCGGATGTTGATTTCCTGATCTAGGGATAATTTGCTATTTACCACTGATCCTAGATATGTAAAATGGTCTACTATCTCTAGTTCGGCGTCGTCAATAAAGATTGATGGTACCCCATGTGCACCTTGTGACATAATCTGTGTCTTCTTTTTGCTAATTGTTAAACCAAATTCAGAACAAGCAATGGAGAATGCAGATAGTAGACATTGCAATTCTTCCTCAGAGTGGGTCGTAACTGCAGCATCATCTGCAAAAAGCAACTCTCTGATCAGTACCCTCCTAATTTTGGTCTTAGCCTTCAATCTCTGAGCATTGTAGAGGCCGCCATCTGAGCGTGAGTGAATGTATATACCACCATCCTGATCACGAAATGCATATTTCAGTAGAAGTGAAAAGTATATTCCAAAGAGGGTGGGAGCTAGTACACAACCTTGCTTAACTCCCCTCTTGATTTCAAATTCTTCAGAAGTTGCACCATCAAACTTGATTATACCCTTCATGCCTGTGTGGAACGATTCCACAATGGACAGAAGAGTTGGTGGGCAGCCAATCTTCTTTAGTGCCTTGAACAGACCCATATGTATATATACATATCGCATGTGAGAGCAGGCATGTGAAGCGGTGAAAGAAACTGAACACCCGTGGAGAGTATGAAATGGCGAGGATGGACAAGGGCTCAGGACGCACCTTAAACTTGAGAGAGAAGGCCAGGAAAACATTCAATCAGATGAGAGTTGGAACCATCAGCACTATGACTCTTCACTGTACGGAGCTTGTGTAGTGATGTCGTTTCTTAGTTCAACTCAACGCAACTTACAGACAACACTCTCAGGCACCACTTAGAGGCAGAAATTACAGTTAACACTTACATACAACACTTACAAACAACACTTAGAGACAACATGTACAGACACACTTAGAGTCGACACATACATAAAACACTTAGAGTCAACACATGCAGGCAAACACTTAGAGTCAACACATGCTGGCAACACTTAGAGTCAACACATGCAGGGAACACTTAGAGTCAACACTCAGAGGCACCACTTACACAGAACACTTACCGGCACCACTTAGTGACAGATCTTACAGTAAACACTTACCGAATCACTTGCGGTAATCACTAACAATCAACACATAGAGTTAACACATACAGACACCCCTTAGAGTCAACACATGCAGACAACACTTAGAGCCAACACTTACAGTCAACACTTAAAGACAACACTCACAGGCACCACTTAGAGACATAACTTACAGACAACACTTACAGTCAACTCTTACAGTCAACACTTAAAGACAACACTCACAGGCACCACTTACAGACAGAACTTACAGTCAACACTTACAGACAACACTTACGGTCAACATTTACAGACACCACTTAAGTCAACACTTACAGACAACACTTACAGTCAACACTTACAGACAACACTTACAGTCAACACTTAAAGACAACACTCACAGGCACGACTTAGAGACAGAACTGACAGGCACCACTTACAGACAACACTTACAGTCAACACTTAAAGACAACACTTACAGACAACCCTTACAGACAACACTTACAGACAGCACTTACAGACAACACTTACAGACAACACTTACAGACAACACTTACGGTCAACACTTACAGTCAACACTTACAGACAACACTTACAGTCAACTCTGACAGTCAACACTTAAAGACAACACTTACGGTCAACACTTACAAACACCACTCACAGACAACACTTACAGTCAACACCTACAGACAACACTTACAGATAACACTTACAGATAACACTTACAGACAGCACTTACATACACCACTTACAGTCAACATCGACGTGCGACAATGGCAGAGTTTGTTCGATATGGATGAAAGGCATATCATCTACTGCGGGGACTTCAATGCCAGAGGCAGTCAATGGGGGAATAGCATCACCAATAGACAGGGAGAAGATTTGGAGGACGCCCTGGCATCTGCTGCCCTAATCTGTCTGAATGATGGGAAGGTCACTAGAATGGCCACTCGACCAGGCGACTCTGACAGCGTCATTGACTTGGCTCTGGTGTCGCCCACCATCGCACCAAGGTGCCGCACTATACCACGATAGTGACCACTACCCTTGTGTCATCCTGATCAAGAAAGACGAGGCCATGAGTCAAAGAAACAAGACCAATGCCTTCCCGTACGACACCACTGGTCAAGACGCCATAAGCAAGATCAGAAGAAGGAAACTAACTTCCTCCCGTAGGAGACAAGAATGATGGCTGCAGCCACCATGGTGGAATGGAGAGGTCGAGAAGGTGTGGCTGGGAAAGAGGCAGGCTGTCAAAGACTGGCAAAAGGCCAGAAAGGCTAACATGCCACAGGTTGAATTGGCGAACCTGAAGACTGAGGTCGTTAGGATGACGACTTTATTCAAATCCTGCGCCAAACAGGCCAAGGCCGACAAATGGGACGAGTTCTGCAGGAAGGTGTGCTCCGAGCAATCTCTTACGACATTCTGGCGCCTCCACAAGAGCATGAACGGTGCTGCACAACGTAGGGGTATTCCAGACTTTCAAGGCACAGACCTCGCATGGAAAAAGTCGGATGCGGATAAAGGTAAGGCCCTTCTTGCACGCTACATAGAACAGACTGACCAGAAAGACGAGCCCGCCAGACAGAGGACCACAACAACACTCTCTCAGTTGTGCGAGGGGGTCGGGACAGACGAAGAATGGACGATCACAGTTGACATATTGCGTGCGATGCTCAAGAAATCACCTAACACCGCCCTATGCCCAGACGGCATCCGATATGGTGACCTAATGGTGATATCAGATGATGACATGGAAGAACTGGCTAGAGAATTCAACACCAGTATCCAGAGGGGTCAGGTCAAAGAAGAATGGCTACACAGCTACCTGCTGCCGCTGCCAAAACCGAACAAAGACCACTCCAAGATAAGCGGCTACAGAATCATTACGATGCAGAATACTGTTGGCAAGCTACTGGAGAAAATTGTAGCACACAGACTTGCTTGTGACCTGGAATAGCTCGGCTGCTTCCCGCCCACACTTGGAGGATACAGACGCAACAAAGAGTCATGGCTGAATGCGGCGGTCTTTGCTCAAGATGTTTACGAAGGATTTCAGGTCAGAGAAGAGACATGTGCGGCCGCCATAGACTTAGAGGACGCATATAACAGAGTATCTTTCGAGCACTTGATGCAAACCCTCCTCAGACTGAAAGTGCACCCTCACCTTGTACGATGGATAGCTGCAGTTCTACTCCAAAGGAAGGTGGTGCTAAGATGCGGGAGTTGGTCTTCTGAGCCGATAACGATATGTCCAGGATTGCCGCAGGGTTCACCACTGTCACCAGTACTATTCAACGTGTATATGGTGCCGATCACTGAACAACAGTTGGATGGGAAGGGTAGGACTCTCTCATTCGTTGACGACATCCTCGTGTATCGACAGGGTCGAGATAGACAGGCGGTTGCCAACTATATGCAGGGCGAACTAGATCGAATTTCCTCATGGTGTGCTGATGCCGATGCCCTTGTCAACCCTGCAAAGGCAACGGTTACATGGTTCTCACTAAACAACCATATTGTGAAAACAGACCTGCCGGCAGTAAGAATGGATGGGATCATTCTGAGTAGAACCCAGTTAATGACATATCTTGGCGTGAGGCTTGATCGTAGCCTGTCCTTCAGAGATCATGTCGATTATGTCATAACGAAGGCTCGAAAAGGTTTGGCAGCAATGAGAGTCATGGCGAGTGCCAATATCGAGCAAAGACTGCTATTACTTCTGTTCCAAGGACTTGTGCTTTCACGCATCGAGTATGCCCTGGCCATCCTCACTGTCAGCCCTACACAGATTGGAAGACTTGAAAAGGTACAAAACGAAGCCATGCGCATCATTTTGGGCTGCACGAGAGACACCAGCTGTGTAGCAATGAGATACCTCCTTGACTTCCCGACAATGGAACACAGGATCAAGATCTGGAGAGCTCGTGCATACTTAAAAATAAGTGCAGATGAGCAGCACCCTCTGCATGACGCTGCATTCAGAGAAAAGGGTGACAGGCTAAAGAGGGGCAAATCATGGATGGGTCGGGCGGAAGATGTCGTCGGACAGGTCTGCAGTCTTACCAGTATCAACCCCGGCAAGGAATGGGTGCCGGTGCCTCCATCTTTTAAGTGTACCTTCTCCTGCATTATCACACTCGACAGACGGTGCAGAGAGCAGAACCCTGCCGCTGTCAATGCAGAGGTTAACGCGCTCATCTATGATCACTCAGATAGCCCCGAAGTGCTCATCTATACAGATGGATCTGTTGTAAAGCAGCAGAGAAGTGCGTGGGCATTTACAGCCCGCTCAGCGGGCCGAACCGTTCAAGAATCCAGTGGTGCCCACTCCATGACCACGAGCAGCATGACGATGGAGGTGATGGCAGTTACACAGGCTTTCATATGGCTGGAATCACAGCATTATACCAACGTGTGTGTACTAAGTGATTCAATGAGCATGATTCAGAAGGTCGAAGCTGGATCTGTACGTAGACAGTGGACTGAGTCGCTGCGGAAGTCTGTTGTCCGCAAAGTCACCTTCATCTTCGTCCCGGGACATGCGGGAGTCGAGGGAAATGAACGAGCTGATAAATTGGCTGGCTCTGCACCCCCTGTAGATGGCCAGCCCATGGATCGTGCCGATGTTATTAACGCCCTTAAAGATATGGCGAGAACAGAGGATTTTGACGCCAGTGATTCCACATCGCTTTCCAGGATGAAAGACCTGGGAGTAAGAATCGGCACAGCCAGACGCGAGAGGTACATCGGGAAAACAAAGCGCCTCGTCAACCAACACAGAACTGGCACTATTAGCCACCGGACGCTGATGCATATGCTGGGGGGAGGATCTGAGCACCTATGGACATGTCCGGAGTGCAACGAAGATACCCCAACTGATAACTAACTAACTAACTCACAAACAACATTTACAGACAACACTTACATGCAACACTCTCAGTCAACACTTACAGACACCACTTAAATACAACACTTACAGACAACACTTACATACAACACTAACAGTCAACACTTGCATACAACACTAACAGTCAACAGTTACAGACAACACATGCTGACAACACTTACAGTCAACACTTACAGACAACACTTACACTCAACGCTTAAAGATAATACTTACAGAGAACACTCAAAAGAACAGATACAGACAACCGTTTTAGACACCACATACAGACAACAATTATAGACACCACTTACAGCTGATTATCTCTATAGAGGAATGCAACATAAACATTATAATTAACTTTCTCTTATCAAATCTAATGTAATGTGTTCTGACGTCAATTTTATTCTAGATTAGCCCCGGTTACTTTTGCATTGATATAACGGCCATGATGGGGTTAAGGCCTCCTCTGCTACTGATGTTTCTAGTCATCCCGGTGTTTGGCGCTTATAAAGAACCGGTTTGCAATTTTATTTGTATTATGTCTCTTTTTTCTTTGTCTGCATGGGTCGATTCTAGTAAATTATATGTTTCATACATTAATTAATATTACTTTCTTTCGTTCTGTCTTTGTTTGTTTGTTTGTTTGATTCTCTCTTTCGTTTCATTGCCTGCCTTTTGTCTTTTAAACATTCCCAGAACAAACAGTAAATTGCGTTTCTATAGTCTCAATTTCAACCAGAGTACATGGCATAAAAGATACCAGCACTCTATTACTGTAAACTACAGGAGCGATAATAGTTGAGTTACAGGTTCAACCTCTGTACCGGTTAGCTTGACTTCAACGTTGACCTTGCGTTCAGAACACAATGGTAAACATCTGGACGTAATATAGACTAGAAAGACAGCCTGGGGTTGATGGCGACGTTCTGCAAATGGCATGCACCATTTAAACTTTAGTCTCCAGTTATATTCTTTGTGAGAAATGATTTTTAAGTATCGGGGTCTCCTCAAGGCTCTGTATAATATCACACTTATTTGTTTGGTTTGAATATAAATATATCATTTGTTAAGAGAGTAATATTGTTTCTCTCTTGCTAGATTAGATACTTGGTATTAGAGAAACCGATCGATTACCAAAGGAATGGGAAGGATACCTCATCCTGATATTGAGGTAAACCATGATGCGCCCAATCGATTTATAAAAAACAGTTATATAAATATGTGAATATCAGAGAATGCAGTTCATCAGAAAGATTATGCATATTGCCAACTCAACAAAAAAGAACAAGTTACAAGCTGCAGACTGAGAGCAGACTTCATCGGGCTGAAACACAACATGTTTAATAAACTAAAGATATGAGATACCTATGTCTGTACACGTCTGAGGAACTGATAACATGAAAGCTAAACAAGTGTTGCGGGGGTGACCAATATCACAGACTGGAGAAAAGTGTGCTGGTCTACATCCGCTCAATTTGAGGACACACTCTATTAAAATATCAGTCAACTTAAGTTTGCATTAATTTATATTGACGTCTGAAGGTGCACGGAAAAGAATATATATTAGATATTATCAAAAAAGAAATGGAAATGCAGGTCATCATGGTCGAATGGGTAATAACGCGTGTTCTTAAACATCCGGTGTTATGATGCTGAAGTAAGCAGTTCATCAATTGCACTTTACAGCTGGACTAAAATGTTGACCTGTCGTCCTTGACTTGGTGACGTAAATTACAAGTACCTCTGAAGTCAGAATGTGTTGGTTTGAAGGCGAGGGACACTGTTAATAGGGAAAGCTAATCCAGATGCAAAATGGAAAGACAGAAGATTAATATATTAGGAATTTGCGAGACGAGATAGAAAAGGGCAGGGATTATGACGGGGTGGGGGAGGGGTAGGGAGGGGGGGTTGTAAGATTATTTATTTATTTATTTATTTATTTTCTAATTTCTCTAATCAGATTACGATTTTCATTTGTTTCTTGAAGGATTTGGTTTTTCTTTCTGTCCATGGTATTCTTTAAATTCTTCCACAGAAACCACATTTTCACAGCCATCAGATGTGTTTTTTTTTTTTTTTTTCTTTACTGATAATTGTCCACGCTTGACATCCATACAAAAGTATAGTCTCTATGTAGCAGCACATCAGTACTATTTTATTCTCGTAGGATGTGACTTTATTTTATTAGTCAGTATATTTTTCATCTTGCAAAAGGCTACATTCGCCATGGTGTTTCTTGTTCTAATCTCTCGAAGGCATCTCCCATCAGATGGTATGACTGTTGTGAGATAATTGTACCGATTCACTTGTTTAAGAATATTCTCATTTACCTGTATATTGCATTGTAGTATTTCGTTCTTTCTAGTGACGAACGTAATGTGTGTCTTCTTACAATTTAATACCAGCCCTAGTTGTTCACTGTGTGCAACGACCGCATCTACTAAATGTTGCAGATCCTGCTCATTGTCTGTAACCAAAACTGTATCATCTGCATATCTAATGTTATTAATGTTTATTCCTTTAGTGAGGATTTCTTTCATATCTTGTACATTTCTGAAAATATTTCCACCATGCAGGGAAAACATATATCGAGACATTCATATCCCTGTCTCACACCTCTATTAAGAGGTTGATATTGACCTACTTCATTATGAATTCCGATGGCAGCTTGTTGTTTCCATTATATGTTATTTTTATAAGTCAAATGTTTTTTCCATCAATTTGTAGATCTGCAAGCTTCTCTGTCATGTTTACATGTCTTACTCTATCGAAAGCCTGTGTGTAGTCAATAAAGCAAAGATGTATATCTTTCAATACTTCTATAGAACGTGCAATTACTGTTCTCAGCATATACACAGCATTTACTATACACTTGGCTTCTACAAACCTACATTGTTCTCCTCCTATTTCGGGTTGGTTATTCTTCCTTTCCCATTGCATGATAATTCTTAGCAAAATCTTCATGATGTGGCTCATTATACTAAGTGTTCAATGTTGAACATCTTCCAAGGCTCCTGATTTCTTCGGGATTGCAATAAATATATAATTACTTAATTTAGGAGGTATATCTTCAGTATCATATATTGTGTTCAGCAGTCTGGTGACTTGATCTATTACACATTCTTCCAAAGCATTAAACATTTCTGTTGTGATGTTGTCTGAACCGGGGGTCTTGCCAATGTTCATATGGTTAAAAACATTCTGAAACTTCATCTTCAAAAGTGATGGTTCTTCATTTTCATTAATATCATACTGTTCGTCTCTATTATAATCATAAAGGTTTCTCACATAATCTGACCATACATGCATAATCTGATCTTTTTCTATTATGATTTTTCCAGATTTGTTTTTATGCAGCTTACTGATATATGTGTTCTTCTATTAGTAAGCTCGTGAATTCTTGTGTGCATTAATTTGGTACTTTTTAATGTTGCACTCTTTTTTTCAATTTCTATGCAATTTTTCTCACGCCATGCTTCTTTCACCCCCTTACATAATGTTCTGACTTTTCTGTGAACTTCTTCATATTTGGTAGGACAGAAATATAAAAGATATGGAAGGAATCAACACTCGCAGAACGTACATCAATAACATTAGATATGCAGATGATACAGTGCTGATTGCAGACAATGAACAGGGCCTGCAAAATTTAGTAGATACGGTTGTTGCACACAATGAACAACTAGGGTTAGAACTGAATATTCAGAAGACACAGATTATGGTCGTCACTAGGAAGAAGGAAATACCACAATGTGATACAGGAGTAGATGGGCATATTCTTAAACAAGTGAATCGATACTGTTATCTCGGCACAGTCATAACATCTGATGGGAGATGCCTTGAAGAGATTAGAACAAGAATTGCCATTGCGAAGGTAGCCTTTTGCGAGATGAAAAACATACTGACCACCAAAAGATATCAATTGAAACGAGAAAAAGCGTGTTGAGGTGCTACATAGAACCTGTGCTTTTGTATGGATGTGAATCGTGGACAATAAGCAGTCAAGCTGAAAAACAGCTGATGGCTGTGGAAATGTGGTTTGTGAGGAAAATGCAAAGAATACCATGGGCGGACAGAAAAACCAATGAGCAAGTCCTTCAAGAAACAAATGAAGATCGTAAACTGATTAGAGTCATTAGACGTAGACAGTCAAAATTTTATGAGCATGTTATGATAAGAAATACATTGAACACTTTGGTGACAACTGGCAAGATCGAGGTGAAGTTAAATAGATGAAGACAGAGAAGTAAATACCTGGATGGCTTGATGGGTGCATGTAGTGGATGAAGTTGAACAGCAGCCGACAGATAATTGCAGTTTATGGTGTGAAATTTTACGACGTTGATCAGACGATCTCTATGTTATCTTTTGGGAGACGATGCTACGGTCATCAGGCAGTATGATCACTGCTAAGATGGAAAACAATGACAAACTACCTTCTTTACAGATGTCAATAAAGTCATGTTTTGCACTGGAGCAGTCTGGTCCGTTAGGGATAGTACTGTACGAAGACTAGCAAGACCAAGAATATGGAATAGACCAGGTCACCAGACTGCTGAACACAACATATGCTACTGGAGATTACCTCCTGAATTGGATAATTCTGTATTTATCGCAATCCAGAAGAAAAGCAGAAAATAGAGACCAGTTAATATACTGAGCCACTTCACGAAGATTTTGCTAAGAATCATCATACAAAGAGTTGAAAAGAAAATACAACCCAACATAGAAGAACAATGTGTGTTCGTTAAAGGGAATGGAACAATAAATGCTGGGTATATACTGCGCATATTAATTGAGCGTTCTATAGAAGTAAATAAAGACATACAGTTGTGCTTTATTGACTACATAAAGGTTTTCGTTATAGTAAGGCATGTCATCATGCCTACATTGATGAGAACGACCTTAGACTTGTAAAAAACATATTTTGGAAACAACAAGCTGTCATAAATATTAATAACGAAGTAGACCAATATCAGCCTATTAAGAGAGGTGGTTGACAGGATCAGATAACCCCAGATCTTTTTCTTTTCATATACAGTGAACATTCTTTCAGACTGTAGAAGATAAGAGAATAATCACCATTGGGGTAGGCAACATCAATAACATTAGATATGAGAATGATACAGTATCGATTGCAGACAGTGAGCAGGAAATGCAACTTTCAGTAGATACAGTTGTTGCACACAGTTTGCACAATAAGGTTAGAAACAAATTGCAAGAAGACGCATATTATGATCGTCGTTTGGAAGAAGGAAATAATACCACAAGGTAATATGCAAGTAAATTAGATTATTCTTAAACAAGTTAATCGGTACAATTATCTCGGAACAGTCCAAAATCTGATAGGGAGATGCTATGAAGAGATCAATGCATAAATCGCCATGTGAAATATGGAAAATATACTGACCAGTAAAACGATGTCATTTGCAACGAGAAAAAGAGTAGTAATGTGCTATATAATAACCGTACTCTTGTATGAATGTGACCCGTAGACAAAAAGCAGAGAAGTTGAAAATCAACTAATGGCTGCGGAAATATGGTTTCTGAGGAAAATGGAAAGACAAAAAAAAGCCAATGATCAGGACACACAAGAAACAAATGAAAGCCGTAAATTGATAAGAACCCTTAGACTTAGTGGCAATTTTCTTTGAACACGTTGTGAGAAGAAATAAATTGCAGAACGTGGTGACAACTGGCAGGATTAAAGGGAAGATAATAAGGGGAAGACAGAGAAATAAATACCTGGTTGGTGATCGTGTAAGACGGCTGATCATGACAGTCCACGCTTATCGACACGGCACATGATATATATATATATGCTTATATATATATATAGTATATATATAATGTGTGTGTGCGTTTGTGTGTGTGTGTGTGTGTGTGTGTGTGTGTGTGTGTATATATAAATGTGTATTGTTTTGCAAAGTTGTGTTACTAATGGATGTTGCCAAACTGGTCTATGTGTAGTATTTTACGAAGCCTAACTGCCATATGATTGTCGGCAAGCACAATGTGAATAGCGGAGTGTCTTTTCCGCGCACTTGTCCAAGAAATCAAGGTGCCCGGTCCACAACATGTAGATAAGGGAGCATTTTATATCTAGTATTGTATGCACTCTAATCTATCTTTGCATGGTCCACGATATATCGTGTATGGAGATAGGGACGTTGGGAAAGATTCATTAATATGTAGTTTGAAGCTCATGGCGAGAACTAGGCAAATACGACTTAGTGAAGAGATAATAAACAGCGAAAGTCCGAGCATGATACCAATACACACGTCTTAGTCTGGAACCAAAGGTGACAAAAAATATGAAAAGACCCAAAGGTACGTGGAATAGCTAAAGATAAGAGTGTGAGTTGGTTAAAGGTCTATGCCCCAATGATGCATAGAGGGCGAAAGACGGAATGTGTCCATGACGAGATACAACAATGCTAACCAGGACGCAGAGGTGTTTCCAAGTCACCAGGACCAGGTTCGATACTGGCCAAGACCTACTAACACGTCCTAGTCGTGCGCCCTGGGCAACAGGTCCCTCGGGGTCCTGGCTAACGTAGTAGGATCGCTGATTCTTTCGAAGTCGGAGAGTATCTGACTGCACGGCGAGGAACTACCAGTCTGCACACCGATAAACCAGACATTGGACAACGGATACTCACGCACACCTCAGGTCCTTTATGACATCAGTGTTGTTGGACATCAGGATGTCTTTATCCGTCATACAGAACTTCTGGAGTTCACAGCCAGCGATCGCAAGCAAGCAAGCAAGCATAACTGGAAACCCTGCGAGAGGTATTAGGCAATAAGTGTATGTTGAGGATTGAATTTAAAGTTACATTTGGTTACAACGATTGTTAGTTTCAGTGCTAATTAATAGGAGGATAATACGTATCTTTCCACAGATATACGGCTGGGTATGCAACCCCAAAACCCCCCAAATTATAAATATAAGTCCCACTTGGAAATTCAATATTTACAACCCCACATATGATGCTGATTTAGATGCTAGACTCCGCAATTGTACTATCATTCTGAAATCTGGGCCTGAGCCATTTGTGGTACGAATGAAAGTCGAGTAAGTTTTCATGTATTATCATCATCATGTGCCATGTAAACGGTAGCAGTCGATCATATTCCTCCATTACATTATGACTGGTATTAGTGGAAGTGCAGTAAAGCTTAAAAAATTCAATGGGGGAATCCCCAAAACACGAGACGCAGACGGTAAGCATGACTGGCATACGATCAGAAGTAGCAAAGTGGACGTTGCGGCTATAGGGACAGGAAGATGGATATTATAGTGGCCCGTCAGAGCGAAGCCGCATATCTCATGTCACCTCTACTCAACATGACCCAGGGAACGGCGGGATAGCTACCACAGCATGTGCACTTGAGTCAGTCGGATCTTCCACTATCCTCACTACTCATTATATCATATTAGACGTGCTATCTTTATGGTGGTTTTACTCGGCTTAAATCTGTTGGATCTTGATCTAATGTAGTCGTATACCACTCAACATATCTGTCATTCCGTAATAGCCGACACGGTGAGTGAAGTTGGGTGTCATAAGTCACCTCCACAACACACGTCACTCACGTATATCGGGACCAGTGGTCCTCATCCCCAATCTCACCCATTCTATATCATAATTATGTGTACTGCATCGCCCATCATTCCGGCTCTACTATGACCCGCCTACGCCATCGACGATTTGCATATCCACCGTTAAAGCAATTTGTGTCGCAGTTCACATGTGTTCTCTAATTGGGGTTACCACATTCGGGCATTGCCCATAAATTCCTTGTTTCATTCCAGGCATTTGTCACATGATGGTCTTTGCTGTGATGCCTCTGTGTGCCCACATCTATGTTCCCTATGCTTCTCCCGTTGTTTGCTCGCAGCTACGATTTCTCTCCTTTGTGCACACTCGTTAGATTCGATGTCTTCCGTTCACTGGTCCCAACAAACGCGTTCTGTCTCTCATCATCTCTATTGTTTTTTCAGTGCCCCCCCCCCCTTTTTTTTCCCCTACAGAGTAGTCTATAACGGTTCCCTAGTTTACTAGTCGCACACCTGAACGCCTTTCTTCCGGTATTCTATGTTCGTGTTGCTATGGCAACCCGAGGACTCGTGGCGTCATTGACCATTCACTAATCACCTACCCTTTCTCAGCATAACACATTTATTGTTCAGTCGCTATATTAATAATGCACGCGCATTTCATACAACGCGTGTCCAGTTCACAATAAGGTTTCAGATGTGCAACCGTGTGTGTGTTATGTGTGTGCGTGTGTGCGTGCGTGCGTGGGCGTTTGTGTGTGTGTGTGTGTGTGTGTGTGTGTGTGTGTGTGTGTGTGTTTCATGTAATTGAATCGGTGTATGTTTGTTGTTTGTGTGCTGACGAATTCTTTAGCTGAAAAGTCAATTGCGTTACTTGTGGTCATACTGTGGTACCACTTACCGTTTATTTCTGGTGTTCTAGTGATACAGTCATCACATTATAGTCTGTTTTGTCTAGATAATTTCTACCTGTGATCGACACAGGAGAGGGAAAGACGTCGGCTTTGGGTGAGACACAATTTTAACAAATTTTAATATCTGAATAGCAAGAAAGCAGTAACACTGGTGATATCAAGGAAACAGGTGACACCAACATGTTAAATGGAAATAGGTGGGACAATTCTTAACATGGTGGATAATTTTAACTACCTTGGGGCATTTGTAACATCAGATGGAAGATGCACACACACACAAAAAAAAGAAAATAATTAAGAGCAGAATAGTTCAAGCAAAGGCTGGATATAAGAAAGAGAGTGCTGAAGTGCTATATACAACCTGGTTTGCAGTATAGCAGTGAGTATTGGAGTGTAAATGAACAGATTAGGAAGAACTTGGAAGCAACAGAGACGTGGTTCCTGAGACGAATGAGGCGAATTCATTTTGACTGTTAAAGTAATTAACAACGAAGGACAGAAAGAGGCTAATGAACATAGAACATTACATTTAACAATCATCATCATCTTCCACTTCTGCCGTAAAGTGTCGTGGGGAAGAATAATTTGCGTTCCAGAGTGGTCGGCACTGGATATTGTCTTTCCGTGTGATTGTACAATGTCTTTGATGTCGTCAGTCCATTTTCTTCTTGGACGTCCTCTTGGTCTTGTCGCAGATGATCTTTGATGTAAGGTCAGTGATGGTAGTTGTTGGTGTTGCATTCTAACGACATGGCCAAACCACTTTATATTTAACATTTAACAATAAGATAGAGAAACGCAGCTATCTTTGGTCATACGATTAGAAGAGATGCATTGGAGAACAAAGTGACAACTGGAAAGATCGAGGGAAAGAGAGCCAGAAGCAGAATAAGATAAATGATGCTGGACGGATTGAGACGGTGTCATGAAGGAATATAAACAGCATAGTTGATTCAGCAATCCGCAATGTCCGAGATGTGTTGAAGAGTCATCAACGCCTACGACAGCTGGCATGGCACTTGATGATGATAACGAGTATAATTAGACAGTATATTGTCTGGATTATGTACTTAAACTTACAAAGGTGAGAGACATCAACACAGACGGATAAAAAAAAGGGAGAACCGATGATTAATATTAGGAGGATATGAAGATAGGTGTTACAACATAGGACAGGAGGATGTAACATGAGTTGGTTGAGCTCCTACAATCTATTGAGGAAATGACACAACATTCTCCCTGCTAGTGTCTGTAATGTGTGTTGTCGACACGGCGAAAATTCGATCGAAACCCTACCGCGATAGAAGTGTACAACTGACCTGGGCTCTTAGGTCTAGAATGATGACCATAGGTACTAGGAAATCCTGGCAAGTAAGAGCGAACGGTTTGTTGTTGACACGTTGAGAAGTGATTGACCTAAACTTTACTGAACTAGCACCCGAGGTCAGGTACATCTCAAAGCGTTTAAAAGGGTCGTGTTTTTTCCTTGCGTAGTTACTTCCTTGCCGGTCTCTCTGGTCTAGAGGTTACATGACTTTCTCCGTAATCTCGTATACTCTCGTGAGTAACGTGACGTTGCGGGAAAACTGGGAGCGGTTCTCTCCGCGTCGGTAACTTACAAGGTATTGAGTCGGTCGCTCAGAAAGCAATGACAAACTACTAAGCGTAATCATGCCAAGAAATCAACAATCAGCTGAAAGATGCTTCTGTTGACAGCGATGTCCTGTAAAAGGATATGCACCCAAAAAAAAGTTACTTCCTTGCTTATTGACTTACTAACATATTTACTCATTTACTTACTTACTTACTTACTTACTTACTCACTTACTTACTTACTTACTTACTTACTTACTTACTTACTTACTTACTTACTCACTTACTAAAACTTGCGTAATTACTCACTTACTTGCTAAGATTTACTTACTCATATACTTACATACTTACTCACTTACCTACTTACTTATTTACTTGCTAATATATAGTAAACATATGTATCATGCATTCACCACAGATGGAATTAATTGTTGATGCAATGTATGTACATGAGTTTGTTATGTTCGTCTTCCTTTTCTTCTGCATCATTATCACCACCACCATCATCATCATCATCATCATCATCATCATCGTCATCATTATAATCATCATCTTAATCTCGTTATTCTTCTCCCTCCTCTGCTTCTCATTTTTCTTTCTCTTTTCCCGCTTCCTCTTGTTTCCGCCGTAGATTAGTTTCATACGTGATGTATGCGTGAAACAATGTATGGTAGTAGATACATGCCGGTCTCTCTGGCTGAGGGGTTACAACACTTTCTCCGTAATCCCGTTTCTCACGCAGAGTCTCGTAGCGGGCGAGAGCTGGGAGCGGTTCGTCCCCCGCTGGTGACTTGCGGGACACTGAGCCGGCCGCTCATAAAGCAATGGCAAACTACTGAGCGTAATCTTGCCAAGAAATCAACAGACAGCTGAACGATGCTGCTGTTGACAGCGATGTCCTGTAAAGGATATGCGAATAAAAAAAAAAAGTAGATACATCCGGAGGAAAGTATGTCAGACAGACCTGTGAGCCCATTTCTGAAACCGTTCAAAATAATATTCGTTTGTTCATTCTTCTTGGGATTGGCATGATTTCCGACCATATCCCAATATCATGTGAAGTGATATCTTTCTAAAACTACAATGAAAGCAATGGTAAACTACATTCTTTACATATGTATAGTTTATTGTGACGCGTCAGATTAGAGATCGTCACAAGAAAAAGAAATACCACAATGTAATATGCAGTCCATGGGAATATTCTTTAACACGCGAATCGGTACAATTATTTCGGAACAGTCATACCAACTGATAGGAGATGCCTTGAAGAGATTAGAACAAGCATTACCATGGCGAAGGAAGCCTTTTGCAAGATGAAAATCACACTGACCAATAAAAAGACATCATTTGCAACGAGAAAAAAAGTGTTGAGATACTACATAAGGCCTGTAGTTTTGTATGGATATGAAGAGTGGGCAATGAGCAGACAAGTTGAAAAACATCTGATAGCTGTGGAAATATGGTTTCTGAGGAAAATGCAAAGAATACCATGGACAGACAGAAATACAAATGACCAAGTACTACAGGAGACAAATGACAATCGTAAATTAATTAGAGAAATTAGACGTAGACAGCCAAAATGATTTAGTCACGTTATGAGAAGAAATAAATTGGATAACTTGGTGACAACTGGCAAGATCGAGGGGAAAAGAACAAGTGGAAAGCAAATAAGTAAATACCTGGATTACTTGGCCACGTTATATTGTCCAGACAAGAACACTGAGCTAAAAGTAATACAAAAGAAAAAGAATAGTCAGCCTGCCAGTGGTTCATGATATACACCGTTCGTAATAGTGTTTCTCTCGTTCAGGTACTTTCACATATACTCGAGTGCGAAATGCATCCATTTGTATCTGTGTATTCACGGGGTCAAATATTGTGGCTACAAGCAGCGTGGGACCTCGATAAACTTCATTCTTCCTGGACACAGTCAGTCAACTATTTTCTTCAACAGAGGTCATACCCATGACGCACGAGAATTTGAGGTGAGTATTTTACATCAATCAATCATCAGTTATCATTTCTTCGGGCTGCCTCTGCCTCTTATCCGACAGATTTGTCCAGTTATCACGATATTCGATAAAGCTTCTCTTTTCATCACTTGACCAAAGAATGCTATTTGTCACTTTCTTATAGCTGTATATAATGTTCTAGTATCAATAGTCTCTTCAAGACAATAGCTGTTAGTAACTCTGGCAGTCCATTGGTTACGCACCATTCGTCATAGGAACACATACCCGATGTGTCTAAGCTCTTCTATATGTGTTCATTCGCGTGCCATAATGGACTGCCATACAGCAGAATAGATTGTATATACGATTTCAGTCCTCTCTTACATTCAATTATAGTGAAAAAATGTATACGATACATTCCACTTTTCTGAAATGCAGCTTTTGTTTCTCCTATTCTACTCTTACTCTCTTCCGTGCACCTTCCGCCTACAATACCGGATTCTTCTTCGGGATCGAATTTTTTGTTGTTGTCGGAATCAAAAGGAAAGCTCTAACCTGCACAGTTCGCAAAGACTGCACTAGAAAGGCTGCCTTATTTCCTAAGGATCAAGACCCCCTGCCATACACCGCAAGGTACTATAATGGCAGTAAATGACAGTCCATCTGAAGCTACAATTTTCCCTAGGTATTTATTTGGATCATCTTGGTTAAGCATTTTCCATGCAATTGTTATGTCACATGTTTATGGCTTCTGTTTTCTTGTTATTAAAGCAAGTTCTTTATTTGCCTTGTCTGTTACCACACTGTCCAAAAGGTATAGTTCCGCTATTAATAATGTGACATCTGTATTTCGTAGATTGTTATATTGTAACGCCCATCCCTATTCCCGGCGTCTCTTTCATCTCTCACATTTCTACTTCGCTATATAGAAAGAAGAGTTCCATAAACTAAACATATCCTTGCCCTACACCTTCCTTTATCTGTTTATAATTGCCCTCTTTATTGTAATTGTTTTCATGTGTTTCCAGTGAAAATTCGTTATTCTTCTGAGATCTGTCACATGAATGTTAATATCTACAAATATTTGTATCATGCCTTTTGTAAAAATTGTTTTCATAACACGTCATGGCATCTTATATATAAAAAAGGATCTCCGTCCAAATGTATGTCCTTTATGCGTTCGCGAACGGCCCATCCGATTGAGATGAAATTTTCTACACGCCTTCCTTTCAATCCAGCGCTGCCAATTGTGATATTTTGTTAGTGTGAAATCGCCTGCTTACTCAGTATTATTTCATTTTTCATTTTTCATCATAATTTCATATATCTCAGGGGACCTAACTCTGTAAAAGTTATTTCAAGGGGCATAACTTTTCTGTATAACTTATAGTCATATTGTGGCATCGTTTTCAAAGATTTATAAACTCTTTGTCCATAGTTATATACCGGCATATGAGTTATAATAAATAATGATACAATCTGTAAGGCATTTTCAAAGTTTTCATAAAAATAATGCACAATGCATAACATTGTAACTCATTTTTTTTTGCTTAAGAAGTTACTGTAGTCATGCAGGTGATTAGAAAGAGATTTCATTAAAAATAATGGATGGTGTGTGGAAGGACATTCTTTTAAGTTACTTTTTTTGTTGTATGAATTTAATGAGAACTTATATGACTACTGATATGAATTAAATGAGATGCTCCCCACCAGGGACTGGGCGAAGCCGGGCAGGGTCAGGCAGACAGATAGACAGACAGACAGATAGATAGATAGTCGGGAACGGGAACTTATATGACTACTTATATGAATTAAATGAGATGCTCCCCACCAGGAGCTGGGCAATGCCGGGCCGGGTCAGACAGACAGACAGACAGACAGACAGACAGACAGACAGATAGTCGGGAACGGGAACTTATGTGACTACTTATATGAATTAAATGAGATGCTCCCCACCAGGGACTGGGCGAAGCCGGGCAGGGTCAGGCAGACAGATAGATAGACAGACAGATAGACAGTCGGGAACGGGAACTTATATGACTACTTATATGAATTAAATGAGATGCTCCACACCAGGAGCTGGGCAATGCCGGGCCAGGTCAGACAGACAGACAGCCAGACAGACAGACAGACAGACAGACAGACAGACAGACAGTCAGTCAGTCGGTAACGGGAACGAGAACTTATATGACTACTTATATGAATTAAATGAGATGCTCCCCACCAGGGTCTGGGCGAAGCCGGGCAGGGTCAGCTAGTAATTTATATAGCTGAAATTATATATACTGATCTCTCTGCTGTTGTCTGTAATGTGTAAATTGTATTGCATAAATAGACACACATAGTATTATTTGGCGCTCACAGAAGAAGAAAATAGAGATTAGAAGACGCACTAGACAACATAAAATTTGAAAACTATAGTTACCGACCGGGATCGAACCTGCCGCCTCCAAATGACCACTGCGCCTCTCTGCAGTAACAAGTGTACTTAGACACACAACCAACTAGACACTCCAAAAAAAGTGTCTTCATTGGTCGTGTCTATCATACACATGAACCAAACAACTATGGAATAAGGACAGAATTCGTATAAAACCATTGAGATAGCACCATAGGTCTCATAATTTATATTAAACCAGCATATTTCAAATAACAAACACACAAACACATCGGACCGTAATGCTTTTGTCGAGTATATATATATATGAACAAACATTTAAAGAAGAGAAATGATTGGTCGGTTCTAATGCTGTACACGTAAACACAAAAAATAAATGGGAAGAACCGTTGAGGCCACTACGACGATTACATAAATAGACAATTACAATTCTCTATATTACAATTGTCTATTTATGTGATCGTCTTAGTGGCCTCAACGGTTCTCCCCATTTATTTCTTGTAAATTGTATTGTTTGCCACTTTTCCTTCAAGAAACCTCTACTGTTTGCAAATGTTCAGGTTTTATTTTCTTTCTGCTCCTCTGATTTCAATTCTGAATATAATCTTAATGATATGGTTCACGAGGTTGGCTGTAGGAACATCTTGGTATTCAGTTTCTCCTAATTGTTGTGATATATCTATAGAGCTTTAAGATTGCCAGTGGTGTGTATCCATTGCTGCAAATGTTTAATATGTTATTTAATGTTTCTACTGCAAATTCTCCCAGTACTTGTCATGCTTCTATCTAAATTCTGTATGGGAGTCTTCATGCAATTCTGCTCTTTATTAAACATGCAACATCCACATTTACTCATTGCTTTCCTGCATTTTATTTCCTCATTGTATTTCCTATTTTATATGTCAAACACCATGTGCATAATATTATGTTTGTCTTCTTATGAGCTGACTGATATGTCTATGCATCATTGTTGCATAGAATGTAATTCAATTATATTACACTGGTTTTCGACACATTTTCTTTTGCCTTTCGTATATTTGTATTAACAGCAGCAACAACAAAAACCAAACTTCACTATGAATGCCATGGTTAATGCGCCGTATGCTGGACGACTGTGCTGTCTTAGAAGAATCGCCGGTGATACACGTGGGGTCTACCTGGCCACATAGGATAATGGAGACAAGAACACGAAGCTGATTCACGACACTGTTGTTTGTGTGAGATGGCGAAGAATGACCACCCAGACTTATCGGCATGGTGCAAGCTGAAATAACACCTGATAGCTGTAGAACTGTGATTTATGAGGGCAATTCAAATAATACGACCCACAGACAGAAATATGAATGACCAAGTCATACAAGAAACACATGATAGCCATATATTCATAAATGAAATTAGACATACAGTCAAAATATTTTGGACACAATATGAGACGAAATTAATTGGAGAACTTGGTGACAACTTGCAAGATAGATGGAAAGAGAACAAGGCAAAGGCCGAGAAGTAAATACTTAGATGGCTTGGTCTTGAGGCATCGTTGAGAGAAGAACACTGAGCTGATCCACGACTCTGGTGATCGCGTGAGATGGCGAAACGTGACCGCCTACGCTTATCGGCATGTCACGTCGTGATGATTACATGATGATGATGATCTATCTATGTTTACCTGCTGAAGAACACACGGTGATTTGGTGCCCTTGCTATTTTGGATTGTGTTTATTTTAATCGTGTATATTTTAAATTTTTACGTTGTGACAGATTGGGTAACCTAAGAATGATTACATGTTTTCCAAAGATTTTGTTACTATCCACATGTGATTTATCTACGAGAGTAAACAGATAAAGCGAAGAGGAAGGTTAACATTACGTTAAAGGGATCGTCCGTGTATTCTAGCCTGGAAGACCACAATCGTTTGATTGTAACATTTTCTCGATTGATTTTTGGACGAGAATGTGTCGTCAACTAAAGTATCACATATTTGTTTATACACTCGGCAGTGATCGATTATGTTGTTACCCATACTGTAGTCATTTATTCTGTCTCCATTTTCAGTATGTTTATTTTAAGGTTTCATAATCCTGTTTAAATTGGCCCAGCTTGCGTAACAGTGGAAATTAGCTTTAGATCTATATTGGAAGAAGTTGTACGAAGACTGTTGTACGCCTTGTGTTTCTTCGTCAACATATAAAATAATTATTATCATCATATTTTCATTATTATTAATATTATTTTTGCCCCAGTTTTGGCCTTGAACAAGGTAGGGCGATACAACAAGGAGTTACTATGCTAATGTTTTAACGTGTCATTGTTTGCTGTCGTTTCTAGATATTGGTGACACCGAGGCTGGCTGAACTAAATGAAATTGTTGAAGAGGCAGTAGGCGTTGATTCTAATATAGACAGGACTATACGTGTGAATGTGACTTACACTCCAGCGATGCCTTACTATGATATATGTTCGACAATGACGTCACGAACTTCGAACGATAATGTATGTATGTGTGTGTGTATGTGTGTGTTTGCGTGTGAATTATGTAAATGTGCTTTTGTGTATGTATGTATCCATGCGTGCATACATGCATGCACTTGAGCACATATATACATATGTTCGTGCCGCGACCAAGCGTATAGATAAGTGGTCGTTGAATGTGTGGGTGGTTGGATGGGCAAATGTAAATGGAAGCGTATAGCCATATATCTTAACCTTGACTATGAAGTAATATCAGGAGAATGTTTAAACTATCGGGGGGGGGGAGGGGGGGGGGGGTGAGGGGGGAATTAAATATCAACCACACATGCCCAAATATAGACGAACGTCAGTATTATATATGCACTGTGATTTTTCTTAGCAAGGACTACTGCTGGATTGTTGATCCATCTTATAATTTATTGATAATCCACAGCCAGCATATTAGTTTAGCTCGTAGAAACCGTAACACCAACAAAGAGCGAACTCGCAAATGGAAAAAATAAGGACGTGGCTCCAGTAAAAGTTTAACACCGTTTTTAATTTGGTGTCACAGATTAAACAATATATTATAGTGTCACTAGATTATCGTTCCCTTCCACCTAGCTCACGTCTATCTATCGTGTGCACAATTAAATACGTTCATACCTGCATCATTATGCACCTTGCCACCTAGCCTATTTCTATTCCACCATCCTGTGCTCCTGGCCGTTACGTTTCTTGATAGATTCATTTAGTTCCATAGTTGCCTTCCAACAATTGCCTCCGGTTATTATCCACTTGAAGCTCAAATACAGTTGCTTGCATCCAAATGGCCAATTCTGTTCCACAATCGAAAAACACATCTAACCTTGAAGATGGCACCACAGCGTCTGTTTCTTTGTTGTCCTGTGACGTCTCTTGTATCCCTTAGCTTCGTTGGTTCACTATCCACTTTAGAGCATCCTTAGGAAACATCCCATTATCCTCTTTCTGTATTTTGTGTTGGCGTGCTCGCTATCTGGCAACTACGATGGTCAGTATACTTTTCTTCTATGTAAAACGAATAGAAGAGAAAACATTTCTTACCGTAAGATTGTACATGAAGAGATACAGGAATATGAACCGTGAAACAGATAGTAGGCAACACTTATATATTGTGGTTTTGATATAAAGTGAGAGCTTTAGTTACCAAATATTTCACGATTTCTTGCTAATTACTAAGAAATGTTTTACGTATAATTCCGCAGATATCTGCCCAGTTATGTCTACCGGAAACGCCTAACATTGTACAACTAACTACCATAACATCCCATCCCGTATATGCATTTCCTATTTACAGTCCCAACTATAAACTTGGTCCAGATGTCATGAACCGCAATTGTTCAATAATCCTGGAATCTGGACCTGATCCCTTAGTGTTACAAATTAAATTCAGGTAAGTGGTAAAGTACTGTCATCATCATTGTCCATTCAGAGCAGTGCAGACGACCCCTCCCAGCATGCTGTCCTATGCATTTTACATATGATCCACCTCATATTCTTCCTTTCCACCATGTCACACCGTCTAGAATATTCTCCCTCTGTCGACCTGTCTCCAACCAAATTGATCATCCCTGTTGAATCAACCTTGTCCAGATCTACTAGCACCCTAGGAGAACGAGATTATAACGATTCATATTGTCCTGATGTGGACAACAACATGACGCTGTGTACGAGCCCTCTTTTAGTACTTTCCTTATCTACTTAGAATTCTATGATCTCTAGGTTATTCGTTCGTAATATATATATATATATATATATATATATATATATATATATATATATATATATATATATATATATATATATATATATATATATATATATATATATATATACCGTTCAAGTGCACTATTTTACAAATGCAATGAGAATTTATTTTCATAATTAAAACAGTGTTTATAAACATTTCTATTGTGTAGATAGTTAATACTTTCTTACATTGTTCGTGAAATTTCAACTGAAAAACTAAATGTATATGTCTTCAGTAACAATAAATAATTTTCATCCAGTGTCTAGCAGACTGATGTGGGAGATCGTGCTACTGCGATCTCCAAAGGCATGGATAAATTCATTCTCCCTTCTGTGCCATGACACAAGACTGTCAATATTTTTCTGACCCTGCCTTCCTCTATCTCTCTTTTCATAAATCTATCCGGTCATCACACCATGCCGGTCTCTCTGGCTGTGGGGTTACAACACTTTCTCTCTGTAATCCCGTTTATCACGCAGAGTCTCGCAGCGGAGCGAGAACTGAGGTGGTTCGACCCCCGCTCGTGACTTGCGGATACTGAGCCGGCCGCTCAGAAAGCAATGGCAAACTACTGAGCGTAATCTTGCCAAGAGATCAACAGACAGCTGAAAGATGCTGCTGTTGACAGCTAAGTCCTGTAAAAGGATACGCAAAAAAACATCACACCATGCACCAGTTTTCGTCTTCTCATAATGTCGTAAAAACAATTCAAAACATAGCAGTCTATTTCTTTTTGATGCTGGTGATAAGTTGTGGTTGTGACCTAGCTACTCATAACATTCCCAGATTGCTCATATTTGCTGACCAATTATTTATTATCATTCTTTTAAACAACTACATTTCCAAAGCTTCTAGAGATGTTTTGGCCTGTTTACTAATTGTCCAGGTTTAACAGCCTTATTTTAAATTGGTTCAACGTAACATGCAAATCTCTTTTCCTAACTTTCAAGGGCAAGGATTTATTGCAAACATGTTCTTCATTTGATTGAATGCAGGTTTAGCTTGTCCTATTATATTCTTCAAGAAACAAATGAAGATCGTAAACTGGTTGGAGTCATTAGACGTAGAAAATAAAAAAAAACAAATGTTGGGCATGTCATTAGACATAGAAAATAAAAAAACAAATGTTGGGCATGTTATGAGAAGAAATGAATTGGAGAACTTGGTGACACCTGGCAAGATCGAAGGGTAGACAGCAAGGGGAATACCGAGAAGTAAATACCTGGATGGCTTGTCCACGTGGCATAGTCGAGATAGGAACATAGAGCTGATCCACGACTCTGGTGATCGAGTGAGATTGCAGAACATGACCGACCACGCTTATCGGCTTGGCCCATGATGGATGGATGGATTATATTCTTTATCTCTATGATGCATCTCTAATCTGATGATACCAATGTGTCAAGGTATCTGAATGTCTGCACTTACCGCAAAATAACATCATTTACCTTAATTGCAAATTTAGGCACAATTTGTTTCTTTGATATAACCATGACTTGTGACTTTCTATTATTCAAGGTAAGACCCATTTTTCCACTTTCAACAACCATAGTATATATGACTTCCTATTGTTCCGTCTGTCTTGCTATCAAGACGGATTCATCAGCATAATGTAATGTAAGAATATTATGTCAACCAATGAATTGATGAACTTGGTGACAACTGGCAAGATCGAAGGGAAGAGACCAAGGGGAAGACTGAGAAGTAAATACCTGGATGGCTTGGCCGCATGGCATGGTCGAGACAAATCAAATCAAATCAAATCAAATCAACTTTATTAGGGTCACAAATTTGGCGCGCAGGCCCGTCTTACATTCGGCCCTTCCAATCACTCGTCTTTCGTTCATCAAGAGCATTATACATTTACATCATTGGCACCTTGCCGTCTTGACAGACGATAGTTTGTGCTTTAAAAAGGCATAATAACTTTTAACTATGGCGGTAGCGAGTGTGACTGATAAGGCCAATTTTCGCTGTAAATGTCCGTTCACAGTGGGTGCATGTGAACACGTGGTCATTTCCACCATCATGCACCATCTTACGTCTCAAACGCTTGGTGTGTGACTTTTCTGCAATAATTTTCTCCTTTGACTTTATTCCATTTCTGATATTTGCCCTCCATGCAACACGTTCAGCGGCGACTTGCTCCCAATGTGCATTATCAATGCCTGTATCAATCATGTCCCGCTTACACACATCTTTGTATCGTAGTAGAGGCCGACCCTGAGATCTCTTACCCATCTGTAATTCACCAAAAAAGATATCCTTTGGTATTCTACCATCATCCATCCTCCTAAGATGTCCTATCCATCTAAGTCTACGAAGACTGAGCATGGAATAAACTGTCACACAACCTGATCTTTCCAATACTTCAGTATTTGTGATTTTGTCTTGCCACTTAATACCAAGAATTCTTCGCAGACACCGCATATGAAAGCTGTTTAAATTGTTCTCTTGGTGTGAGTAAGTTGTCCAGGTTTCACTGCCATAGAGAAGAGTACTAAGGACACAGGCTTGATAGACAAGGACTTTTGTTTTGGCAGTTAGCTTCCTGTTCTCCCAGACTCTTTTTCTTAACCTGTTCATTGTTGTTGCTGCCTTACCAATCCGGATGTTGATTTCCTGATCTAGGGATAATTTGCTATTTACCACTGATCCTAGATATGTAAAATGGTCTACTATCTCTAGTTCGGCGTCGTCAATAAAGATTGATGGTACCCCATGTGCACCTTGTGACATAATCTGTGTCTTCTTTTTGCTAATTGTTAAACCAAATTCAGAACAAGCATTGGAGAATGCAGATAGTAGACATTGCAATTCTTCCTCAGAGTGGTTACATAGGAAGAAAAATAAACATTGTGAAATGAATGTTGTAAACATAAATAAGGCTAATTACCATGTTATGAAGCCCACCTCCCACCTATCCATACATCACCCCACCAACACAACACCCCCACCTACCCACACACACGCGAACCAAGGGACACATACACACCCCCACCTACCCACACACACGCACACCCCCCACCCAAACACACTGCCCTCAACTGATCTCCCAACCAAAACACACTCGCCACCCACAAACATTCCCCCACCAACCCACACATCCCACGCCCATCCACATACACATCCTAACCCACACATCCTCTTCCCACCCACACCTCAAACCACCCATCCCCCAGCCACATCTCCATCGACAACATATTCCCCACCCATGCACACAATCCCCCACCAACCCACACATCGCACATCCACTCACACATCCCCAAACCATACACACACATCCCCATCAACTGACATGTCCCTACCCCCCCCCCCACACACACACATCTCCCTAACCACCCATACATCCCCAATCCACTCACACACACCCCACCACCCACACATACAACTTCCACCCACCCACACATGCCTTAACCTAATCCCCCACCACACAATCCCCCACCCGTACATCACATACACCCCCTACCACGCATTATTCCCAACCAACGCACCACACACACACATATCCCTCACCAACACATCCCCACTTACACACCACACACATATCCCCCATCCAGATACCACACAATATTCCCACCCACACCCACACAGATACCCTTACCCATCCAACCCACATATCCCCACTCACACACCACAAAAATCCTCCACCCACACACACACCTCACCCACACAATATCCCCAACCAACACACCACACACCTCTCCCCACCCACACACGCATTCCCTACCCGTCCACCAACACACACTCAGTCACGCATACATCGTCCACTACGCACCCACACACCCCACCCACCCACCCCCAACCAAACATCTCTCGATAACAATACCCCTACCCACACACATCCTCCACCCACTCACACATCCCACCCCGACACATACAACTCCCTCACCCACCTATACCCCATCCATACGCACATTCCCCGCACCAATCACACACATCACCCGCACCACACACTATCCTCCACCCATACCACCACAAACATACCCTCCACCCACACATCATTCACACATTCCCCACCAACACACCGCACACATATCTCAAACCCACACACCATACACCTCTCCCCACCCGCCCTTGCATCCCAAATCCACCCAACACAATCCCCTACCCACACAACCCCGCCTCCCACACATACTTCCTCAAACCATCTACACATCTCCACCCACATAAACACACATCCCCGCATCCGTCCCATACACATATGCTCCACCCATACACACATCCCCCACACCCATTCCAACACCACTACTTTCACCCCCACACATCCATCCACACATCCCACCAACACCCACAAATACCACTACCCACCAAAACCCACACACCCAAACCCATCCAAACGCATACCCCCACCCACACACCCCCACCCACACATATCCCCACACTCACACCCATTCCTCCACATACACTCACACTTCCTCACATCTAGACACATACAAAATGTCTCACGTTAGTATTGAAACTAGTATGAACAAACTCCCACACTTTACTCACACACATACACTGACACTTGACATGAGAGGTCTCATAAAAATGTTAAACATGGAGAAAAATTTGTACATAAAATGTATGTGACGTAAAAATAGTGATGCTCTCTCTCTCTCTCTCTCTCTCTCTCTCTCTCTCTCTCTCTTCTCTCTCTCTCACACACACACACACACACAAACACACACACACACACACACACATTCACTCTCACGCTCACCCATTCACTCTCCCGCTCACTCATTCACTCTCCCGCTCACTCATTCACTCTCACGCTCACTCATTCACTCTCACGCTCACTCGTTCTGTCTCTCATTCACACTCACTGACTCTCTCACTCAAACTACAGTAATGAACATGAGTTTATATTATGCATGATAAAATCAAATGGTATTTAACTGATAATATGACAGATGAGAATACACAAACATATGGATTCGCGTGTTACATAACATGCGTGTTACATGACATGCATCTGCTAAGCTATCTCTCTCTCTCTCTCTCTCTCTCTCTCTCTCTCTCTCTCTCTCTCTCTCTCTCTCTCTGTATTCTTTCATATACACACACTCACACGCATGCGCGCGCTCACACACACACACACACTAACACATCAACTCTCCCACTGTCTCACTCTCTAACACACAATCCTTCACACACACACTCACACACACACACACATACACACACACACTCACTCTCTCAATCACACTCTCTCACACATACACATACACATGAACGCATGCACATTAACGCATGCACGCACGCACACACTCCCTCACTCACTCTCACACATACACCTACGAATGCATGCACTGACACATGCCCCCACCATTTCTCGCTAAATAACTCTCTCCACACACACGCATGCACGTGCACACACACGCATTCACTCTCTCCCTCTCTCTGACACCCACTTTCTCTCTCTCTCTCTCTCTCTCTCTCTCTCTCTCTCTCTCTCTCGCTCCCACACGCACACACATATATAGTGAACAATTATAGTTAAACAATTATAATGAACAATTATACTGAACAACTATACCAGTAAATGAATTATGGTGGCATATAGTCGGTATGGATTAAGTATTGAAAGAGTTTTCGGTTAAATGTGTAGGGACTCATTGGAGTTTTCAGATCTGGGGGCAGATCATTCCATAAGTGAGCACCAGAATAGGCGAAACATGTTTTGTATAGGTCCAATCTAGGCTTTGAGACATGTAACAAATTTAGGCGCTTTCTGTTCATTTAATTAGATTGAATCATCGGCAGAAGATACTCTGGGGTAATTTGAGATATAATTTTATTCACAAATTTGGCTTTGTTGAAAAGGAAGCGCTTTTGTAGTGGTAGAAGTCTTAGATGACTGTACAAATTATTACTTTCAACGTGCTTTATGCCAGAAACCAGACGAATAGCGCGGTGTTGTAGAGAACACAGTCGTTTTAAATTAGATTTAGGGCAACCATCCCAAACTGTGGAACAGTAATCGAGATTTGATTGGATATAGCATGTATAGAATATTTTTCGTGTGCTTTCGTCCAGGAAGTTCTGAATTTTAGCAAGTTGGTAAACTTGTTGTGCTATTTTCTTGGTAAGAGCGTGAACATGAGAGCTCCAGTTCAAATGGCTGTCTATTAAAAGCCCTAGTGTTTTATGTTCAGTCACATTAACTATAGGTAACGTGCCCATGCGGAGTTCGAGCGGTGATCCAGTTATGGCTAGTGTCTGTAGTTTTTGTCTGGTCGTTATTAGCATGGATTTGGTTTTGTCGATGTTAATTTGCATACGGTTTTCATTGCTCCATCTAGTAAGATTATCAAGTTCCTTTTGTAAAGAATTCTCTAATTCACTACGGTTTTCTTGACTAGTATATATAGTACAGTCGTCTGCAAATAGATCACAAGTTGTATTGATATATAAAGGAAGATCATTAATATAAACTGCAAAAAGCAGCGGACCTAGTATTGAGCCCTGAGGCACACCAATATTAAGCTGTGTGGGTCTTGATAGACAGTTGTTGAAGGACACGACTTGTTGCCTGTCGGATAGAAATGACGTAATTATGTTCACCATGTTGGTGCTTGTCTTCATTTGCTTTAGTTTTCTAATTAAAATATCGTGATCTACCATATCAAAAGCTTTTTTTAAAGTCTACAAACACCGCTCCACAAATTCTACCGTTGTTGATGTTTAAGTGCCAGTTATCGGTCATTTTTGTTAGAGCACTATAGCATGAATATTTAGGTCGAAACCCAGATTGACTGTTAATTATTAGATCATTGTTAATTAAATGGTGTAACGTTATTTTATGAATGTGTTTTTCTAGTGTTTTTGATAGCGACGATAGTAAGGAAATAGGTCTATAATTACCCAAAACGCTATTATCGATTGAGCCATTTTTAATTAGCGGAAACACTTTAGCAATTTTAAATGCAGATGGAAAGTAGTTTTTGGCCAGGCACTGGTTATATATGAACGTTAAGGACTCGCTAATGACTGGTGCAGCACAACGAAGAATTCTATTACTGATACCATCTAGGCCGTGTGAGTTTGTTGATTTTGTTTGTTGTTGAGACAGAAAGAAGGAGCTGATTATCAACTCTGGTGATCGAGTGAGATGGTAAAACATGACCGACCACGCTTATCAGCATGGCGCATGATGGATGGATGAATGTCCACTAAACAGTATATCTGACATATTTCCTGTAGATCTCATTATATGTTTACTGTACAATAAGAACACTACAGGATACATAGCACAATTTTGTCTGATGCCCTTCTTTATATACTGAATTGTTCCTAACAGGTTATTCATTATTATGTCTGCTAATGGCTACTAATATATGTTCTTTATTATGTGCAGGTCTTTGCCGTTGTTGTATATTAAGTTGAGATAGATATCCACAAAACGTGGCGGCCGGCTACTAAAAGAAAACCAGAATTGGCTCACTGAGCTCCCTGGTGAATAGATCAGACAAATCTGGTGGAATTACACTCTGAGATCAAGTAAGGTTCTCAGGTAAAAGGCCAAGAGAGCACAGGAAAGACACTGCCGTCAGAGAGGAGGATATTCACTCTTATAGAACTAAAGACTAGTAGTAATCTTGCCACACAGCTCTACTATTACTAAGTGACGGATCCACCAGATTGTGCCGTAGCCCTCTATCATATATGTAAATCCATTATATCTTCTTCTTCTTCAGCGTTCCGAGCCATTGAGGTTCTTTGCTGCAGATACAATCTGTATCCATTCGTCTCTCTGGTGGACATTCTCTTGCCAGTCGTTGATTCCAAGTGCTTGTAGGTCTGTATATGTATTATCTCTCCACCGTTTTCTTGGTCTACCTCGGGGTCTACAGTCATTTATTTCCTGAGTGTAAGCGAGTTTTGTTTCCCTATTATCTTCCATTCTTTCTATATGCCCCAGCCATTGTAGTCTATTAGCCTGCATGATACCAGTGATTAGCGGTGACTTAAACAGATCATAAATGTTTGTTACTTCTTCTTTTCCACTCTCCAGTTTGTGTATCCCTAATGGGTCCAAAGATGCGTCTTAAAATTTTGTTCTCAAAGGTTTGTAACAAGGCTTCGTCTCCTATCGTTGTACTCCAGGTTTCAGAGCCATACAGCACAACTGGTCTGATCAGTGTTTTGTATATTGTGATTTTGGTGTTACGAGATAGCGCATTTGATTTTAGTAGATGTTGTAGTGCATAGTATATCTTATTGCCAGAGTTGATTCTAGTTTGTATTTCTTCCCTTATGAGGTTGGAGCAGTTGAAGATTGCACCCAGGTATTTGTATGTTTCCGTTCTATTAATTGTCATATTAAACATTTTATGTGGCCAGAGTTTTTCGCCATTCCGTCTCTTGAAATTACCATATATTCTGTCTTATCTTGGTTGATAACCAGCCCCATCTGTTGGGCTTTTTCCTTTAAGTGAGTCAATATTTCCAATGTATTTTGTTCACTTTGCCCTATAATATCTAAATCATCTGTATAACCAAGCAGCTTGGATGTTCCTCCAATATCACATTCCTCCTTCACCTTCCTTACAACTTTCTCTAGAGCCAGATTGAAGAGTAGCGGTGACAGTGCATCACCCGGTTTCAAGCCAGATGTTATTTGGAAAGGGTCTGATTTCCTGCCTTTATATGTTACTATATTATAAGTATCTTCCATGCATAGTCTGGTCATGTTGATTAACTTGCTTGGAATTCCAAATTCCTGCATAGAATTCCATAGACTATTCCTATGGAAACTATCATAAGCCTTTTTAAAATCCAAAAAAATGTTATGGAGATCTCTTTTATATTCCCAATTTTTCTCGACTATTTGTCTTAAGATAAATATCTGATCTATTGTTGATCTGTTTTGTCTAAAACCCGCCTGGTAGTCACCTAATATGTCTTCTGAATATGGTTTTAGTCTATTTAGTAATACTGCGGATAGTATCTTATAGCTTGTGGACAGTAGTGATATTCCTCTATAATTTTCACATTGGAAATTGTCTCCTTTCTTAAAGATAGGTATCAATAATGACTCTTTCCAGTATTGGGGTAATTCTTCTGTCCTCCAGATTTTTATTATTAGTTCGTATAGCTTTAGATGTAATGTGTGGCCACCTGCCTTTATAAATTACATACACACAGAAAAATCCTAAACTCAGACCCTAACTTTTGGTTACAAATAATTAAAAAAAAATTTAGAAGGTGATTTGGATGCAATGGAAGAAGGTCAAGACAGTACACACCACTATATATATATATATATATATATATATATATATATATATATATATATATATATATATATATGTGTGTGTGTGTGTGTGTGTGTGTGTGTGTGTGTGTGTGTTTGTGTGTGTGTGTCATTTTCTGTAGTAATTCGCTCCAGCATACACTGCTCTGGCCCTTTTTAATTGGGATTAGTTGGGGGGTGATCATGTTCTCTAAATTGCTGTCACTCCCTGATAGGCCATTGCTTGGCAGACACTTCTGGAGTATATTGGTTTTGGGCTTGGCATGGCTGTATCTAAGGTTATTAGATGATACTCAGCTTTATAACACGGCCTTGGTGGTACAGGTGAGATCGAAGGAGCCAGTTGCTTATGTCCGGTCCTCAGTCCTCATTTAAGTAGAAAGGTGAGATACCTCAGTCTTCACTGGTGACTTCAATACTTGGAACCACTTATGCATCCCGTATAGGCACACACAAAAAGAACCACCAATTGGTCTGAAATTTAAAATAAAAAAAGACAATAACCATGTATCCGATTTGATCAGAAAGTTGGATACATTATTATATTACAAATGCGAGATATTCATTTTAGGGTAGATCATGAGGATATTCATATATGCTGCTTGCGTTTGGTCAAGGGTGCAGTCGTCGGACAATAAGTCCATTCCATACTTCATCTACCCTTTACACTTTTACTATCCCTAAGGTCCGGTCTTTACATCCTCTGTTCCGGTCCAATGAGATAAAATGATGAATAATTTTATATATATATATATACTAGCTGACCCTGCCCGGCTTCGCCCAGACCCTGGTGGGGAGCATCTCATTTAATTCATATAAGTAGTCATATAAGTTCTCGTTCCCGTTACCGACTATCTGTCTGTCTGACTGTCTGTCTGTGTGTCTGTCTGACCCAGCCCGTCTTCGCCCAGACCCTGATGGGGAGCATGTCATTTAATTCATATAAGTAGTCATATAAGTTCCCGTTCCCGACTGTCTGTCTGTCTATCTATCTATCTGTCTGTCTGTCTGACCCAGTCCAGCCCATGGTGGAGAGCATCTCATTTAAATCATATAAGTAGTCATACAAGATCCCGTTCCCGACTATCTGTCTGACTGTCTGTCTGTCTTGGGTAAATGGAGGAGGGAGGAGGAAGAGGGAGGTGGAGGAGGGAGGAGGAGGGCGGAGACAGGAGGAGTAGGGAGGAATAGGAGGGAGGAGGAGGGATTAGGAGGAGGAGGGGGAGGAGGAGGGAGGAGGAGGAGGGAGGAGAAGGAGGGAGGATGAGGGAGGAGGAGGGAGCAGGAGGAGGAGAGGGAGGAGGAGAAAGAGGGAGGAGGAGGAATGTGAAGGGAGGAGGAGGTAGAGGGAGGAGGAGGGAGGAGGAGGAGGGAGGAGGAGGGGGAGGAGGAGGAGGGAAGAGGAGGTAGAGGGAGGAGGAGGAGGGAGAAGGAGGGAGGAGGAGAGAAGAAGAGGAGGGAGGAGGAGGGAGGAGGAGGAGGGAGGAGGAGAGGGAGAAGGAGGGAGAGAGGAGAAGGGAGGAGGAGAGAGGAGGAGGAGGGAGGAGGCAGAGGGAGAAGGAGGAAGGAGGAGGAGGGAGGAAGAGGGAGCAGGAAGAGGGAGGAGGGAGAGGGAGGAGGAAGAGGGGAGGAGGAGGAGGAAGAGGAGGAGGAAGAGGAGGAAGAGGAGGGAGAGGGAGGAGGAGGGAGGAGGAAGAAGGAGGAGGAGGGAGGATGAGAACGCAGGAGGAGGAGGAGGAGGGAGGAAGAGGGGGAGGAGGAGGGAGGGAAGAGGAGGAGAGAGGAGGAGGGATGGGGAGGAGGAGGGAGGAGGAAGAAGGAGGAGGAGGAGGGAGGATGAGAACGCAGGAGGAGGGAGAGGGAGGAGGATGAGGAGGAGAGAGGAGGTGGAGAGAGGAAGAGGTAGAAGGAGGAGGGAGAAGGAGAGGGAGGAGAAGGAGGGGGGAGGAGGAGGAGGAATGGATGAGGAGGGTGGTGGAGGAAGAGGGAAGAGGAGGGATGTGGAGGACGGAGG
>OY992890.1:18716826-18864326 GCA_963921405.1 Cepaea hortensis
ATTAATATTTCGATTAGTTAAAAACAATAAAAAAGAACGAGAGTATAAATGAGATGCCACAATTGTTAAACACGGTTTGTCCGTATTTGAACGTATTTCTCTCTTTCAGCCAGTTTAGTATGCGCCCGACCCCAGGATGCCACCATGTTTACCTATGTGTTCACGGTGCTAAATTGTGTGGCACCTTGGAGAGTGGGACGACGATTTATGTCATGCTTCCTGAACACAGTCGGTCAACTATTTTCTTCAACGCAGGTGATACTTTAGAGGCTCGAGGTTATAATGTGAGTACATTTTATATCAGCAATAACCCAACTTGTTTAAGTAATCATCCGAGGTAAGTCTTTTGGAGGGATACATAACACAGCATTGTTAACGCTTAGTGTACTCGCCAAATACATAGGGACATACAGGTTTCTGTACCCAAGGTGGATGTGTGGTGCACGGTAACAGGCTCTGTTGTCAGCCTAGACAAAGCATACGTATTAATTTGTTCACTGAAAAGAAAAATAATAATAATAATAATAATTACGCTGAGGAGTTACATGGTGTCACAACAAACGATCAAGTGATCATGAGAGAGAACACACATAGAACTATCTTTTTAACAGAGGCTACACCGGGATATTGTGAATTGTGTATTCTTCTTCTTCTTCTTCTTCTTCTTCTTCTTCTTCTTCTTCTTCTTCTTCTTCTTCTTCTTCTTCTTCTTCTGCTTCTGCTTCTGCTTCTGCTTCTGCTTCTTCTTCTTCTTCTTCTTCTTCTTCTTCTTCTTCTTCTTCTTCTTCTTCTTCTTCTTCTCTTCTTCTTCTTCTTCTTCTTCTTCTTCTTCTTCTTCTTCTTCTTCTTCTTCTTCTTCTTCTTCTTCTTCTTCTTCTTCTCTTCTTCTTCTGCCTTTCTTCTGCTTCTGCTTCTGCTTCTGCTTCTGCTTCTTCTTCTTCTTCTTCTTCTTCTTCTTCTTCTTCTTCTTCTTCTTCTTCTTCTTCTGCTTCTTCTTCTTCTTCTTCTTCTTCTTCTTCTTCTTCTTCTTCTTCTTCTTCTTCTTCTTCTTCTTCTCCTTCTTCTTCTCCTCCTCCTCCTCTTCTTCCTCCCCCTCCCCCTGCTCCTCCTCCTTCAACACACTAATAATACTAATAATAATAATAATAATAATATTAATAATAATAGTCTGGTCATTATTATTACTATTATTGTTAGCCCAATTTTGTTCCTGAACAAGCCAGGACAATACAACAATGGGTTATCGTGAAACTATTTTATCGTGTGATTGTTTGCTGTCATTTCTAGCTGACGGTGACAACAAACGTAGCTAGACTGAACTATGTCGTTGAGGAGGCAGTCAGTTTTTGATTATGAAACGAACTGGCTTCGAAGCGTGAAAGTGATGTATACTCCATCAATGCCTTACTACGATATTTGTACGACAATGATGCAACCAACTTCTGAAGGTGATGTAAGTATGTACGTGTGTTTATATGTGTGTGTATATGTTACCATAAGTGCACACATGCATATGCATATGTGTGTGTGTGTGTGTGTGTGTGTGTGTGTGTGTGTATACACTATGGGTTTGTAGAAGGATAGGATGCAGTAAATATTGTTTTATATGCTGAGAATATTAATGGTACTTTTATAGAAGTACACCTTTGCTTTATTGACTACACAAAAGCTTTTGTTAATGTAAGTCATGTCAACAAGATGGAGATGCTTGGAGATCCACAAATTGATAGGAAAGAACTTAAACTCATAAACACATATATTCGAAACAACAAGCTGCCATAAAGATTGATAATAAAGTAGGTCAATATTAACCTATTAAGAGAGGTGTGTGACATGAATGTGTAATGACTCCAGATCGTTTTACCTGTACAGTGATAGTATGTTTAGAAATTTGGAAGGCATGAGAGGAATCACCGTTGAGAGACGTAACATCAGTAACATCAGTTATGCGGATGATACAGTGTTGACAATGAACCGGGTCTGCAACATTTAGTAGATTCGAGTTTGGTTTCTGAGATATGATTGCCCAGTGTTCATACAATTCCTTGCACATTAAAATTAAATTCCTGTTAAATAATCACTTTCCCTCGTATTTACATAGACAGATTACCTTTAGTGATCCTACAAATTGCAGGTTTTTGTGGATATTTAAAATATACCACCCCGAACTTTACTGCACATAGTTGCTAACACTATGTAGCAGAAATAAGACATTTAAAAACGACAATATGAAGTTGTTTCTAAAGTAGCAACACCGCATCTGAGGACATAGCTATATTTTTACTCCAGTTCAGACCCAAATGGATTGAAGACTATCAATACAACTATGTATGTATTGAGAAAGACACTCCGGGTGGTAGAAGAAATAAAGTCAGGCTCAGCGAGTAGTGACCCCAGATAATTATTATTTGCTGCAGGAATCCAAGCACTTTATATCGATGGAGGACTTGCATTGAACGCAGTGGTGACTACATCAAACATTTAAATATTTGTTCTTTATTTATTCAGAATATGTTCCAACCCCCCCCCCCCCCCCCCTTTCCCCGCCCACCATGAAAAAAAAAGACATGAAAGTTTTTCAATTAAATACCCTTCGTATAAACTGGGTCATCATCATCATCATCATCATCATCATCATCATCATCATCATCATCATCATCATCATCATCATCATCATCATCATCATCATCCACTTCTGCCGTCAAGCGTCGTGAGGAGGAATAATTTGCGTTCCGGCGCCCGATGGGCGGCACTGGATAGTGTCATTCCGTGTGATTGTATAATGTCTTTTCTGTCTTCAATCCATTTTCTTCTTGAACGTCCTATTAGTCTCTTCGCAGATGATCTTTGATGAAAGGCCAGTGATGGTAGTTGTTGGTGTTGCATTTTAACGACATGGCCAAATAACTAGATCTTCTGTCTTTCAATAAATGTGGCACAAGGTGTTGATCCCACTGTCTGTCTGATAACAGCATTTCTTCTCGGTCTCGGATTGTTAAGTTAGCAGCTCATCATTCTTAATAATTTACAGTGTACAACTGTCACATGACTGTCCGAGCACACAACATGAATACAGACAAGACTTAGTTTTATTTCTCTGTAAACGGGAAGAAACATCTTTCATTCCACACATTGGAAATCAGGGGCTGTTTGACATATGGTTGTTCGTTTGTGTGTTTGAGTGTATGCGTGTCTGTGTATGTCAGTGTGATGCTAAAAAATAGAGGGGGCGGGGGGGGGGGGGGGGGGGCTGGGGGGTGGGATTGAATATCAACCGTTACATTTCCAAATATAGACGAAGCCCCGTATTTAATATGGACTGTGACTTATCTTATATCATATCTCTTGTGTGGAAAAAAAATGGAAGAGAACGAATTACTTACCTTAAGATTGTCATGAAGAGATATAGTAATATAAACCCTGAAACCGATAGAAGGCAACATCAGTATATTGAGGTCTTGATATAACGTTAGCTGCCGTTGCAAAAGATATCACATTTTTTTGCTAATTACTTTCGCAGAATTTCACCTATTTATGTCACCCGGAAACGCCAAACATTGTAAAACTGAGTTCTAGTAGTCAACCATTCCAAATTTACAGTCCCAACTATAAACTTGGTCCAGATGTCATGAACCGCAATTGTTCAATAATCCTGGAATCTGGACATGAACCCTTGGTGTTACAAATTAAATTCAAGTAAGTGGTCAACAAGTATCACCATCACGTGCCATTCAGAGCAGTGTAGACAACACGCTGTCCTATGCTTTGTAAATATGTTCCATCTCTGATATTCTCCCTGGCCACTATGTTACACCGCCCATCATTTTCTCCCTCTATCGAACATGTGTCTCTAACTACGAGGGTAGGTCAGAAAGTTATGCAGTACAATGATTATCTCTGCTATTAATAAAGATAGAAGTATTACATTTGAACCAATTAAAGTTTGTAATCTCTTAAATGTGTAACCTAAATTGCACGTCTCTAAACTAATTATAACCGCAACACAAAACCGTTGAAATGACAGATATTAATGTCGTACGTTACAAGCAGAAGGTTGTTATAGAATGTTTGATTGCCCCCCCCCCCCCCCCCCCCCCAAATAAAAAAAGACTTTTGTGATGTGTGCTGTTTATGGCGCTTTTGCAATTGAGAGAAGCACAGTTTTCGCTGGACGCAGAGAGTGTCTGTTTCTGCAAATGAAGGTGTAGGGCTGGCTGATAAACGCGCTCTGGAAATCTTGCCACAACCACCTGCCGGATCATGTTGGAATGGGCAGACATCATGATTCGCAGAGATATGCGAATCACAAGTCAAGAATTGTAAATGCCGATTTCAATTAACAAAGGTAGTGCGATTGCAATTTTCAAAAATCTGGAATATTCAAAGATTTGTGCAAGATGGGTTTTTCGAGCTCTCACAGACGACCATGATACCCAAAGGAAAAAAAAAATTCGGATTTGTTGCGGCGGTTCGAGACCGAAGGTGATGTTTTATTTGTGTCACATTTGGGTTCATAATTTTGAGTCTGAGACAAAAGGACAATCAATGAAGTGGCATAATCTCAATCATTAGTGAGGAATAAAATCAAAACAACTCCATCAGCCGATAAAGTAATGCTCACAGTTTTATGGAATAGTGATGGGGTTATTCTAGTGGATGTGCTGCCTAAAGGTGGAACCGTCAATTTAGAAATTTACATCAACACACTCAAAAAACGCAATCGGCGTTACTGCTGTGTTAAGCTCCACAAGAATCGAGAGCAACTGATTCTCATTCCCGACAACGCGCGTTCTCACATAAGATTGGAAACAAGGGAGGCAATCGACTAAATATGGTTGAATGTACTCCCATCTACCTTACAGTCCAGACTTGGTGCCTTCTGCTTTCCATCTTTTTCGATCTCATTAAGAATATTATGCGTGGGACAATGATTTAATGCAACAAATGTGTGATTAATGCAGTGAAGAAATTGGCTACTGGAACAGGACAACATGAGGTACAGATCTGGGATACATGATCTTGTTTCAATGTGGAGTGAAGCCATTAACTTTGACATGGATTATATTAAGCAGTATAAATGTATGCTGCACATGTGTGTGAACATTGTGACTGCATAGTGTAAAGAGATAATAATTGTGGTGAATAACTTTGTGACCCACCCTCGTAAATCCACCATGCCTGTTGGATCAACCTTTTCCAGATCTACAAGTGTCCTAGGAGGAAGAGAATATAATGATTGCGTTTGTCCTGATGTGGACAGTCAATGAACGTTATATATTTGTTATCTTACAGTATGTTCCTAAGTATTCTACTTAGGCGTATCCCAGATTGTCAATGTATTAACTAGATGCAAGGATACAGTAAGCTTACTAGGAGGAAACAGAAGTGGGTAAACAGCTGCATTGACAAAGTTAATAAGAACAAAGTCAAACAAGTGATGACTCGATTGTCTAGAGCGTTTCTGGTCACAACGGTAGACACTATTTATAGACATATGTTATTATGGGTTAATATTTCGACGGTCTCCATAAGTCATCCTACCACCTATGGACACTCGAGTGTTTCTTTATGATTGATTGATTGATTGATTTAGGAACCGACATCACAGCATTCGGGACATTCCCATAAGTGCTCCGTCCCCATCCTCAGCGAGTGTTTCTTTAAATAAGTGAATACCTGATGGTAGTTCCTGCTCACAAGCACCGAGATGCAGGCTGGATTAACGTTAGTGATGACTACTTTAGAATCGTTATGCGACCCACGGTTAGTTGGTATAGTAATGCCATGAGATCAGCCAAGGTAAGTATTGCCAGTTGAACAACGCTTTCATTTATCAGGGAAATAGCCCAGTTTCAACTGCTCTGTCCAGACTGGAGAATGATGGACTGCCAAGCTGCTACCGTAGCCATTCTAATGTCGTGCTCTAAATAAGATTATGTGTGCTACATGTATTTAAAGGAACGTAGCTGTATACAGAAAACCACTAGCACCAAATAGAAGCTAACTAAAAAATAAATGTTTGCAGGACATCGCTGTCAACATCAGCATCTTTCAGCTGATTGTTGATTTCTTGGCAAGATTACGCTCAGTAGTTTGCCATTGCGTTCTGAGCGGCCGGCTCATATACCTCGTAAGTTACCGACGCGATTCGAACTACTGCTGAGTATTCGAGATTACGGAGAAAAGTTGCTAACGTCTAGGCCAGGAAGCCGGCAGAAGCTAACTGCGGTCTGAAAATTACATGGAATGTATATTCAACTTCATGAAAAACAAATTCTTGGATGCAGAAGAAATTATTGCTGGGTCGTTTTATGTACATCAACTGTTTCTCGATTTTTTTATTTTTTTTTTTAAATTAAGGGCGGTATAGTCGCGGGAAAATTTAGCGACATGACATTTTTGGCACATTGACACCGCATACAATGTAACAGTATCATGAATCTTAATTTGTATTAAAAATATGGAAGTTCTGCGGAAAATAGAGAACACTGCACGATTAGTTTAATGAGCTATATGATCAAATATTGATGGGGATTACAATTTGAAGAAAAAAAATACATAAAATAAAATGAGAAATCGTGGAAGGACAATGCGAATTTGTGCAACGTAAACGCCCAGACAATATCATAAAACGCCTAAAATAATATTAATTTAAAGAACATCTTGCTCTCCACTTTGCCCTCCCCACCAACTAGATGGAACGGAAAGACCATCAGTAAATAAATCGAGGAGAAGAACGTATACTAGTGGGCGTGGAAAAGATAGTTAATCAATCTGCAGGAGTCCCTGTGCAGCCGAAAGGCTTTAAAATACCGTAATTGTCGATTTCATCAACGCCTAATAAAATACGATCATTTCGTGAACAGAGAATAGGCTGTTCGTCTAATATCTTCGACGAACAATAAACTGCTCCAATATAATGAGGACATCGCATCTAGGCGGTTGCAGCTGGTTTCTTGCGAACAGAAAGAGCTCTAGGTAAATTTGAAATTACCTTGAGGATAACAAATATTCGAACAATACCCGTGACATTGTGTTTAGAATATTTTAGCTTGTTTGTTATTCATCTATTCACTTCATATGCCATATAACTAATCAGTATGCGAGATGCAGCGAAATATGCCAGGCAATAAATCGTGAAACATATTGTTTGTGGCTATTGTGTTTAAAATCGATCTACAAAGATTGGTCATTGACCTCCCTCTCATTGATCTAGAACCGTTCTGGTCGTTGACCGTCCTCGTTAGCGTCCCAGGGCTGAATACCTGACCATGTTGTCTCACTTCCAGTCAACAATTCACATTCTCTCATGATTCACGTCTTTCTCTTGAATCATGCCAACATTAGCAGCTCATGATAATTATTCGCGTTTCTGGAGCAGGGTATTCGCCAGATCGTTCGCACTCATTACCTTGTAAACCTTCACTCTATTTACACATGTCAGTGCATTCTGAACTTCACCTGTGTTCTCTAGTATGTCTCTGTTTCCGACAGTCATTTATCTATACAGCTGTGGCGTCTTCTTCTTCTTGCTATAGTCTGTCCATGCTCTTGACTATAAGATATCAATATCTTTATTTTGTTTTAAAATAAGGAAACAATAAAAACAAACAGAGAGAAAATAAGCGAGATGCCACAATTGTGAAAAACGTTTGTCAGTATTTGAGAGTATTTCTCTCTTTCAGCCAGTTTAGTGTGCTCCTGATCCCAGACTGCGACCATGTGTACCTATGTGTTCACGGGGTTAAACTTTGTGGCAGTTTGGAGAGTGGGACAACGATTAATTTCATACTTCCGGAACACAGACAGGCAACAATTTTCTTCAACGCAGGTGATACTACAGAGGTTCGAGGTTATAATGTGAGTACTTTATTTCAGCAATAACCCAACTTATTTAAGTAAACCTCCGAGCTAAATTGTTGGAGAGATACATTACACAGCATTGTTAACGCTTAGGCTCTGTCATCAATCCAAAGTGTATGTATTAATGGGTCTACTGAAAAAAAAAATTACGAAGAGGAGTTACATGGTGCCTCAACAAACGGTGAATTTATCATTAGGGAGAACACACACAATTTGACTGAAAGAACTGTTGACAGATGTTCCCCTCACTCCATTTTTTATTCCCCCCCCCCCCTCCCGGGTGATTGTGGAAAGTATCATGAAAGAAATCAGTGCTCTGAAAGTGATGGCAGCGGCGGACTTGGAACAAATAATATTATTTACACCTTGCCAACATCTGATACTGTCAGTGATTGAGTATGGTCTGGTAATCCTCACAATATCTCATAACCAGCTGGCGGAAGAAGAATTCATACAAAATTAAACCTGTTAGGCAAGTAGTGAACCTTGTATATGTACGCAGCACATACTGACCTTGCCATCCATACAGGTACAAGGTGCTCCAAGCATAGATGCAGCTAAGGAGTACAACAGAGAGGGAGTGTGCTCTATTCGAAGCTTTAAATATAAAAAAAAACAGAGATAGATTGAAGAGCAGCAGGATTTGGATAACTGCACACGGGAGACACAATTAGTCAGGTGTGGAATGAGCAGGTAAGCGCGCGAAGAAGAATGGGTAACGATGTCCCATAACAAAGAAACATTGCATAAAGTTATTGTTACATTGGGTCAAGGGTGCCGAGAACTGGCAGCGATTGTTACAGAAGTATTCGTTTTAGAGTTGATAGAAGACAACTCACACCCTAGTAATGTAACTATATACACTGATTGGTCTGTGGTAAATGGTACAATAGTTGGAAGATATTTCTTGCAGACACACGGACGATGTTTAAAAATGGTAGCTTGGCATATCCTACTGCAGTATCGACTATGAGCATGTGTGTTGATGCTGTGGTGACAGGCTTCCGATGGATGGAGGCAGCATAGCCAAATACTTGTTTTGTGTAACCTACTCACAGAGTATGGTTTGACAAGTAGAAGTTAAATCTTACGGATGGAGTGGCTAGCATATCTCGTCTGATAGGCGATTGCGAGCATACATGGGCTCAGGATATGCAGTGTGCCAGGTAATGAACAAATTGGTAGTTTAGCCGATTTGAGAGGATAGTTAATTTCTGTTAAAGGCGATAATAACAGAGCCACTGTTATCAGGCGACATGACGAATTAAGATGATGAATTTAGAAATTAAATTTCGTTTTTGAAAATAATAGGCTAGAGCAAAGCGCACCAAAAAGCACTAAAACATGTAGAGAAAATTTGTGTAGAACGTATTATAATAACAACAAGCTAGAAAGGAGTTGACAATTTGTTTCCATCAAGAGAAGGCATGTTTTACCATATTGGGAAATAGTGGGTCCATCTGGACGTTAGAATAGACTATGAATAGAGGAATTTAGACTAAATGAGAAATGAAGACGGATAACTTGACTGTCTTGAGAATTAAACAATGAAAAGGAAGAACATATAATGGACGAATATGAAATCGATGAAATTGGAATCTACGTATTTTTTAAATGAAATACAGATACCGGTGAGCTCCTTTTTCATTGTTATTATTGTCAAATGAAGAACCCTACAAGAGACAAGAAACAAATATATGGATATTCCTTTTAATATCTATTCATGAAGTTACATTTGGAGTTGCTTTCATGTTGGATTTTCATTGGAAACAACGCGAAAGAAGTGAAACTCATATTCCGCCATTAACGTCTTTGGCCGCTAAATCGTTCCTCATTTTACAGCTGAGCCATACTGGGTTGGCGGGGCTGTGCATTGCTATATATATATATATATATATATATATATATATATATATATATATATATATATATATATATATATATGGAGAGAGAGAGAGAGAGAGAGAGAGAGAGAGAGAGAGAGAGAGAGAGAGAGGAGGAGGAGGAGGAGGACAGGAGCAGGGCTTAAGAAAGATGAAGATTTTAAGATTGTTTGTTCTGGAGGAGAAGAACGACAAAGAGGGATTGCAATTATCTTAGATCGGCAAACATCAAAATATGTTCAAGGATATTGTGCTGTGTCATACAGAGTTCTACTAGTTAAATAAATCATAATAGGAGACATTAGGAAACCATAGTTTGGGAGAGAGACATGTAAATGATACAGTCTTGAAGAATGGGCAAAAGAGCAGGAAATTATTGTGGAAACACCTGGTTTAAACAACACTCTAGAAGATTATGGACATGGAGGAGTCATAAAAGGAGGATTAGAAACCAGATTGATTACATTATAGTTAACAGAAGGTTACGAAATGCGTTAGCAATTGCAAAAACAGTCCCCAGTGCTGATTGTTATAGTGATCACAGATTGCTTACAGGTATATTGGGGGTAAAATTAAAGAAAGTCAAGTATGTAACAGGAAACAATAACTATGATCTCTGCACATTGTGAAATAACATTGAAATACAAAACAAATTCAACATAGAAGTACGAAACAGATTTGATATATTGTTTGATCTAGAGATCCTATTTCAAGATGTGGATGATCATTGGAAAATGTTGAAGAATTCAGTCAGTTTGGCTGCAGAAACAACTATTCCAAAATTAAAGAATGTGGGTCGTAAGAAATGGATGACTGAAGCAATATTACAACTAATGGAATCAAGAAGACTCAACAAAATTAATCCTACCAAATATAAAGAAATTCATAGACATGCCAGAATATTATGTAAGGAGGCAAAAAAGCAAGGCTTGAGAAAAATTGCAAAGAAATTGAAAAACAACACAACAATGAAAATTGATTATTTGGTTGTTTCGGGATTTGAAATTTAAATATTGAGCACAACCCACTACTGGCAACGCTGATCGTATTCCGGTATGAACCTAAGGCCCATCCACGTCAATATGGAAGCACTATACTCGAGTTTCGCTCTCGTTTGAGCTCGTCAGTAGTGCATATCCCTGAGCGGATCCGGAAACAAGCCCCGGATCATGCGTCTGAAGCGGGTGTGTAAACCACTCGGCACACAATGGACACGCCAAATTATCACAACAGAACATTACAACGCTACCCATCGTAGGCTATGCTCAAGATTGCCCAATCGCCCAATTGTTCTGTGACTTTTGAAGATAGAGGTCGTGAAAGCTGGAAAGACCCCCCCCCCCTCCCTCCCCCACCCCCGGGTTGAGATAACATCACAACAGAAATGATTAATGCTTTAGAAGAATATGGAATAGATCAAGTTATCAGACTGCTGAACACAATATATGATACCGGTGGTATACCTTCTGAATTATGTAACTCTGTATTTATTGCAATCCCAAAGAAATCAGGAACCTTGGGATGTGATCAACATAGAACAATTAGTATAATGAGTCACATCACAAAGATTTTGCTAAGAATTATCTTGCAAAGCGTGAGGAAGAAGATACAACCTGAAATAGGGGAAGAACAATGTGTGTTTGTAGAAGGAAAGGGTACAGTAAATGCTGTGTATATGCTGCGATCATTTATTGAACGTTCTCTAGAAGTAAACAAAGATATACATCTTTGCTTTTTTGACTACACAAAAGCTTTCGATAGAGTAAGACATGTCACCATTGTAGACATGCTTGAAGATCTACAAATTGATGGGAAAGACATTAGACTTATGAAAAGCATATATTGGAAACAACATAAGGATTGATAATGAAGTGGGACAATATCAGCCTATTAAGAGAGGTGTGAGACAGGGATGTGTGATGTCTCCAGATCTTGTTTTCCCCATACAGTGAAATTATTTTCAGAAATGTAGAAGATATAAATGGAATCATCATCGGAGGACGAAGCATCAATAACATTAGATATGCGGATGCTACAGTATTGATTGCAGACAATGAGCACGATCTGCAACAATTAGTAAATGCAATTGTTACACACTGTGAACATCTAGGGTTAGAATTAAATTGCAAAAAGACACAGATAATGGTCGACACTAGGAAGAAAGAAATACCACAATGTAATATACAAGTAAATGGGAATATTCTTCAACAAGTGAATCTTTACAATAAGCTCGGAACAGTAATAAACCCTGATGGGAGATGCCTTGAAGAGATCAAAACAAGAATAGCCATGGCAAAAGTAGCCTTTTGCAAGATGAAAAACATACTGAGCTATAAAAAGATGTCAATTGAAAAACGAAAATGAGTGCTAGGGTGCTACATAGAGCATGTACTTTTGTATGGATGTGAAGCGTGGACAAGCAGTCAAGCTGAAAAACATCTGATGGCTGTGGAAATGTGGTTTCTGAAGAGAATGCAAAGAATACCATGGACAGACAGAAGAACAAATGACCACGTGCTACAAGAGGCAAATTCAAATCGTAAATTGATTAGAGAAATTAGACGTAGACAATCAACATTGTTTGAGCATGTTATGAGAAGAAATGAATAGGAGAACTTGGTGACTACTAGCAAGATAAAGGGAAGAGGCCAAAGGGAAGACCGAGAAGTAAATACATGGATGGCTTGGCCACATGGCATGGTTGAGACAGGAACATTTAGCTGATCCACAACTCTGGTGATCGAGTGAAATGTCGAGTCTTAGCAGATATGAGAGGAATCGCCATTGGCGGACGTAACATGAATAACATTAGATATGGGAGTTCTACAGTACAGACAATGAGCAGGATCTGCAACATTTAGTAGATGCGGTTGTTGTTCACAGTGAACAGCTATGGGTAGAATTCGATTGTAAGAAGACACATATTATGGTTGTCACTAGGAAGAAGGAAATACTACAATGTAATTTGCACGTGAATGGGATTAGTCATAAACAGGTGAATCAGTTCAACTATTTCGGAACAGATTTACCATCTGTTGGGAAAACATTGTAGAGACTAGAACAAAAATCGCCATGGCGAAGTTGTCCATTGCAGGATGGAGAATATACTGACTAATACAAAGATTGCAACTGCTTAGTAAAAAATAGTGCTACGTTGAACCTGTAATTGTGTATGGATGTAAAACGTGGGCGAAGTGCAAAGAAGCTGAATTACATCTAACGGTTGTGGAGATGAGGTTTCTGAGGGACATGCACAGATTACAATGGGCAGAGAGAAAAACCAATGACGACGTCCTACACGAAACATATGAAAATTGTAAACTGATTAGAGAAATGAGAAGTAGACAATCACAATGTTTTGGATACGTTATGTGACGAAATACATTGGAGAACTTGGTGAAAACTGGCAAAATTAAAGGAAAAAGAATAAGGGGAAGACAGATAAGTAAATACCTGGATAGCTTGGCCACGGTGTATGGTTGAGACAATAAAAAGAACTGATCCACGACTCTGGTTATGGAAACATGTCCACCCACGCTTATCGGCATGGTGCATGATGATGAGTAACATAGAGCGCATAAAAGGACTTTCCTTGAAATTCAAGAAAACAATGAATTATTGGTTTCATGAAATATACATATCAATTGGGGAACCCTTTGAGGCCACTCATATAATTTGTAAATAAACATACGTTGGTTGATAGGCGCTTATAGAAGTGAGAATAAGTAGGTAGAGTCTAGAGGACGAACTAACATGCACTAACATATGTTATGAAAGAAATAGATGACATCAACATTTAGATAACACTAAAGGGAAAATGACTCATCAAATTGATACATGTAAATTCCTAGTTGCAGATATAGTATCAGATGGAAGACGCACGACGGAGATTAAGAATAGAATTCATTCATTCATTCATTTCCTCACCTGCTACAACCAACGTAGCGTCCCAACACCCATGACTCCAGTATCAGTCTCATGCTGCCATTCCCACGCAGTGAAGATATACCTGTTCTTCTGCACTATGCACAAGATTCCTAAAGACTCCGACCACATCTGCCTTATCGTGCACCACCCTCACAAGCAGTGCAGACTCATCTGTGCGCTTGCTAATTTCCTACCACACCAGCATGCTATATGGGCAAATCAAATCAACAGGTGCTCTATATTTGTGATTGTTGCATGGAAGCCCGCCACACTGCACGCCTGGCTTCGCCTTAACATCATATTTTGTGAGTCTGTTGCAATCACCACATGCGTATGATGTTTGTACTCCAGCCAGCGAAACGCTGCCGTGACTGCCTCCACGTCCGTTGTTAGACTAGATGACGTGGTATCTAGCATTTACTATACCCTCGCCTTGTACGAACCCATATTATTCTTCTCCTGTTTCGGGTTATATACTGTTTCTACAGTATCGACAAGTTGTAGATTATGTTCATTTTCCGCCGAAAATACTGTCATTCGCAAAGCGAGGATTGTTTACATTATAACCACAAACTCATTATTCCATTAAGATTGCATCTGGTTCGGCTGTTTTTCCTTTCTCCGTATGGTTCATAGCGACTGTGACTTCTTTAGAATAGGTGGACTATATAAGTTACTTTTTTCTATTACTTCTCCTCTGTTTGCAACAACCATCTCTCTTATACAGTCATTCCATCGCTTTATTATAGTACCTTAATCTAATAATATATTCCGTTTTTTTTTTTTTTTTTTTTTTTTTTTTTTAAATTACACACATCGATTGCTACTCCTAATTTTCTTTCATGTGTGCTCATTGGTTTGTCAGTACATATTTCTTGTTTGCATTTATAACATAATTTAATTCAATTATGTCGCAATGGTCGTGTGAACGATTTACTTTTGCTTGTACGTATATTGGTAACATCTTTTTATTGGTCAGAATGTTTTTCATTAAAACTAGCAACATGGAACGTTAGGACGTTAAACGACGACGTAAAATTAGAGAACCTAAAACAAGAAATACAAAGAGAAAAAAATTAAAGAGGAAAAATTAATAATACCAATTCTGAACAATAAAAAGATGTCAATTGACACGAGAAAAAGAGTGTTGAGGGGGTACATAGAGCCTGTTCTTTTGTATGGATGTGAAACTTGGACAATGTGCAGTCAAGCTGAAAAACATCTGATGGCTGCAGAAATGTGGTTTCTGAGGAAAATGCAAAGAATACCATGGACAGATAGAAAAACCAATGACCAAGTACTACAGGAGACAAATGAAAATCTTAGATTGTTTAGAGAAATTAGACGTAGACAGTCAAAATATTTTGGACATGTTATGAGTGTCACCAACTGGCTGGGGTTAGATCCCAGAGGGGCAACCACTCAGCCAACATTATTTTCTTCTACTGGTGTTTAGTTCTGGATGCAGTTTAAGATCCCCTAATTCTGTCAGAAGGGACTAATTACCACCCAGATCCCAGAGAGAAAACGTGGAACAAATGTCTTTTATGCTGATTAAGACACTGTCCCTGATACTCAAGAAAACAGCCAAGAAGTGGCTCGTTGAAGATAGAATATATCTATATAGTTTTGGCTGTACTTGGTATCACCAGAAGTGAGAAAGGAGGAGTTAAGACATGCAACGTAATCTGGTTACTTATGACTGCATAGGCAAGATACCTCCCGGACATAGATTCCCACTTCTGGACAATATGTGCGAACCCCCACTAAATGATACAAAATGTGTGTACTTGATTACGCTACACAAACATTTATAAACATTTAGAATTATACAGACAACTGAGTTTAAAATACAACAACTGTGTTTATTATTGCTATTGATGATCATATGATGATGATGATGATTATGGTATACGTAACTTAAGAGGTCACAGAGGTCATGCTTCCCCCAGTGAGACGCAGTTCACTGTCAGATTGAAGGAGTCCAAATTGGTCCCTCACAAGGCTAAGTCACTTCCTGATATGGGTTGTTGACTGTCCATTGCTCCTAAGAGATCTGGAATGAAACGAACGGAGATGGGTAGTATCTACGTCTACACATCTCAAAACACATATGTCTATACATTCATATAAACATACATTCAAGTCATAATATATGATGGTATGGTGATATATATATGATGGCATGTTACATAAACATATATCAGTTCTAAATAAATAAATATATATGTATATATTAATAAAACTATTTAGAACATCTATAGCTCAAAACATAAATATTCATATACATTTGTGTAATGGAGTGTTTCCCATATAAGTTCACCTCACTTACTCTTTCCCTTTCTGATTCATTCATACTGTCTTGTCGGAAGGGCTGGTCGCACAGTTCTGTCGAACATTAAATGCCTTCCCTGAATCTGTCTGGGATATTGAATGTCCTAAGTCATGTCTGTCCTCATGCAGACATCATGCAGACAAGGTGAACTGGTGCCATTCCTCAAACCAAGTGGTTTCACCATAATCTTGGTAGGCACTCAAAGTGTTGGTCCAAATAGTCAATGTTAATTGGACGCTATCAAGAGACTGGTAGCTCTCAGGAATTTCTCCTAAGTAGTCAGTCTCCCCAATGTTTAACATCATACAGGATGAATCTAAATGTATCTCCTGTACATGCATAAGCCACACGCTCATGTAGCTTGGATAATGGATTTCTCCAAATTATCACATACAACAAATCAGACAACCAAGTGGTGAATGAAAGAAGAAAATAGTTCTCAGTGAAATCGTAAAGCTAGAACTGGAACATTAAGTACAAAGAAAATCCACCAGTGTAAAGTTTGGGAGAATATGCAGAACAAGAAACGACACAAGCCTTCAGACTAGCAGACAACTAATCAAAGTAATGGTCTTACCAGGGTTATAGCTAGGAAATCCTGTCATACGACTTCGTACAGAAGTCCAACAGAACGAAATGTTAATATTTCTCCAGTAGGTATCCTAAGAATGCTATTGTGAATTTGCGTCTGAAGTCTTGCTGGCCATGCATGTAGTTTTATTCTCTTCAACCCTGGCTAGTTTTCACGTTGGCTAATTACTATGTCCACGTTCCTGTTAGCTCCACCTATTTTTCATGTAGGACGATTTACCCCGATGGATTAAGTGCCAAATTCTTTTCACCCCTCCTCCTTTCCTGTGAAGGGTAGTTTCATGTGTCAATCAAATTGACCGATGTCCCCCCCCCCCACGCCTGAAACAATGAAACCTGCTTTGGCGGCAATGCAGTTGCGTCATTACATTCCAATAGGCTGGTAACACCAGCCTTCCCAGTTGCTGGCAGGAATGTGTCAGCCATGTGTTTCTACTTTGCCCCGTAGTATTGCGGAGAGGTGTTAAGCATCTGGTCCTAATTGCTCCTTGGTGGTGGCAATTACAGACGTCCCGGCTCCACAAAGTCTGGACTTTTAGATAGGTGTTAGGCCTGCATTAAATTGCCGTCTTTGGATCACACGGGGTTTTCCCCTGAGTAGCACTGCCATGTATTATTTCAGACGGGTCTGGCTGACCCTCTTATCTCCCATTCTGCTGTGGCTGGTTTACACATTAGGTCATGTTAACCGTAAGGTGTTAGGTGTCGTCCCTATTTTAACCACAGGATTGTAAACTAACACGTCAATCTCAACTGACTGGCTCCGCGATGTATCAACGCCGTTGGCCCCAGCCTAGATTTCACACTTTGTCTTTCTCGTCCCTTGTACTAAAAACAATGAGTTTTCAACCTTTGATAGCGCCCGCCCCGACTGGTGCCGTGGTGTCTGGGTTTTAACTTTGATCTGGACATCAAAGCTTTCTCAGACCTAGCATTACAGAAATGATGGGTCGTGCGTGGTCAAAAAGTATTTTCCTCTTGTTTTCAATCTTATTGCATTTCTATCATTTTCTGGTGGACGTTTATGCTTTTAGAGAATGATAGAAAATTATTGTGGGTTCTTTAATTCCTTTTTAACTTGTGTCATTCGGATGCTGCTGGGGCTGTCCCGTCACAATGAGAAGAAATGGACTGGAGAACTTAGTGACAACTGGCAAGATCGAAGGGAACAGACCAAGAGGAAGACCGAGAGGTAAATACCTGGACGGCTTGGTCACATGGCATGGACGAGACAGGAACACTGAGCTGATCCACGACTCTGGTGATCGAGTGACATGGCGAGTCAAATCCGCCCACGCTTTTCGGCATGGCACATGATTGATTGATATTGGTAACCAATATGAAAAGAAGAAAAAAATATCACCAGATTTTCTTGAGCAGTGACACCTTATATTGGATGAATAGTTTGTATTAGAAGAAACGTAATGATACATGTGGTATCTATCCGATTGGCATGGCGACATGGCATGGACGAGACAAGAACACTGAGCTGATCCACGACTCTGGTGATCGTGTGAAATGGCGGAACATGACCACCCACGGTATCTAACTGTTTTGAATTGCTGAAGAAACAACGATGTTTCAATGTCCTTGCCATTGCTGATCGCGTATATGTTAGTATATTTGTGTTAACAGATTGCTAACTTAAGAATGCTGGCGGCCTTTGCTAAACTATTCCAAGCTAAACAACCCATATGATATATGTACGAGATATATACATGAAAGGGAGGGAACACGTTAACATTGCAATAAACGTTAATATGAAGACCTTTCATTTATTCCAAAGGGGGAGACCACAACTGGCTACTCATTAATATTTTCTTGATAGCCATTTTGATCGAAAATGTATTACCATTTCAGAGAGCCAAGTTTTTCTCAATTTATTTGCAGCGATCGATTACCCTACAGTTTCATTTAATAATTCATGATTTCCTTGTTTTCATTTTAAGATGTCAGAATCCTGTTTAATGTGGCAAAGCTTGTGTGAAAATGAGGATTAGAATAACAATTATATTGGGAGAAATGTAATGATTATAATATAGCGCAACCATTTTAAGACCATTGCATTTCTTCTTCCCCTTCTTCCTTTTCTTCTTCTCTCCTTCCTCTCCATACCCACTTCCTACTCTACTTCATCCTTCTTCTTCTTCTTCTTCTTCTTCTTCTTCTTCTTCTTCTTCTTCTTCTTCTTCTTCTTCTTCTTCTTCTTCTTCTTCTTCTTCTTCTTCTTCTTCTTCTTCTTCTTCTTCTTCTTCACTACATAAGTATAATAATAATAATAATAATAATAAAAATTATTATTATTATTATTATTATTATTATTATTTGTTATTCGTGTAATTAAGTTTCTTAATAAGGCAGACAGACACGTCAATAGGTTACTAGAGTAATTTTTTTTTTCAAATGTGTCATTGCTTTTTGTCGTTTCTAGATTACAGTGACATGGATAGCAGCTGCCATAGATCAAGTCGTTGAAGAGGCAGTAGGCTTTGATGTTGAACGTCGTGTGGTGTCAACAGTGAATGTCACTTACACTCCAATATTGCCTTACCATGATATGTGTTCAACAATCATGCCTAGGCTCTCGACCGATGATGTAAATTTGTTTGTCTGTCTGCCTGTCTGTCCGTATGTTTGCGTGTATGCATGTTTGCGTGTGTGCATGTGTGCGTGTATGTGTGTGTGTATGGGGTGGAGGGTGGGTGGGTGTGTGTCTGTATGTATGTGTCTGCTTTCGTGCATGCGTATATGCATGCATAATGTCATGCGTGCATTTATGCATGTTCATTTGTATGTATGTAAATATGTTTGTTCTGCCAAGCGGCGGATGCATGCGTCCGCCACGTCGGCGTTAGTGGGTAGATAGCTGGATAAATGAAAGTGGAAGTGGCTGGCCGGAATCCTTTACACTGATAGTGGAGTATTCCCAGGAGACATGTGTAAGCCTGACAATATGTAAGCTCGTCGTATTGTCTATGAATATGTCATGTATGTATGTGTTGTCTCAAGGTACCTCCAGCTATGGTGCAAGGCGTAATCTACACTCTAAGCCAAACATGTCCCATCGCAAACTGGTTGGAAGGATGTTGAAGCCTGAAATAGATTGCTGTGATAGCATTCCTGATGTTATAGGGAATATACCCACACAATTACAAGAACCAGACACTGTGTGTGTTTGTTTCCCCTCAACATAGTTCCCGAATGCCAGGCAACACACTTCGCCCAACTGTCGGCTAGCTTGTTGATGTCTTTTATGAAAATGTATTTAAATACGGCACTAACCAGTTGAACACAGACACCATTATCTCGTCATCTGCAAACGTCTGATCCTGCAAACGTTCTTTCAAAGTTTCAAACAAGAGACTGTCCGTTGGCGCTAGGTCTAGATTGTATGCTTCTTATTCTGAAACCTCAGTTTTCAAAGCATTGTATGGTTAGCATTATCGGGGGGGGGGGGGGGGATGTTGTCCGATCGCAACACTTTCATTTTAAGAGAAGTCCTCTGCGTCTTCAATTTTTAAAACCCTCTACCCATGCATTCACTCCAAGCAGTCCCTGACTTAAGCATCCCTCTCAATACAGAACAATCATTCTTGTATAGCTTTCAGAAGGGTTTCACGCGCACTGGCCACACACAAAATTAACGACTAAGTCCGTGCTCTGTAGACGTTTTCGACAGGCCAATGAAGAAAGACACCGAGCAATATTGCACAAAACCAGGCGCATTGAGGAAAACCCTCTTGACTTCAAAACGTTTTTGTTTAAAGGAGGTAAACATTAGTCTCGCTGTCATCATTAGTTTAGTTTAGTTTAGTCGTTGGATCAACATCACGGCACACGGTTTAACCCATAAGTGCTCCGTTTTCCTGCTAACTCAAACCTGAGTCTGGAGAAACTCAGCTCAATGCACGAACTCCGTTGCATCGGCGAGGATCCTGAAATACTTGGGTAGATTTTTAACTGGAAATTTTGCCTGGGCAGCGCCGCTAGGCTACTTTTTTTCGATTTCCAACTGCCAAGGGATTGTTTACGTGCCCAACAATACACACGGGTGTCCGGTCTCTCTACCCAGAGACCAGGGGAAATTTTGTTACTGGAAGTCCACGTGGATTTTTTAAATAAATCCCGGTCCTCACCAGGGCCTGAACCCGGGACCTCCAGCACTCGAGGGGGACACCATACCTCGAGACCACTCAGCCCCCCTAAGAGCTTCTTCTCCTGAGAATACTCAACTATAAGTGTAAAGGATTACGGCCAGCCACTTCCACTTTCATTTATCCAGCTATCTACCCACTCACGCCGACATGGCGGACGCATGCATCCGCCTCATGGCAGAACAAACACATGTACATAGATACAGCCCCCCCCCCCCCCCCTCAGCTGTCAACATTACTCCAGTCCAACATTTCCAGCATTCAATCAAAACCCCCATCCCTCAGAATCCCGTCCCGTCTCGCTAAACCAGTCAAGCATAGATCGGAGACGTCCTCAAGACAAGTGATGCCTGATAGTTTATTAGAATTTCAAATGTCAATATACATTACTATGTACATCTCCTACCGAAATGATTATGTCCAAGAATCGTACACACATAATGATATGACACCCCTCTCTGATCTCATGGCTTTTGAGATCAGACACTTAACCCTCTCTGATAAGGAAAATAAAACAGAGGGTTCCGCGTGAAAGCTGAGCCAATCTATATCTATAAAACAAAGTGTATGTATGTAAATATGTATGTAAATATGTATGTCCTTTATTTTTTCGATAACGACCCATCCGATTGAGATGAAATTTTCTACACGTCTTCCTTTCATTCCAGAGCTGCCAACTGTGATATTTGTTTAGTGTGAAATCACCTGCTTACTCAGTATTATTTCATTTTTCATTTTTCATTAAAATTTATATATAGCTAAGGGACTTAACTCTAGAAAAAGTTATTTCAAGGGGCATAACTTTTAATAACATTGTTGTATAACTTATAGTCATATTGTTGTATCGTTTTCAAAGATTTATAAACTGTTTGCCTATAGTTATGTACCGGCATATGAGTTATAATAAATAATGATACAATCTTTTAGACATTTTCAAAGTTTACATAAAAATAATGCATAATGCATAACATTGTAACTCATCTTTCTATACTTAAGAAGTTATCTAAAAGATGTTGAACAATATCATCGCATCTTTAGTGTTTTCCGCCATCATATCGACACGATTCGCTTGACAGCACTTCTCAGCGCTATCAAGCCAAGACGCCTTACACATTTCAAGCAGCGGGGGGAAAATGGCACGTCGTAATAGCACAAAGAAACAAGCAGCTTCCAAGATGCATAGTGAGAAAACCGACCAGACTATCAAGAAGACGAACCTGCCTTTGGAGAGTCTGCATGCAAGCTGTAATAAAGTATCTGAACCTACAGTCAATGAAACTACCAATAAGAAGAGCGACGACTACCCACAGACGAACACAAAAACTTGTGAGAGGAAGGAGGACCAAGACACCAGAATCAGAAACACTGATTCAAACACAGTCAGATGGGTGGTCAAGCGGCTAAAAATGGAGCTTACTGATCAACAAATACAGAAGCAGCTGCAGGAAGAAAATCTTCACGTCAACATTTTGAAGGCAGAGCGGATTCTTATCTACTCAGAATTAAATGAGATGCTCCACACCAGGGACTGGGCGAACCCGGGCCGGGTCAGGCAGACAGACAGACAGACAGACAGACAGACAGACAGACAGACAGACAGACAGACAGACAGACAGACAGACAGACAGACAGATAGATCGATAGATAGATAGATAGATAGATAGATAGACAAAAAGACAGGGAGGGAGGGAGGGATAGACGGAGGGATGGGTCTATTAGACAGACAGACAGACAGAGATAGATAGATAGACAAACAGACAGACAGACAGACACAGACAGACAGACAGACAGACAGACAGACAGACAGGGAGGGAGGGAGGGATGGAGAGACGGAGGGAGAGACGGAGGGACGGGTAGGCAGACAGACAGACAGGGAGGGAGGAAGGGATAGACGGAGGGAGAGACAGAGGGATGGGTCTATTAGACAGACAGACAGACAGTGATAGATAGATAGACAAACAGACAGACAGACAGACACCGACAGACAGACAGACAGACAGACAGACAGACAGACAGACACAGACAGACAGACAGGGAGGGAGGGAGGGAGGGATGGAGAGACGGAGGGAGAGACGGAGGGACGGGTAGGCAGACAGACAGTTAATTACTATGAGAATAATTTTCCTTTACAAGTGATTTCACATGTTCACGTTAATTGCTGAGAGGTTATTATATTTCTTAACGCAGATTCCCGACCAGTTATGTGTACCAGGAATGTATGCTACTGTACACGTGAATCCCACCAGTGAACCATTCGTTATTAGCAGTCAACGCTTCTTAAAGACGAATTGTTCAATAATCATGGAATCTGGAAATATGCCTGTGGTGGTAAATCTTTATTTCAGGTAAGTTGTAAAGTACAATCATTATTAGGTACCAATAGAGTGGCGTAGATATATACCTCGCTAAGTTTCCTGAGTCTTCTGGATACGTTCCACCGATGAGCGTCTTTTTAGCACAGTAAGGCCATCCAGCATGTTCTGCCACTGTCGACTAGTGTCCCTAACCCTCGCAACTTCACGTTGTCACAACCTTCTCACATATCTCTGCTATCTCAACAAGACGACATCATGGAAATTGTCTTGTCCTGATCTGGAGAATCAAATGCTTTTGTTTTTCTTAGCCTCTTTCACTCTGGTGATCGAGTGAAATGGCGAATCATGACCGCCCACGCTTTCCGGCATGGCACATGATTGATTGATTGATTTCAGTCTTCTTAGCCGTGTATGGGTTTCTTAACAGTCTACAGAAACCACTTTTCAGAGGCTTCATTTGTATGTTTTTTTTTTTTTGGGGGGGGGGGGGGGTATAAATTCCAAAATTTAATTTTATGGCCTAGTTCATCAAATATCTGCATTGTTTCCTTACTTTCAAATGCATAACTTACAGTGCATGTCTCCCATAACAAAGCGAGTACTAATAGGCCACGCTGTCAAAAGAGAGTCCTGGAGATCACTTTATATCTCTACTGACGATACATGCTTTGCTTAAGTCTTTCAACATGTTCCAAATATCGCCACATATATCTTTATAGGCCTATCATTATTACAACGTGAACGACATGCCCCTCTAGTGAACCTGATTGTTGCATCGTTGTGTGAATCGCTTTTCTTCCAATGACACGATCATTTAAACTTTTCGTCGTTGTCACTTCTTCGATGTCGTCAACCTTATATCTGGATTCTAAGATTAAACATTGAAGCCACACTCAATGGATTTCAGGATTTATTGCCTGATATATTTCGCCGGAACTTGTCGGATGCACACTGCCGATATATATGTAATCAGGGGCGTCACTAGGGGGGTGCGGGCCGCACCGGGTGACACCATCAAGGGGTGACACCAAAATAAAAAAAAATTGCAAATTTGACAAAGCAGACATAGCTCTGTCTAGTCGGGTTTCATAACAGTTCATTGTTAATTTTAGAAATTTTAATGTTAAATAACAAAAATTTAACTTTGTCCGAGTTTGTCGAAGTTTATTATTTATGTTTTACCTGAAGTATTGAAGTTATATTGTTCAATTTGTTTTCTTTCTTATGTCCTTATTAACTTTTTGACTTACTTTACAAACATTACTATATGCGATTATATATGGTACAGGAACACTCGGAAGAAGACCATGGTGAAAGTCTAGAGGGGTGACAACAAGAGTTTACCGCACTGGGTGACACCAACCCCAGTGTCGCCACTGTATGTAATAAAGGACAAGAAAAGGAAGACCAAGTTTCTTTTACTGCGGTGAGAAGAGAAGCACAACACTGACCGTATCCAGGCCAGAGACAAGAGCAAAAATAAAAAGAGAAGGAGAGAAAGGGAAAATCGCACCGCCCTCGGTAAACAAGGAAAGAATATAACTAAGTAAGAAGATTCAGGATTTGGGCTGAAAGGGAAGCAGAGTACTTTCTCTAATTTCAGACACATAATTACTCTACAGGTTGTTCTAACAACAATGATTGTATAATTAGAGCCTACCAACTAAACAACAAAACAAGTGTAATTCGATATAATGTTATTCTTAACTTCACAAGACAACCCATTCTCGTGGGCAACCTTGATAACAACATCTATACATTAACAACAGCTTGTAAAGGTTATGCTGGAACATGCAAAATACCCAACACTAACTGCACAGTAAAAATCTAGGTATCATCGAAGAATATAGAATACAACAAAAAATTTTGATGCTAGCTAACACAAGAAAGGTAAGTATCAACGTAAATGTGAGCGACAGCAAAAACCCAGGATAGCCATGACACTTGGATACTGGCTATTTCATTGTAGGGATCCCATCAACTTTCACCACCATGTTCTGGGACAATCTCGATCTCATTTCAGGCTTTAAAGCCTACTTTGAATCCATGTGATTCCACCCTGGGCATGACACCTGTTCGACTCGAAGTTTTTGTAGCAAGAGGCCGGCTTCATTGGCACCCTTTCCTTAATTAAATAGGCACGCCGAAATCCTATCCCAACATTGTACGGAATTTTTGCTGTGTACTATGATATGGACTCCCTCACATTCATTCAGAGCGGTCTTCGTGTCCCTCCACATTAACTGTTGTCTGTCCCAGACAACAACCTTACACTCATCGCTCTGAATGAGTGAGTGATAATCTATGCCCCCTATCTTATAATTATTCTCTAATCGAAAGACACGACTTTCTAAAACAAACATCTTTCATCTCTAGTGACATTGTTCCAAACTAAAAATTATTGGTCACACCATTTAGCAGGGTTACAATTCAAACATCTAGTTTTCCCTCCCTAGGCAGTTCCTATTGGGTGGTGTTGTTTTTCCATCAAGAGTGATAATGCCCATTCATTTCATCCAGTGGGGTTGAATTATCGGGTGACACAGCAAATACAATTGTACATCGCCGTTCATCACTTATATCATACAAGCACAATCAGAATATAAGAATGGATATAATTCTCACATTTGGTACAAATCATTTTAGAAAAAAAAACAATATTACTATTAGCAGGGTGGTAAAGCTCCTCAGCCACCTATGCTTTAACAATGCTAATAGTAACGTAAAAATACAGGCCACCCTTTGCATTGATCCATCCATCATGTGCAATGCCGATAAGCGTGGGCGGTCATGTTTTGCCATCTCAATCGATCACCGTAGTCGTGGATCAGCTCCGTGTTTCTGTCTCGACCATGACACGAGGCCAAGCCATCTAGGTATTTACTTCTTGGTCTGTTCCCTTCGAACTTCTCCAAGTCATTTCTTCTCATAACATGCCCAAAAAAGTTTGACTGTCTACGTCTCATGACTCTAATTAGTTTACGATCTTCATTTGTTTCTTGAAGGACTTGTTCATTGGTTTTTCTGTCTGTCCATGGTATTCTTTGCATTTTCCTCAGAAACCACATGTCTACAGCCATCAGATGTTTTTCAGCTTGATTGCTCATTGTCCAAGCTTCACATCCATATAAAAGTACATGTTCTATGTAGCACCTCAACACTCTTTTTCTCGTGTCAATTGACATCTTTTTATTGGTCGGTATGTTTTTCATCTTGCTAAAGGCTACTTTTGCCATGGCGATTCTTGATCTAATCTCTTCAAGACATCTCCATCAGATGGTATTACTGTTCCGAGATAATTGTACCAATTCACTTGTTGAAGAATATTCACATTTACTTGTATATTACATTGTGGTATTTCGTTCTTCATAGTGACGACCATAACCTGTGTCTTTGTACAATTTAATTCTAACCCTAGTTGTTTGCTGTGTGTAACAACCGCATCTACTAAATGTTGCAGGTCCTGTTCATTGACTGCAATCAAGACTGTATCATCTGCATATCTAATGTTATTGATGCATCGTTCTCCAATGTTGATTCCTTCCATATCTTCAATATTTCTGAAAATACTTTCTCTGTACAGGGAAAACAAATCTGGAGACATTACACATCCCTGTCTCACACCTCTCTTAATAGGCTGATATTGGCCTACTTTATTATCAACTCTTATGGCAGCTTGTTGTATCCAATATATGTTTTTTACAAGTCTAAGGTCTTTTCCATCAATTTGTAGATCTTCAAGAATCCTTATCATGTCGACATGTCTAACTTTATCGAATGCCTTACATTGATACCAGTCATTATTCACGACTCAATTAATAACATCAACAGTGTTTCAAAATAATTTTTTGTACCAGAATAATAATATGATCCATCTTTACACTGTTATTTAAAAAAATAGAAATAAAAAAAAAAGAAATTACAATTTTAAAAAGTGGTATCCATGGGGAGAAACAGTTCCCTGCCCCGTCAGTGTTAGCAATGACACAAAAATATTACAATCAGTAAAAATGTAGTAAAATGAATTCAACCTATGGAAGCATAATCTGTTCCTTCTGTGACGGATTCTCTCTAAACGCCTGACACTCACATCTCCTAGTACAAATATTTACCAGTCATTTTTGGTGGTCTAGTTTGCCGTTCTTCAACCACCACCACCACAGGCAATTATGTTAATTTAATTGCCTATTCTGGTACTTTCATTCTAGTATCTTTCTGGCACCGTTTTATTTCACTACCTGTCACTCTAATGTCAGGTCTGTTATTTCCCACTCTTCTGATAACAAAAGCTCCTCCTAATGCTTTTGGAATCTGTACAACTGTATATTGGTCCACAGGCCACAGGCTTTTAATCTTAAACCTCTCCGTGTAATGGACTCTTTTTTTTAAAACTACTTCTCCGTTTATTAGCTATTTGGAAGGCGACATCTTGTCACATCTCTCTTTCCTTACATCAGCTAACTTTTTTTAAATCGCTCGCCTGCATTAAAATGTGCAATACCCAGATGGGAAAGATGTCCAGTCAGCCAACTCCCAACATCCACCTCATCATTATCATCATCATAGCTAGCACCTAGCATGAAATCTACTGGCAGTTTGGTTTCTCTTCCACACACTCGGTTGTATAGGGAATACCCGGTGGATGAATGTGGTAAAGAGGTATATCCTATCAGAACGTCTGCCAGCTGTTCAGTCCATCTAAATCATCTGGCTCGGGACCTCAGGAGATGATGCAGAGTCATGTCAAATCTCTCGCACTGATCGTTCCCTTTTGGATTTCAACTTGTGTTTTGGCTCTTTTGAATCACGTATACTCTACAGAGATCTGCTACACAGACCATTCAAAATTCCTACCCTGGTCAGAATGTATCTTGTGAGTTGCACCTAAATACACGAACCACGTCTCGACCAGTCCTTTCGAAATTGTCGTGGCCTTCTCATCCCTTGTGGTAATAGCAATCGTGTATTTTGCGAAAATGTATGTTATAATCAACACATTTTCGTACCCATTACTATCTTTCTCCAGAATAGTAAAGGCCATCGATCAACTTCAAAATGTTTAGAATTCAATAAACTGCCTGATTGACCCTTACGTTCAATATGAGGTAATTTTGCAATATTGTAACACTTATATTGTTTACAAAACAAATCAACATCTTTTTTGATGCCAATACAACAGCAAAGGCCTCTCAAACCCTGACCCATCTTATCCCTACCTTGATGATCAGTGCAATGTACCGATTCTACACTCTCGGTTTCAGTACATCAGGAACTACCAACTGAGAAATTTGTCCTCCACCTGGCGTCTTTATCCACCTGTATAACATCCCATTATTTATACTCAGCCTCTTTCGCTGCTTCACCAATATTGCCACCATCATCATCGGAGTCGTCATCATCATCATTATCATCATCATCATCATCATCATCATCATCATCATCATCATCATCATCATCATCATCATCATCAGCAGCAGCAGCAGCAGCATTACAATCTTCATGATCAAAAGCATCGTCATAAGCAATGTCATCATCATCATAATCATCACCATCAACATCGACATCATCGTCATCATAAGCATCATCGTCGTCACAATCATCATCACCATCGTCGTCACCATCATCATCATATTCATCAACATCAGCATCATCGTGATTTAACATCATATTGATCAAGACCATCGTCATCACTTCCTCAACATCATCATTATCATATCAACAGCTCATAGTCAATATAAAAAATCCTCATCATCATCGTCCTCATCATTATTGTCATCAATTTCAGCTTCAACAACATCATCTTCATCAGTATCAACATTAGCCTCGTCGTCCTCGTCATCATCATCGTAAACACAGTTATAATTTTCTTCCGTTGGGGATAGTTTGTTCTAGCTCTAGGCTCCAATATCATGAGTTATAAGTGTTTCATTCAAACGGAAAACAGGAAAAAGAAGGAGATAATTGCGTTGCCATTCCTATTATAAATCACACATCAGAATGCGATGCCGTATGTATCTCTATTTCAGGGTATTTCATGTGCCAGTGAGTCACGAATGCTTGTCCGGTTATATCTGTGTGCAAGGGATTAAATATTGTGGCGATATGTTGAGTAAACAAAGCTCGATTAATATGGTGATTCCGGAGAACAGCCGATCAACTCTACTCTTCGCATCACATTATATTGACATCATCACAGAATTTGAGGTGAGCACTTTACACTTGGGGAGCCACCTGTAGCATTGTGACTAACCGCTCGCATGAAGGCGCGTTGGTCTTGGGCCCGAGTCGCAAGAGACGGATCCAAAGTTTTTATTTATTTTTTAATTTACCTGATCTCACAAACACACACATACACACGCACGCAAGCACACACACACACATCATATATATATATATATATATATATATATATATATATATATATATATATATATATATATATATATATATATATATATATATACATATTTTTTTTTTCGCGTTTCCATTCTGTTTCAGGATATTGCGGTCAAAAGCAGCATCTTTCAGCTGTATGTTGATTCCTAGGCTAGATTCGCTCATCAGCACGCCACGACTTTCTGAGCGACCGGCTCCATACTCTCATAAGTCACTGGCCGGACTCGAACCGCTTCCAATTCTCGTGCGCCCACGTTAACCACTAGAGTATTTGGGTTACCGAGAAAGCTGCTAACACCTCGGCCAGGGAGGCCGGCATGTGTGTGTGTGTGTATATATATATATCATAATCCTCATTATCAAGTGCCACACCAGCTGGCATGTGCGTTCATGTTTCTCGGTCTTTGGTGTCACGGATTAACTCAGCTGATGATATTCCTTCAAGCCACCGTCTCAGTCCATCCAACATAATTTCGCTTTTCCTCTTGATCTTTCCAGTCGTCACGATGTTCTCTAATGCCTCTATTCTCATCACACGATCAAAAAAGTTGTTTATTTCATTCTTATTGTGGAATACAGTTTCATTAGCCTTTTTTTCAGGAAGTCATTATTAGTTATTATAGCAGCCCAAGGAATTCGCAAAACATAGTCTCAGGAACCAGATCTCTGCTGCTTCCAAGTTCTTCATACTTTGTTCATTTACATTCCAAGATTCACTGCCATACAGCAAACAGGTCCTATATAGCATTTCAGCACTCTCTTTCTTACTTATTGCTTAATATACCTTTCATTTTCTGACATGCAGGATTTTTTGCCCTGTTTTGTGCTATATATATATATATATATATATATATATATATATATATATATATATATATATATATATATATATATATATATATATATATACATACATACACACACACCCCCCGATGGTTTTCTACATTGTCGTGGTGGGGGAGCTTGGGTTTCTCAATGACCGCGAGAGCTATGCCGGCGGTAGCGTAGCTACCAGCAGGGCCTCCCAAGCCGGACAGGTAAAAGGGTAGAGAACAGACAAAGAGAAACACTCTGGTCCTCCAGATTGGGGGTTGAAGCGTGGGGTTAACATCCCCACCTTTGTAAAAACTATTTTGTTACGAAACAGCTACATAAGCCTCGAATTCGGACTGACTTATTTGGACTAACGACCTCAGAACGTTAAATGACTCTTGAGATTTGGAACATGGAATGTACGGACACTATATCGAGATGGAGCGTCTGAAGAACTAACCCGGGAGCTGGTTGAATATCAAATGGATATAACAGCAATTCAAGAAATAAGGTGGCCAGGAGAGGGTACTTTAGAGCAAAATGGAATGATTGTAATATATGGAGGAGACACCCAAAATAAACATGAATTAGGAACAGGTTTTGTCATCAAAAAAGAGTTATGGGGGAACGTTATAAACTGTAAAGCTGTTAATGACAGAATTAGTAAATTACGAATAAAAGGTAAATGGAAAAATATAACGATGATTAATGTGCATGCACCTACTGAAGAGAAAGAAGATGACGTTAAAGAAGACTTTTATAATGATTTGGAAGATGTCATAGAAGAAATTCCCAAACAGGGCATCCTGATTGTGCTGGGAGACTTCAATGCAAAAATAGGTAAAGAGCAAACTCATAAAAGAGTGGCCGGTATGGAAAGCCTACATACAACTTCAAATGATAATGGATGGAGAGTCATCAACCTGGCAGAAGCCAAAGGACTGCAGATTAGCAGTATCAGACTACAAAGAAAGGATATACACAAACAAGCTTGCAAATCATGTGACAAGAGAACGTATAATCAAATAGATCACATTTTAATTAACAACAGAAATGCATCAAACATACAACAAGTTAGAAGTTATAGACGAGCTGAGTGCCACAGCGACTACTTCCTCGTTGGAGCAAAATTAAAAAAAAAACTTAAGAGAGCTTTCTATACTAAATTACAAAGATTACACCCAACATATAACAGAGAAAAACTACAAGACGTTACAGTCAAAGAGAAATTTACAGATGAAATAAAATGTAAACTTGAAACACTGCAAAACCCTTTGGAAGAAAGCGTTGACCAAACTTGGTTGAACATCAAGAATACAATTCAATCTACCGAAGAAGAATGTCTCGGTGTGTTAATCACGCATAGACAGAACGGATGGTTCAAGCAAAAATTGAAGAAGCAATCATTAGGAAAAAGAATGCCAGTCATTTATGGTTAAATGACATCAACAACATCCAAAAGGAAGAGCAATATAGAAATGAATGTAAAGAGGCTACAAAAAGAGTTCGACAGCAGAAGCAAGAATATATGAGTAATATAATCAAAGAAATGGAAACTAATCACCAGAAAAACGAATCCAGAAAGTTATTTAATGAACTGAAGTTAATGAAACAATGGCACTAACACAACATATATGGTTTAAAAGACAAAAATGGGAATATGATAAATACCAATGAGGAAATGTGCAACACATGGAAAGAATATTTTGTTGAATTACTAAATTGTGAAGCTCTAAGTAACACTTTCTCACAGGAAGAGGTTCTAACATGTGAACCACAAATTGAAGAACCTGCATTTGAAGAAATCCTGTATGTAATCACACGACTTAAAAACAATAAGGCAACTGGAGCTGATGGAATTGCAGCTGAATTTATAAAGGCAGGTGGCCATGCATTACATCTAAAGCTTTACGAACTAATAATAAAAATTTGGAGGACAGAAGAATTACCCCATGACTGGAAAGAGTCATTATTGATACCTATCTTTAAGAAAGGAGACAAGTTCCAATGTGAAAATTATAGAGGAATATCATTACTGTCCACAAGCTATAAGATACTACCCGTAGTATTACTAAATAGACTAAAACCATATTCAGAAGACATATTAGGTGACTACGAGGCGGGTTTTAGACAAAACAGATCAACAATAGATCAGATATTTATCTTACGACAAATAGCCGAGAAAAATTGAGAATATAAAAGATATCTCCATAACATTTTTGTGGATTTTAAAATGGCTTATGATAGTGTCCATAGGAATAGTCTATGGAATGCTATGCAGGAATTTGGAATACCAAGGAAGTTAATCACCATGACCAATCTATGCATGGAAGATACTTATAATGTAGTAACATATAAAGGCAGGAAATCAGACCATTTCCAAATAACATCTGGCTTGATACAAGGTGATGCACTATCGCCGCTACTCTTCAATCTGGCTCTAGAGAAAGATGTAAGGAAGGTAAAGGAGGAATGTGATATTGGAGGAACATCCAAGCTGCTTGGTTATGCAGATGATATAGATATTATAGGGGAAAATGAACATTAGAAATATTGACTCACTTAAAGGAAAAAGCCCAACAGATGGGGTTGGTCATCAACCAAGATAAGACAGAATATATGGTAATTTCAAGAGAAGGAATGGCTAAAAACTCTGGCCACATACAAATAGATAATATGACCATTAAAGAACGGAAACATACAAATACCTGGGTACAATCTTCAACTGCTCCAACATCATAAGCGAAGAATTACAAACTAGAATCAATTCTGGAAATAAGATATAGTATGCACTACAACATCTACTAAAATCAAATGCGCTGTCTCGTAACACCAAAATTACAATATACAAAACACTGATCAGACCAGTTGTGCTGTATGGCTCTGAAACCTGGAGTACAACGAAAGGAGACGAAGCCTTGTTACAAACCTTTTAGAACACAGTTTTAAGATGCATCTTTGGACCCATTAGGGATACACAAAGTGGAGAGTGGAAAAGAAGAAGTAACAAAGACAATTATGATCTGTTTAAGTCCCCGCTAATCACTGGTATCATGAAGGCTAATAGACTACAATGGCTGGGGCACATAGAAAGAATGGAAGATAATAGGGAAACAAAACTCACTTACACTCAGGAAATAAATGACCTTAGACCCCGAGGTAGACCAAGAAGACGGTGGAGGGATAATATATATATATATATATATATATATATATATATATATATATATATATATATATATATATATACATACAGACTTACAAGCACTTGGAATCAACGACTGGCAAGAGAAGGTCAAGCCGAGAGACGAATGGAGACGTATTGTATCTGCAGCAAAGAACCTCAATGGTTCTTGGTGGCATGCAAAACTGTTGGTTTTTACAAGGACAAATACAATGCTCAACATATCCTTTGCACACGTTCAGCGACTCGCAAGACTGGATCACCATGTGTGCATTTATCCATGGCAGGCACAATGACTTGCCAGACATCAAGAAATACGGAGGCTGATCAGCGGAAGTAAAATGGGCCTACTAACCGTACCTTTATCTGCAGAGAATATCCCATGTCTTCAGCTGTCCCAGAGATTTCGGTGAACGCATTGGAATAATGTAATATCCGGGCTCATTGACTATCACTCATGACATCCTGACAGATGAGGGAACAATTTGTCTCATTATATCTGATGTATGTATAAACAATAAACACGACGTAAAGTGTTGAGAAGAACTGGAAAACAAAATGAGACATATTTTATCCATCATCCATATTTTCCTCCCTATCCAAACCGCTAGAAAAGCACACATCCACAAAACAAAACTAGAGTACTTAGTTCGCCATAAACTAATAGTTGACAGTCAGTCAGGGTATCGGTTAGAATAATCTTGTCATTCGGCCCTAACAAACATGATAGAAAACTGGCATCAAAATATTAACAACAATACTCTATGTGGAGCGGTGTTTTTAGACTTTAGAAAAGCATTCGATATGATAGACCATACTATTCTAATTAAAAAACTAGAAACAATGAAAGTAAGCTTTAATATAGTGACATTAATCAAAATCATTTTATTAGACAGAAAACAAGTAGTATCACACAATAAAGCTTTATCTCAAGCCATTACCATTAATATTGGAGTACCTCAGGGGTCTATTCTTGGCCCTCTTTTATTTGCCATTTATATAAATGATCTTCCCTTATATCTGTCGTCGTCCTGCGATCTATTTGCAGATGACTGCACAGTATACACAAACGCTATTGGTCGTAATGTGCTAGAATTATCCTTGCAACAGGAAATAAATAGTGTAGTTAACTGGAGTCATGCAAACCGCATGCAAATTAACATTTCTAAAACAAAATCTATGTTAATAGGAACCAGGCAAAGACTTCACACGCTAAACTCGCAGAGAACTCTACAGCTGCACATTGGTAGCATGCCTATAGAAAGTGTAACCGAGCATAAGGCACTGGGTCTTATCATAGATCAAAATCTAACCTTTAAGTCACATGTTTATGCTCTCATTAAACAAATAGCCAAAAAAGTATACCAACTTGACAAAATTAAAAATTTCTTGACGAAAACACAAGACAGATATTCAATACTTTCCATATACAAACACTTATTGCTTATTGCTCCACAATCTGGGATGGATGTTCCAAATCAATACTAAAACGCCTATATTCACTCCAGAAAAGGGCAGTGAGTTTAATTAATGGTGAAAAGCTTACCGACAATTCTAACCTACATAAACGTCTTCAGTTACTGCCATTCCACAAATGACTACTTTTTAATAAGGCCAAACTAATTCACAAAATCCTATTTCAAAATGTTCCAAGCTACGTTTGGCCATTGTGTAAATATAATGCAAGACATAGCGAACGACTAAGTATACTTCATGTACTTAAACCTAGGATAGACTTATATAAAACAAGCTTAGCATACTCTGTCACTCATTTGTGGAACAATCTTCCACAAGAAATCAAAGACACCACCGTACATTATACATACATTCGCAACCTGTTTAAACAGTACCTCAGTACAGACTACATTCCCCCATAAACAAAAACAAAACAAAAAAAGAAATTAATAATGGTAAATTATCTCAAACGACAACTAGCCAAAAAATGTTTACATGTGTATGGCACGTTACACCTTCTTTAGGTATTTATAATGTCCATGTTAAACATTGCCTCAGCCCAGCCTACGACAATATCCCGCCAGACATCCGAAGAAAACCGAAGATGAACACCCTGATGACGGCACGGAGAGACCACGGGAACCCACCTTGGAGGAGCTTCTAGCAGACGCAAGGGTGGAGGAACTCAGGCGCCAGGAATTCAAAGGTGTTGAGACGAAAGAGAAAAGAAGAAATACAAGAAACTCACGAGACTGGTAGAATACCAAACAACATGCTTGGGACGTGATTTTGCCGACTACTCGTACTACATAGAAGACGGAGAGATCAAACCATGGCTGACCGCGGAGGAAAAAATCGAAAGGCAGCAGAAACTCAAACTCGAAAGTGAAAACGGGCGCAAGGAGGAAAACGGAAACGTCGAAAAGCTCCTTCAGAAACTACCAAAAAAAAAAGGAGACAAAAATACCACATAAATAGTCCTTATAAGGACTGTACCGAGACGAGCGAGATGCCTTCACGAAAAAAGAGAACCAAGTGAGCAAACAAGCACAAAGGATAGCCGCCGAACGATCCCCCAGCTGACGTCACAGATACAAACCAACATAATCAGTCCGAGACAGGACTCACAAGACAAGAATTAGGGTGAATGAACCTACAAAAACCACGGACCTCACCAATAACCACAGCTGAAAAACGCAGATTCAGCGAAGCAGAATTTGGAATTTTTGTTTTGAAAATTGGAATTGGAATTGGAAAATTGTCTCAGTGAGTTATTTGTTATTAATTATTTTTCATGCGTTCATCATTTTCACTAGGAGCAAATTTACCTTTCTATGTCCTTTCCATTCTGGTACTACATTCTACACAGTGGTGTACAATATTTTTCACAATAGACAAATATGCTATAACAACTGACCATATTTATGTGATGTTTGTAATGATTCCATAGATACACGTAACAACAAAAGATCCTACACCGGAATGGATCGATGTACCTTTATATGTGGACGACAGTACGGGAAGCATTGTCACAGAGAATGTTAGCATTACATCAGAGATGTACAACAAGGATGTCTGTTCATTTATAAGTGTATGTATGTATGTATGTATGTATGTATGTATGTATGTATGTATGTATGTATGTATGTATGTATGTATGTATGTATGTATGTATGTATGCCTGCCTGCCTGCCTGCCTGCCTGCCTGTGTGCGTGCGTGCGTGCGTGCGTGTGTGTGTGTGTGTGTGTGTGTGTGTGTGCATGCGGTGAGACTACCGTGTACATATGGTAATAGTAACTGAGCTGTCTTGAATTAGTGAAATCTACAGCAAGAACTGACACCAGTATCAGAAGTAGACATTTCACTTTCTTTGGGCATATTACATCAGGCAATATACATCGCTTTGAAAATCAGCTTGGAGTTGATCACAATGTTAAGCAAAGGACACACAAAATGATATAACACTAACAGAAGAAGTCAAAGACACCGTATGCTAGTTGTGTGTACGTGTTTTACAGACATCTCAACATGACACAGATTGGTATGCTAGTTGTGTGTACGTGTTTTACAGACATCTCAATATGACACAGACTCCCATGCTAGTTGTGTGTAGGTGTTTTATATACATCTCAACATGACACAAATCTGTATGCTAGTTGTGCGTAATGTTTTACAGGCATTTCAACATGACACATATTGGTAGGAAATATATGTATGATGTCATCCTGACATAAATTGGCATGTATTTACGGACCGAAAGTTATGCATCCATCAAAATGTTTAGATAATATTTCGTTGTATTCCGTAGAATTATCCAGTCTACACACTGTGTCATCCAAATGTTTCTAAAGTCGTGCCTCTCAGCCCTGACAGCCCGTTTATTATCAGTCAACCTAACTTTGCCACTGGTGATTACCCGGGATACGTCACGTGCTCATTATATCTGCAAACTGGACCAGAGCCCTTGATTTTAACATTTGACTTCAAGTAAGATAGATCTCAGGGGTGTCGTCAATTAGCTCAATGTTATCACAGAGTGCATATTAACATAAAATAAAACTGGGAACTCCACACAGGGAAAGACATACAGATTCACGCGAACGTGTCTACGAAAGTCTTCATCAACGAAAGACAAATCACCAGCATATTTAGTTTCAGCCAATGTCATGGGAAGTCTATTTATTGTGTATGATTTTGTGTGCGAGCATGTTAGAGCATAATATAAACTAATTCAATATTCTTTTAGCTTGTCTTTAGATCGCGCGTTTGTGCATGTATCTGTGTGGGTTCGCGCATGTGGATGTGTGTTTATCAGTATGTGTGTGTGTGTGTGTGTGTTTGTGTGTGTGTGTGTGTGTGTGTGTGTGAATATTGTATTACGTCTAAATAGAATTATCACAGCAGAAACAGTGTTAGTTCTCTGTGTAAATACTCTCAGTAGTGGCCAAGACGAACATTGTTATAGATCAATCGGCATTATGCGGGTGGTGTCTTATGTATCACACAGACCGTTAATAATTCACATAACATTGAGTGGTATTAATTTTAAGTTGTGTTTATTGGGAACACAGGCATCCTCAATAACAACAACAACAACAACAACAACAAACAACAACAACAACAAGCGACATCGGTATTCCAACACCTGGCCGACAGGCATATGTACAAGCAACTCGCAACCGCGACTCACAGGCTTGTCACAGGCATCATCTAAATAGTACATGTCTACAATCAAGTCAACCGTACCTTAACTGGCGGTCATAGTTTTGGTTTCGGTTCTCCCTGTTGCTATGGGAGGTGTGATCGATGATAGGATCACTGGCGTGTGGGCGTGTTCCCATACATCGTGACATGCCCAAACACGCCCACGAAGAAAACAAGCCACGGGCAATAGTTTAAACAACGGATCTATGCTCAAGTTTCCGGGGAACATTACAGCTAAGGGAGCAAAGATCACTACTAATACTGTCGAGCAAACTGTCACGACATCCAATCTGAGAATGGAGGTTAAAACGGCTGATGTCGTTCTCAGATACCCTTACAATATAAAATGACACAAAGTAGTGCAGCTTTACATAACAGAGTTACGACACATACAGAACGTTGCGGCGGTTAGCCTTCATCAGCAAACAAACACATTCACAAACACAACATACAGTCAAGGAGAACTCCTGTGACTACATTAGAAGGTGATGACAGGACGAGAGGAACAAATGCATGGAAAAATGGAAGCATTGAAGAGAAAATGAGACTTGAAAAAATGTTAATTGAAAAGAATGTTAGTCGAAGAAAATGTTTAATAGAAAAACTGTTTATAGAGAAAAAAACTGCATACTCACCTCACGTACGGATCTGTAAATGACTACGGAAATCTCGGGTGTATTTATATACGGTGCTGGATGTTACGGTTCAGTGAGCACATAGAAAGAAGGGGGCGGGGTAGGAGGCGTGTAAAATTGACCACGACCCCATTGTGTTGTTGGTCTGGGTGGACTGGTGTGCATGAACACGCGTACATACATAGACACACTTCAACAGACAAAATGCTAGTGTATGTGGACATATGTACAGTCTATGCAAGAAGAGAGAGAGAGAGAGAGAGAGAGAGAGAGAGAGAGGGAGAGCGAGAGAGAGAGACAGACAGAGAGAGACCGAGAGAGACACAGAGAGAGGAAAAGTGCCTGCGACCTACCACATGGGGTATATTGTAACCTACGAAATAGTCAGTATGGTTGCTAGTCAAACAACTCGCTTCAGGAGCCCCTCGCCCAGTACTCGAGTTGTTGGGGTTGTGTAAGATCCAACCACTGGCAATGCCCGTGAAGAAGGTATGCACAGAGAAGCCAGATGTAAGAAAAGAGAGAGAGGGAGGGAGAGAGTGAGAGAGAGAGCGAAAAGGGGGAGAGAGGGGGAGAGAGAGAGGGGGAGAGAGAGGGAGAGAGAGAGGGAGAAGAGAGAGGGAGAGAGAGAGGGAGAGGGAGTGAGAGAGAGAGGGAGAGAGAGAGGGAGAGAGATAGAGAGAAAGGGAGAGAGAGAGGGGGAGAGGAAGAGAGAGAGGGAGAGAGAGGGAGGGAGAGAGGGGGGAGGGAGAGGGAGAGAGAGAGGGAGAGAGTGAGAGAGGGTGAGAGTGAGAGAGGGGGAGGGCAAGAGAGAGATCGAGAGAGGGAGAGAGAGAGAGGGAGAGAGAGCTCGAGAGGGAGTGAGAGAGGGAGAGAGAGCGAGAGAGAGGGAGTGAGAGAGGAGGAGAGAGAGCGAGAGAGGGGAGAGAGAGAGGGAGAGAGCGAGAGGGTGAAAGAGAGAGAGGGTGAGAGAGAGAGGGAGAGAGCGAGAGAGAGAGAGAAAGAGAGAGAGAGAGAGAGAGAGAGAGAGAGGAGAAGTGCCTGTGATATACCACATGAGGCGTGTGGGGCGCGTCAGTCTACACGTACGACGTTTCCCTCGTACTGTCCCCTATGAAATAGTCAGTATGGTTGATTGTTACAAAGCACACTTCAGGAGCCACTCGCCCAGTGTACGAGTTGATGGGGCTGTGTGAGATCCAACCACTGGTAATACAAGTTAAGTAGGTAGGCACAGAGAAGCAAGATGTAAGGAGAGAGAGAGAGAGAGAGAGAGAGAGAGAGAGAGAGAGAGAGAGAGAGAGAGAGAGAGAGAGAGAGAGAGAGAGAGAGGAAAACTGCATGCGATATACCGCATGAGGAATGCGGAGTGGGTAGGTCTACAAATGCGAGGCTTCACTCATACTGTTCTCCATGGAATAGAGGCAGTAAGGTTAATTGCTATACAACGAATTATATTGTTTAAACTTTCACAGCTTTACCGCAGTTCCACCTAATTTTATCAGATACCCTTACAACTTTTCATTCAATCAGGTGGCATTCATAAGACTGCAGCCCGGAGTGTGGTATTTGTTTCCCGCGGTAGCTGGTGCCCATTGTGTACAAACTCCGGCCAACGTGGGGTAGCTGCTGACCCGGTGTGGCAACTGTTGAACACAGGATGTAACAGTTGATTCTTACTCCTGCATTCTAAGAATTGATTTTGCGCCTAACGTTTTTCTACAATATAAGGCCAACCCTCTTTCGTCGCCTCTTATGACCTGTATTATAGTTTGCTTATTCAACGAGCAAGACGGCGTTTACCTGTAAAGAATTGTGGGACGTAATGAGCACGGCAAGGCACGCATAGCGCCCTGGTCATACACTGCACCTGTATTCGTCTCCAGTCGTCTTGTCCTGTCTTGCCACTGGACTCAAATGGACTCAGGAGAGTGAGGTCGACGAATTGCGCAACTCTTCCTCACTTTAATCCAATTCATCGCGCAAGTCATTCTTCATCCAACTTCATGTATCACCTTAAAGCCCTGTGACGATGGGCGAGCGTGAAGCGGCAGGCGTGGGTAAGCTGGCAGCCGTAGTTGCAGACCTGCACACAGGCGGCTGATGTTGTATGGTCGATTTCTACTGACCAGAGCAACAGTGGGATTCGGCAGCCTCCTGAGCGACTGAGCAGCCCTCTATCGGAAAGCACTGCTTACCTCTATAGCATGAGGATGAGGCTAGAAAGGGTGCCCTAAACATTGACGGCTCCTAACCAGCTAGCCGCGGTTGGTGGATTCCCTATGCTGCGATCGACATACAAACAATATAAAAACAGGCAAAGCTAAAAAAAAAAAAAAACATAACCCCTTGACAATCGGATACTACTGCATGGATGGAAAGTTGTTCAATCTCAGAAGGCTGAAAGCTAAAACCAAATCTAGCAGCGACAGCGTCAGAGAGCTGCTGTTTGCTGATGATTGCGCTCTATATGCCGTCTCAGAGACAGGCATGCAACACAATGTTTCAGCTTTGTCATATGTCTGTGCCAACTCTGGGCTCAATATCAACTTGGAGAAGACTGTAGTTATGTACCAGCCAGCTCCAGGGAATAATCACACTGTGCCGAATATCAAGGTGGATGGTCATAGACTAAGTGTTGTGGACGAATTCATCTATCTCGGCAGCACTATGTCACAAGCTGCCACAATTGATGACGAAGTGAATGCAAGAATCTCCAGGCCAGGGCGTCCTTTGGCAGACTGTATAGGAATGTATGGGACAGAAATGGAATAAGCCTGTAAAACAAAGCTGCAAGTATGCAATCCAGTTGAATTATCCAAATTGCTTTTTGCTTGTGAAACCTGGACTGTTTATGGTATATGAAGAAAAGGCTGGACAGAAAAACCACTGCAGGAGATCTTCCTCCTGGAACGTCAAGCATTCCTTGCCCACATTGTCAAAGAACATTTCAAGCCAAAATAGGCCTTATCAGCCATCATAGAACTCACGGCTCCATATGTTCAATCCCACTGGATGAAATGAATGGTCATCATTATTCTTCATGGATAAAAAACATAGTTTACAGCTTGGTACAAATCTTTCGTGTATGTATATATGGGTGGATGGATGGACGGGTCGATGGATGGGTGAGTGGATGGGTCGACGGATGGTTGTATGGATGGATGGATTGATAGATGGATGGATGGATGGATATACATTTAGGTGTGTATGTTTACATGTTTATTTACTGTACTTGACGGAGATGTAGTTATATTAATCATAACGGTGAGAATGTCAGGAAGAAAATCTGCTCTGCCAAGTAGTTAGTTAAGATACGTAAATATATGCATCTAACCTTCTCTTTCCCACTCCTTAGATATACCAGGACCAGTCACATTTACTTCTGTACATATGTATGGATGAATGCTATTTTTTTTCTCTCTGTTCAGGGCATTTAACTTTAAGCCTGGATTTGAAGAGCGGGTGGAATCTCTGTGTATCCATGGGATCCAAATCTCCGGCATTTGGTTTGCTGAACGCAAGATGTCATACATAATTCCGGAAAACAGAACATCTACAATTAATCTGAACATGTTAGCTGAAGGACAAGATCGATATGTTAAGGTGAGTACTTTATGTGAGGAACCGTGCTGGCGTTGTGGCTAAGAGCCTACCGGCCCAGTTTTTTTGTGCCCCTATCCCCTTGGTCGGGTGTGTAACCACTCATGCACCACATGCTGTTACCTCTTTACAGAAGCCAAGCCGTTTTGTAACATGTTACTCCACACAAACACTTGCTGGGCTGATAGGCATGTACCACCGTACTGGGCCTTTATTCTCCGTTGGATTTCACTGATCAAATAACAGATAACAGAACTCTGCTCCTCTTTTGTACATGTCAAAAAAGGGGTTGGGGGCATCTTTCAACGACGTCTCTATGACGGCACAGTGTTCGTATGCACTGTGATGTCACGTGCTTGACACTCTTGGCATCATTAACAACAATATTTACAGGTTACAAGACAATGGCATGATTATCGTAATTGCTATCACACTTTTAAGATTTCCATTTGAAGCCCTCTCTTACATGACACATGCATAACCACACAGTTGTTGTTTTCATCATTATCAATTGCCATGCCAGCTGGAGAAGGTGGTCATGACACAGCACACATCTCAGCCTCTGGTTGTCTAGATCAGCACTACCGATGACATTCCTCCATGCCGCCTTCCCAATCCATTTCTCTTCCCCACGATCTTTCAGTTGTCACTATGTTCTCCAATACCTCTCTTCTCTGCTTTTAATTTATGGTGTGCATCTTCTATCTTATGTTATAAATGCCCCTAGGTATTTAAAATTATCCACTTGGTTAAGAATTTTCCCTTCTATTTCGATTTCACATGTTAATGTCACCTTTATCTTTGATATCACCATTGTAACTTTTTTCTTGATATTCAAGGAGAGCTCTTTATTTGCAGTCTCTGCTACTACAATGTTTAACAATTGTTGTAGATCCATTGTATTATTCATTACCAATACCGTGTCATCTGAAGAACGTATATTGTTTATATTATATTCAATTAGTAGTATTCCTGACATCTCTTTGGTCTCTCACATTACTACTTCGCTATAGAGGGAGAATTCAGCCGGTGGCAAGACACACCCGAGTCTTACTCCTATATTTATTTGTTCATAATTGCCTTCTTTATTTCCCATTTTAATTGCTGCTACTTGGTTCCAGTAAATGTTCTTTATTGTTCAGATACATTTTCCATCAATGTTAACATCTTCCAACATTTTAATCAGTTCATCATGTTTTACTTTATCAAATGCCTTAGTATATTCTGTGAAGAACAAATGTATTTCTTTATGTTTCTCTGTTGTTCTTTCCATTAGTGTCCGTAATATACATAAGAGTAATCCCAAATACAGATGTTGATACTTATCACAAATCAGTCGTAATAAAAAAAGATTTCAACATACAGGAAAATAGAAAACAATAAGGTAACAACAGATGTCGTAAATTATAGGAGGCTTCGGGAAAGTAGGTTAAAGACGAATTCAATCACGAAATCAATAAACTACATAAGAACATCCCCGATGACTACTCAAGCGTAGATAAGGAATGGACAATTTTCAAGGCTGCCATGTTCAAAACACTGAAAAATAAATGTGGAACAAAGAAAGTAGTGCAGGACAAGAGATTACGAGCAGCTTGGTGGAACAACGAAGTTAAAGATAGCGCAATCAGAAAAAAGATAACGTTCACAAATGCATCACAAGTAAATCTGACAAGACTATGTTACTTATAGAATAGCACGACGAAATGCAAAACAAACAATCAGAGCATCTAAAGATGAATACTGAAGACTATACGGTGAACAGATGGCGACCCTTAGCAAAGACTACCCAGGAGAATTTTATAAACGTGTCAATAAAATTAGAAAAAGAGGTGTCTGCTACAACCCAACCATAAGCAGTAAATGAGGTAGACTATTATTTAACCCAATCAAAATTTGTTCGGCATGTTATGAGAAGAAATGACTTGGAGAACTTGGTGACAACTGGCAAGATCGAAGGGAAGAGACCAAGAGGAAGACCGAGACCTAAATACCTGGATGGCTTGGCCACGTGGCATAGCCGAGACAGAAACATGGAGCTGATCCACGACTCTGGTGATCGAGTGAGATGGCAGAACATGACCAGCCACGCTTATCGGCATGGCACATGATGGATGGATGAATTATTTAACCTACAACACAGACTGGCAAGGTGGGTAGAACACTTTCAAGAACTACTTAACCTCACGCATAATAACATAGAAAACCTCAGTTGTGTGCCTAACAGCCATGGAATCAAGAACCAAACTTAATCCCTGCAGACGTCAAAGCAGTTATACAGAAAAGTCATAAAAACAAATTACCGGATCCAGATGGAATAACCACATAAGCTTTTCAGACCTGTGTGAAAACAGGCTTTAAATGGCTGACAAGACTTTTTAATATGGCATGAGAAGAAAGAAAAGTCCCAGATGATTGGCAACAGGCAATAATAGTACCAATATGGACAATTAAAAGCAATATGAGAGAGTGCGAAACATACAGAGGTATACCACTTCTGAGCCATATAGGGAAAATGTACGCTAAACTAGTGAACAAAGAGCTAGACCCACAGTTGAACAGCTGTTAAGCAAAGTACAATTCGGTTTTCGGAAAGGTAAAAGTTGCACTGATGCACTATTTACAATTAGACAGATATGTGATAGAAACAATCGAATATAGTGACCAGCAGAATATTGTATTTGTAGATCAGGAAAGGGCTTTCGATAGAGTAGACAGATACAAATTATGGACCATCCTTGAAGACCATGGGATACAAGGGCAACTGCTAGAAAACATCATAGCCATGTACCACTCGAGCCAAAGTGCAGTAAAAACACAAGTATGTATGGCAGATATGTTTACAGTCAATACAGGAGTGAGGCAGGGATGTGTGCTCTCTCCTCTGCTATTTAATATCATATCATTGATATTTTACCATTGTATTGGTTTCTATCCTATTTAATTTGTGTGCTGTGTTTTAAAGAACGTAATTCTTGTTTCTTACTTTGAGAATCGTTATCACTGCATTTACATTGCTCACACATGAACACTAACGATTTAAAGAAAGTTTTACACAATATAAAACTTGCAAATACAATCTCACAATTGCAAAGAGCAGAATGGTGTTACACCATGATGAAATGCCATTTTCTCATATGCATGTGAAACAAGGACACGAAGAAGTTAAGTAGACAAACATCTACTTTCGGCAGAATTGTGTTCTCTATGAGAATGGTAGGAATTCTATGGATGCACCGACAATCGAAAGAGACAGCCTTTCAAAAAGTAAAGCCGTAAAGCAAATGAAAACAATACACCTAATTATACAATCAGAATTTGGACGAACATTGTAAAGAGAAATATATATTAAAAATATTCTCTAGCGGCCAAGGAAAGGCACAGTTTGATGTAAAAGAGATAACTATTTAGATGGCTAATTCACATGGTATAATCGGGTCGATTATGTTAATATATCCTGAGTCTTTCGTGATCCTGTCAGAATATGAATGACAACCAAGCTTACAGACACAGCGCATGATGACTATTATATGATAGCCATTTACAGGTGGTGGATCGGACTTGGGAGCAGCCGACAGATAGTTGTTGATTATGGTTTCAAGTCTGAAACGGTGGGCAGAGGATCTCTCAAAATAGACAATGGCTACGGTAATCTGATCTGTATGGTCACTGCCAGGAAGGAAGAATTGTAGACCCTCCTTATTGATTCCCGGACAGATGAGGCTCGTCAGCCTTGGTTGGTATCTCCTCTAAGAGAGGAAACTCTAAATCTCAAACCTCCGCTGCCTTGTGGGTATACCCATGTGGAAACCTCTTCGGAAGTAAACCCTGAGGACACATCCGAGATGGAGTCCCTAAGGCAGTTCCATGTTGTGTACAACATAGTTCTGGCAACTCCTGCGACGGCACCGATGCCAAATTGCATTGGCTACTGCCTTTCCCTTGGTCAACATCGGCGGCGTGGAGAGGGGAAACCTGCCACTGGGCAACAGCTGGTTCTCGGCATTCCATTGCCCAGGCTTGTGCTCTGGAGAGATCACTACAGCACCGAGTAGCAGCAGTGACACAACTATACTGTTTACTGAGCCGTCGCTTCTAACGTTTCATTAACGCAATTGGATTTTTTTCTAGATACTCGTGACAACAGAACTGGCCACTTCCTCGAAAATTGTACCAGAAACTAGAAGTGGGAATAGCAAAGAGTCTCTATATTATGTGGATGAAACCTATGCACCGGGCATGCCTTACATCGACCTCTGCACAGTTGCAAATGTAAGTGTCCTGCCTGTCTGTATTTAACAACCAGCCACCCAAGCAATCAACTTACCAACCATCAAACCAAACAACCAGCCACTCACAGAAGCAACCAACTAGCAATGCGTGCCACAAATGTGCTTCTTTGAAATAGTCATTTAGTTCCGATTGTTATAGTCTACTGAAGATGACATCTCCAGCTAACTCAGAAAAAAAAATGTTCTATCTATCTACGATCAACTAAACAGTTGCGTTTTTTAAAGTTTTCTTTTTTTTTTTTTTCTTCTGGCTGAGGGTTAAACGACCTTCTCCGTAATCCTGTTTATCCACGTAGGGTAACGCAGCGCGCAAGAATTGGAAGCGGTTCTTCCCGCGTTGGTAACTTACGGGATAAGTGAGCCGGCCGCTCAGAAAGCTATGGCAAATTACTGAACGTAGTCTTGCGAAGAAATAACCGAAAGTGGTAAAATGCTGGTTTTGACAGCGATGTCCTGTAAAGAACATTGTCAGATTTATTTAAGCATCATTGCAAGTAACGTAACGAGCGTTGCGGGTAGAAGGCTTTCTTCAGCACACCAAAATACATTCACACAAATAACTACTTTAACTGATTTTGTGCCAAACCAAAATTGATGTCAGAACACGGACAATATTTTACAGTTTGATCGAGGAAATCATCATACATTTTACACCGAATCTAGTCATTAGTCATTAGCCGCTGTTCTAACATCACAGCAAAGGGTCGTCTCCATTATGCTCCGTTCCCGAGCCAGTGAATAGCATATACAATGTTCCTTTCTGCCCCATGTGAAAAGTGGAAAAGACATGAGTCTTGACAAACAACGGCCTGCTCAGGCACACTGTGCGTAATGCCGCCGCCAGAATGTACCACAAAAGTCATCTACGAAAACATACAGTTTTATCCTTGATGGAATTGGCAGTCACTTTCCCAACCAGATGTTCACCTATACAATCGTGATGTTTCTAGGTGTTGTTGTTCCGGTTCTAGATTTTTTTTGTTCACGCAACAAAACAACCTTGGACAGATGTAAAAACAAATCAAATTTATTTTGGCTGACTCATTAATGAGAGCCAATTTGAGTAGTCTGTTTGGTGCCAGCACGCACGAAATTATGACAGTCGTCGTGTCACAAAACAACCCGTATGTTCACTGTTGAAGCTGGTGACTAATGTAAATCACTGTTTACTGCAATTCCGTAAAGGTCAGGAGCCTTGAAATGTGAGCAATATCGAACAATCAGCATATTGAGTCACATTACAAAGATTTTACTAAGGATCATCATGCAAAGAGATAGGTAGAATATACAACTCGAAAGATGAGAAGAACAATGTGGGTTCGTAGAAGGCAAGTGTACTGTAAATGATGTGTAAATGCTGAGAACGTTCTATAGAAGTAAACAAAGACCTTCATCATTGCTTTATTGAATATACACATCTATCCATCCAGCATGTGTCATGCCGATAAGCATGGGCGGCTCATGTTTTGCCATCTCATAAGAACACCAGAGTCGTGGATCAGCTATACGTGCTTCCATCGACCATACCACATGACCAAGCCATCCATGTATTTCCTTCACTGCCTTCCACTTGTTTTCTTCCACTCTATGTTACCAATTGTCACCAATTTATCTAATGTATTTCTTCTCATAACGTGTCCCAAAAATGCTGACAATCTACGTCTAATTTCTTTAATCGGTTTACGGTTTTAATGTGTTTCTTGTAGTACTTGGTCATTGTGTTTTGTTTTCTGTCTGTCTGTCCGTGGTATTCTTTGCATTTTCATCAGACAACACATGTCCACAGCTATTAGATGTTATCACCTTGTCTGCTCAGTGTATATGCATCACATCCATACAAAAGAACATTATATGCAGCTCTTAAATTCTTTTTCTCGTTGCAACTGACATGTTTTAGTTTTTTGTTCTTTTTGGTTTTGTTTGTTTGTTTGTTTGTTTGTTTTATTCCAATCTTGCAAAATGCTACCTTCTCTATGGCAATTCCTCTTCTAATCTCTTCGAGGCAACTCCCATCAGATTCTATGACAATTGCGAGATAATTGTACCGAGACATATGTTTAAGAATACCGCCATTAACTTGTATATTACATTGTGATATTTCCTTCTTCCTATTGACCAATAAATCTTTATCTCAAGCCATTACCATTAATATTGGAGAACCTCAGGGGTCTATTCTTGGCCCTCTGTTATTTGTCATTTATATAAATGATCTTCCCTTAAATCTGTCATCGTCCTGCGATCTATTTGCAGACGACTGCACAGTATATACAAACGCTATTGATCGTAATGTGCTAGAATTATCCTTGCAACAGGAAATAAATAGTGTAGTTAAATGGAGTCATGCAAACCGCATGCAAATTAACATTTCTAAAAGAAAATCCATGTTAATAGGAACCAGGCAAAGACTTCACACGCTAAACTCGCAGAGAACTCTACAGCTGCACATTGGTAGCATGCCTATAGAAACAGCCAGCGAAGACTCATACTACTAATCGTTCCCATCGCTATCTGATTTAAAGTTCTCCTGTTCTTCCCTCTCAGTTTTGAAAATCTTCAAGAACCCCTACCGATCCCCCGCAATCTCATTCTGTCCACATACAGGTTCTAAATATGTTCCCTCGCCTTCTCCACCTAGTCCCTCAAACGCATGACCACCTACGCCTTGTCCATAGGTAATCTACCACCAAGAGGTGCATTCCCTATCAGCCTGTTCATTCCCCCGCAACGCCGCATGTCCAGGGCAAAATGTCCATACAATTCTCACAATCTGTGGCCTCTGAAGCGACAATAACCATTCCATTCTTCCACTCAACAGTGGAAGATAAACTCCGCTGAGGGAACTTAAAAAGACTGTTAGATTCATGCAAGAGACAACATTGCAGTTATAGACATATTTCAAGCGAACGGAAGAAGAAGAAGGCACATTCTTTTCTGCACCTTACTAAGCATACTCTTTTCATCCGTAATGAATACAATGTGTGTTGCATTGGTCTCCTCTAACCAACGTAATGCCGCTGTTACTGCTTCCACCTCATTCTTATGATGGAGGACGTAGTGTCATCAGCTAAACTCTCTTTTTTCAAGACTTGACCAATTGCCTTTTCAATGAAACTATTTTACCTTGATGTGTGTTACGCTGGATCAGTTTTGCACTGCCAACTCAGTGCGGCCCGCTGCCCTTTCTCTGCATTCACGACCCAGTATTACATTGTGCCTGTCTGTCATGTCTTCCGGCACTTCAACCCACTCTGTCACGATTGATAGTCTCCAGATCACACACCTGACGTATAGATATTTCTGTAGTCTCATTCAGAATCGACCTCATCTTAGTCTATGAGCCTTGACTATATCCATGGTTTTCTTCACACATCCTATCAAATTGCATGTTTATTACTAAAATGTTTCATACGACAGGATGGCCCAGTCTACTCACTATGTGAAGACGACACACCTACAGTTGTGAAACTCACCCCTCAAAGCCGGCCATTCTATATTTACGCCAATCATTTTGATGATTTCAACCGTTCATATATTATTACCCCGTGCTCGTTAGTCCTGGACGCTGGGGACGAACCCTTGCTTCTAACGTTCTACTTCAGGTAAATGTCCATGTATAGCATCCATTAATGCCGCGTGTCCATGGGGTGTGTGTGTGTGTGTGTATTACCTTGTGTAATTGTGCGGGTCTGTTCAAGTAGAATACGCTAATACAATGTTAAAGTAAGATGTCACTGGACTGCCTATTGTGTGTGTGTGTGTGTGCGTGTGTGTGTGCGCGTGCGCGTGCGTGCGTGCGAGCGTGCGTGTGTGCGTGTGTGTGTTGTGTGTGTGTGTGTGTAAACAGTTAACTCAATGCAACATAATCATCGCTGGAGAAATGTTCTTCGTTCATGAATTAATCTGACATAGGGTGGAAACTTCTCATGTATAATTAGCATGCGACGTCCACATATACAGGAATTAGTGACATTTAACGTCTGCCATTTGGTTCTCACCTTTTACATGACAAATTGATTGAAGACAGTATCACTTTGTTTTCTTTTTCTGGCACCAAGAATAGCTGGGATTCTCAGTTTTACCTAGGACAGGGTTGGTGGCATTCTTGCGCTACTCCGAACATGGCTTAGTGGCTTTCTCCTGTTTACCCGACACAGGCCGTCATGACATTCTCACATGTATCAGGCTTAGGGTGTTGTGGCCTTCTTTACAGACACAGAGCTTGGTGACTTTCTCACTGTTACAGGGCTGTGTAGTGTTCCCGCGTGTACCTCGGGCGGGGCTCGCTAGTATTCTCAATTGTATCTGTAAGTTTAACTTCTCACACTATTTCAGTTGTTTTAAGGGTTCACCGGAGATTGACATGTTTATCACGAACTTTGAAGCTCAAGAATGAGAAGTTTCATTCAACAATCTTAACTACTCCATTCTGTTGTCATGAACGACGGTCGTGTTGAACGTATGTTGTGATTGGCTCCCTTTTGTCTCATGACACACAGAGAACTGAACAAGAAACGAAGCAACTGATGGGCGCAAATTCTGAATAGAAGGATGTCGTTTTAAATATCGATGACTATAGCCTTTACGATATGTGATCAGGGGGTGATTCCCCATCTACATTTAGAGGATACATCATTACACAGCACAATGATACACTTGGAACAATTACTTCCATTTTGAGCATGAAAATCATAGCAGCAACTGCAACTGGAATTCCAGTGGTTATTTGCTACTATAAATAAGAAAACCCAACAACAAATTACACCATTAAAAAAATCATATTTGCGGGCGATCAAGCATTAATATTAACAATGGAATAGCAGCATTAAAAGACAACATAAATAGTCTAAAGTGTGTACAGAACATAACATGAACATTAACACCAGTAAAACAGAGGTAATGGATATGACCAACGAAGGAAAAAAAACAACAAAGATTCGTCAAAAAGAACACCCCCCTGAAACAAATAATGAGCTTCAAGTACTTCATCATCATCATCAAGTGTGGTGCCGGCTGGCGTAGGCGTTTATGGCCCTCTATAGATCTCGGTCTTTGGTTTTCTGGATCAACTCTGCTGCTGATATTCCTCCATGCCACCGTCTCAATCCATCCACCATCATTTCTCTTGGTCTGTCTCTGCCTCTCTTCCCCTCGATCTTTCCAGTTGTTACGATGTTGTCCAATGCCTCTCTTCTCATCACGTGACCGAAGAAAGATGTTTGTTTCTGTCTTATTGTTGCATATAATGTTCTAGTTATTCATTAGACATTAGCCTGTTTCAGGCAGTCGTCGTTAGTTACTCTGGCAGTCCACAGAATTCGCAACATTCGTCTCAGGAACCACATCTCTGTTGCTTCTTATTTCTTCTTAATTTGTTCATTTACATTCCAAGATTCACTGCCATACAGCAAAATTGGTTCTACATAGCATTTCAGCATTCTTTTTCTTACATTCAGTGATAGCGACTTATTGCATAAGATACTCTTCATTTTCTGAAATGCGGCTTTTGCCTGCCCTATTCTGCTCCTAATCTCTGTTGTACATCTTCCATCTGATGTTATAAATACCCCTAGGTATCTAAAATTATCCACTTGGTTAAGGATTATTCCTTCTATTTCTATGTCACATTTTGGTGTCACCATTTTCTTTGATATTACCATTGTTACTGTTTTCTTGATATTCAAGGAGAGTCCTTTCCTTGCACTCTCTGTTACTACAACGTCTAATAATTGTTGTAGGTCTGTTGAATTATCCGCCACCAATACTGTGTCATCTGCATAGCGTATATTATTTATATTATAACCTCCAACTAGTATTCCTGGCATCTCTTTGATCTCTCTCATTATTACTTCGCTATACAGGGGGAAAAGATCTGGTGACAAGATCACCTATCAAGTACTTAGGAAGTATTATATCGTTAAATCGCAAATCAGAAGATGAGATCAAAAATAGATGTAATAAGGCAAACCAACTCCTTGGACAAATGACACCAATACTAAAGAATAAACACGTATCAATAGATACAAACAAACAAACAAACAAAACCACACTACGACATAATTTTCCTACAAACTCTATGCCACCAATGCCAAACCTGGACAATGACAGAAAAAGAGAAAATAAAACTCACAACAACATACATGATATTCCTAAGAATAATACTAAATGTATCAAGGAGTGAGAACATTAGAAATGCAGAAATCAGCGCTAGATGTTATTAAAAGGGAGCAAGTCAAATGGTTTGACCATGTAACTAGGTTACCAGCTAACAGTATACAACAACAAGCAATGGTGTACAGGCCAAATGGAAGCAGACGGCCACATAAAAGATGGGAATTGCAGAGTCCATGGAAATCTCAATACATGAAGCCCATAAACAGGCAGTCTCCCAAGGTTTATGCTTCACCTGGTCACCGCATGGTACAAGAGGAACACGATGCGATGGGATGTCAACAGCTATTTTTCTACTCCATATAGAGAAGGTGGTGTTTTTGACTTTCAGTCTGTTCTTTCGAAGATTCAGAGCACGTGACTATGCTGTTTCGATATGACATTTCTTCAAACACTTAATCTAATGTTAAAAAGGACTCAAAAGGGAAGAGTGAGCTACCATGCTTAACTATAGAGCGCCAGTTATGGAGATGAGCATCTCTAAACTTCGGCTTCTGCAACAATGACAGTTCTCCCTGTTCTTCCTTTTCCTATTACTCCTACTTCCTCCCTATTTCCTTCTCCTTCCATCCACCTTAAACATCCTCCTTCCATATTTACCCGTACTTATTCCCTTTATATCTTTCACCTTCTTTTTTTTTCCTTCTTCCTTTTTTCTTTCTTCTTTCTTTTTTTCTTCTTTCTTCTTCTTCTTCTTCTTCTTCTTCTTCTTCTTCTTCTTCTTCTTCTTCTTCTTCTTCTTCTTCTTCTTCTTCTTCTTCTTCTTCTTCTTCTTCTTCTTCTTCTTCTTCTTCTTCTTCTTCTTCTTCTTCTTCTTCTTCTTCTTCTTCTTCTTCTTCTTCTTCTTCTTCTTCTTCTTCTTCTTCTTCTTCTTCTTCTTCTTCTTCTTCTTCTTCTTCTTCTTCTTCTTCTTCTTCTTCTTCTTCTTCTTCTTCTTCTTCTTCTTCTTCTTCTTCTTCTTCTTCTTCTTCTTCTTCTTCTTCTTCTTCTTGTGGGTTTGGTGTGTGGGCGAGGGACGTGTATGGGTGTGGGATGTTTTGGGTGGATGGGTGGGGAGTGTGTGTGGGTGAGATATGTGTGGGGGATTATGTGGGTTGGAGAGGGGTGCATGATGGGTGTGGGTGATGGATTTGGAGATGTGTGTGTGGGTGGGGGATATGTCTGGCTGGGTGGGGGTGTGTGGTTGGATGGAGGATGTATGTGTGGGTAGTGAGGGTGATTGTAGTTGGGGGATGTGTGGATGGGTAGGAGATGTGTGGGGAGATGTGTGTGTGGGTGCGGGATGTGTCTTTGGGATGATATGGGTGTGGTGTTGTGTGGGAGGGGAGCTGGGTGTGGATAAAGGATGTGTGTGTGGGTGGGTGAAGGTGCGGTTGGGTTTGCGGGTGGGTGAAGGATGTGTGTGAGGGTGGGGATGTGTGCTTAGATGGGTGGTTGGGGTGTGTGAGTGTGGGTGGGTAGATAGATGTATGTGTTGATGAGTGGGTACGGGATGTGTGGGTGTTAGTGGTTGAGGGATAAGTACGTGTGTCTAGGGATGTGTGAGGGGATGAGTGTATGAGTTGGGGATGTGTGTGTGGGTTGTGTGTGTGCGTGGATGGGAGGTGTGTGTTTGTGAATGGGGGATGTGTTGGTGTGTGGGGATGTGTGAGGGATGTGTGTATGGGTGGGGAGATTGTGCGTGGGTGGGGATGTGTGTGTATATGGGTAGGGGTGTGTGGTTAATGGATGCGTGGCTGAGGGATGGGTGGATGGAGGATCTGTGGTTGGGTAGAGGATGTGTGGGTTGGTGATTGTATATGAGTACGGGTGTGTGGTTAAGGGATGTTTGGTTGGGGGATGGGTGGGTAGAGGATGTGTGGGTGGGTAGAGGATATGTGGGTGGGTGAGTGTGTTCAGGTTAGGAGATGCTGGGGGATGTTTGTAGGTGTGGGCTCGGGATCTGTGAGTGGGCTGGGGGAGATGGGAGATTATGTGGGTGGGTGCGGAATTTGTGTGTGGGTAGGTGCGGAATATGTGAGTTGACGGGGAGATGTGTGTGTGGCTGAGGAATGTGTGTTTGGCTGGGTGGGTGGAGGTGTGTGGGTGGAGGAGGATATGTGGGTGAATGATTGTTGGTGGGTAATGGAACGGGTGGAGGATATGTGAGTGGGTGGGGAGATGTGTGTAGGTGGGGGATGTGTGGGTTATTGAATGTATGTGTGCTTGGGGTGGTGGGTGGATTGGATGTGTGGTGGGTGAGAGGTGTGTGTGGGTGGGGAGATGTGTAGGTGTAGGGTTATGATGGATGGGTGGGGGAATGTATGTGTGTGTGTGGGTTATGTGTGTGGTTGGGTGGGGGAGTTGGAGTGAATGGGGGATGTGTGGGTGGGTGGTGGATGTGTCTCATAACATAGTAATATGCATTGTTTATGTTTACAAAATTCATGTAACAATGTTCTTTTCCTATGCACTGTTGATGAAAGAAAGATGAGTGAATGGAAGGGCCGAATGTAAGACGGGCCTGCGTGCCCAATTTGTTACCCTTTGAAAATAAAGTCTGTTCGTTCGTTCATTCGTTCGTTCGTTCGTTCTTCTTCTTCTTCTTCTTCTTCTTCTTCTTCTTCTTCTTCTTCTTCTTCTTCTTCTTCTTCTTCTTCTTCTACTTAAAATCTTTCTTTCTTTCTTTCTTTTTTTGAGTATGGCTGTAAATGAATTGTTAACTGTACACCAGCAATGGCTACTTTATTTGTTTTCGTATTTGTTTGTTTTTTCAGGGATTTCAATTTGGAGTTGAGTAATTATTGCTCTGTTAATTTCTTCTGTCTTCACGGAATCAATTTTTGTGGGGATTTGATTAAGGGACGCATGCTTCATTACATACTTCCAGAAAATAATCAGTTTACTTTAGTTTACAAAGTAGACTGGACTGTCGAACGTGCAGAATATGATGTAAGTACTTTATATCAGCAATATTTGGTAGTGCATGTCTGTCAACGTCCTAGAGACCTAGGGAAATGAAACTCGGGTTCATACAGGCAACAAACTCCGTTCTGATACTATCTGATATAATTTATTTACAGTAAGCTGGCGAAGAATGGTTTTCGCAGCCAGCTACGTGGCGAACATTATCACAGGAGTTCATAACAAAGCACTCATACATAATCATTACAACAAACTCTATCATCTATCTATCGAGTGAGTAACACTCCTAAATACACTTGGGTTCAATCTATCAAGTCCCCCTTAAGTTAAGCCCTGTTGCTTGTACGATGTCCAGTCGGCGTCTGCCCTCTAACGTGTCTCGATCGGACACGGGCTGTAACTCTCCTCAAGCTTCTCGTGGAACAGGTCCTGGCACGCGGTAAGCGGGTTCCCCCTGTGTCCACGGAGCTGTAGGCGAACTGACCTCTCCTTCTCGAAGGCTCTAGATTGTTCGAGCATTCGAGTGTGTCTCCCTTGTATTGGGGTTATGTCCCCTCTCTAATTCCCTTCTATCTTTATGTTCCTACCGACTCCATGTGAGACTCTGACAATGTCTAAGCCGTTGTAGAGTTTTAAAGCACTTTGCGTTTATCATATCCAATAAGAAATAGGTTATTATCAATGGTGTGGTGAATGACTCGTGATAATATATTATATGTTTTCTTCCGGTCATTTGTCACAGACTATTCTCCACTGCCCATGTTGTTGACGGGACCTAGTGTAAGTCTGACATGCGTGCCCAATGTGTGATCCTTTCAAAATAAAGTTCGTTCGTTTGTTCGTTTGTTGCGAACAGTTTAGGATGTATGGAATATACGATGTTCATGTTGAAATGTGTTTGCAGTTAGAGATGATAACAGACATCATGGTTTATCCTATCATCCTTGCACTCCTTACACGTTCATAAGTGTTCAGATCTTCTAAGCATTATGCTCATGATTTACATATCATAGTTGGCGCTTATACAAGTAGTATGTAGAAGTAAAGACTAGAGGACACTCTAGGCAGCATAAACATTTTTCATGTTGGTCATGCGTTGAAGCACACTTGATCCTGCAGCGAGGAACTATCATCATTTAGAGGTGACAGATTCGAATCCCCGTCGGATAACTATAACTTTCAATGCTTAAGTTGTCATGAGTGTCCTCTAGTCTCTACATCTTTGCTCTACTTCTTTGAGCGACACAAATGAGCATTTATTTATGAATCATCTTACTGCTTCAATGGGTTTCCAAAATTATACTTCTGCGTAGTAAACCAATCAGTGTAATGCAACCATGTGAGTCTCAAAGAGCTGACCCACGCACACTTGGTGTCCTGGTCTTCCTGGTCATGCCCATTTTCATTCCGCACACGAGAATTATGTCTATTGGCGCCTATTCATGCATGTGAACGTCCTCGTTTCGACCGGCCTGACCAAAGGCGTTGATGATGTTGGTTCGATCCATTCACTACTCTTCTGTGGAAGCAGGGACACTGAGTACATAAAGGTTATAATATGTAAGATGTATAATGTGTATATGTTAATATATGTAATTTAAACAACATTATAATATACCATTTTAGGCAATGCAAGTTAGCAGATCGCCGGGCCCATTAAGTATACAGATAAATAGCAAATCTCTGAAACACGTTAAAGAATTCAAATATCTTGGAAGTATGATCACAGAGGAATTTTATAATGACGTGGAGTCTGCTTTGAAGAACTGCAAAAAATCAGAAATAAATATCATAATGGGTGATTTCAACGCAAAAATAGGACAGCAAGGCGATGGATGCAGTGTAGGCAACCATGGTTTGGGAGAGAGAAATGATAGAGGATACAGACTTGTAGAATGGGCAAAGGAACAAGAAATGATTTAAACAGCATCCTAGAAGATTATGGACATGGAGGAGTCCAGACAGCAGGATTAAAAACCAGATAGATTACATCCTGATTAGCAAAAGGTTTCGAAATGCGTTAACAGTCGTAAAAACAGTTCCAAATGCAGACTGTTACAGTGATCACAGATTAATTACAGGCACATTGAGGGTAAAGTTAAAGAAAGTCAAGTATACAGCAGGAAACCCTAAATATGACTTGTGCAAATTGAAAACTGACAAAGAAATACAAGATAAATTTAACATAGAAGTAAAGAACAAATTTGATATATTGTCTGATCTAGAGATCCTGTTTCAAGATGTAGATGATCAATGGGAAACGATGAAGAATTCAATCAGTTACGCAGCAGAAAAAACTATTCCAAAAGTAAAGAAAGTGGGCCGTAAGACATGGATGACTGAAGAAATTTTACAACTAATGGAAACAAGAAGACAGAACAAAAATAATCCTGCCAAGTATGAAGAAATTCACAGAAAAGTGAGAACCTTATGTAAGGAGGCAAAAGAAACATGGCTTGAGAAAAATTGCAGTGAAATTGAAAAACAACACAACAGTAACAATGCGAAACTAATGCACAAAACAATTCAGGAGCTTACTAATCAAAGAACACGTACATCAGCAGGCTGCCTAAAGACAAAAGATGGAAGAGTCATAATAGAAAAAGATCAGATATTACATGAATGGTCAGATTACGTGAAAAACCTGTATGACGATAACAGAGACGAACAGTATGATGTCCAAAATAATAATGAAGGACCAGCAATTTTGAAGACGGAGGTTCAGAATGCTCTTAACCATATGAAATCTGGCAAGACCCCCGGTTCAGACAGCGTCACAACAGAAATGATTAATGCTTTAGAAGAGAATGGAATAGATAAAGTTACCAGTCTGCTTAATACAATATATGATACTGGAAATATACCTCAGGAGTTATGTAATTCTGTATTTATTGCAATCCCAAAGAAATCAGGAGCCTTGGAATGTGATCAACATCGAACAATTACTATAATGAGTCACATCACGAAGATTTTGCTAAGAATTATCATGCAAAGTGTTAGGAGGAAAATACAACCTGAAATAGGAGAAGAACAATGTGGATTTGTGGAAGGCAAGGGTACAGTAAATGCTGTGTATATACTGAGAAACATAATCGAACGTTCTATAGAAGTAAATAAAGATCTACACCTTTGCTTTATTGACTACACAAAGGCTTTTGATAAAGTGAGACATGTCAACATGATAAGGATGCTTGAAGATCTACAAATTGATGGAAAAGATCTTAGACTTGTAAAATACATATATTGGAAACAACAAGCTGCCATAAGAGTTGATAATGAAGTAAGCCAATATCAGCCTATTAAAAGGGGTGTGAGACAGGGATGTGTAATGTCTCCAGATCTGTTTTCTCTGTACAGTGAAAGTATTTTCAGAAATATTGAAGATATGGAAGGAATCAACATTGGGGGACGATGCATCAATAACATTAGATATGCAGATGATACAGTCTTGATTGCAGAAAATGAACAGGACCTGCAAAATTTAGTAGATGCGATTGTTACACACAGTGAACAACTAGGGTTAGAATTAAATTGTAAAAAGACACAGATTATGGTCGTCACTAGGAAGGACGAAATACCACAATGTAATATACAAGTAAATGGGAATATTCTTCAACAAGTGAGCAGGTACAATTATCTCGGAACAGTAATAACATCTGATGGGAGATGCCTTGAAAAGATTAGAACAAGAATCGCCATGGCAAAAGTAGCCTTTAGCAAGATGAAAAACATATTGACCAATAAAAAGATGTCAATTGAAACGAGAAAAAGAGTGTTGAGATGCTACATTGAACCTGTACTTTTGTATGGATGTGAAGCGTGGACAATGAGCAGTCAGGCTGAAAAACATCTGATGGCTGTAGAGATGTGGTTTCTGAGGAAAATGCAAAGAATACCATGGACAGCCAGAAAGACCAATGAACAAGTCCTTCAAGAAACAAATGAAGATCGTAAATTGATTAGAGAAATTAGACGTAGACAGTCAAAATTTTTTGGGCATGTTATGAGAAGAAATGGATTGGAGAATTTGGTGACAACTGGTAAGATCGAGGGGAACAGACCAAGGGGAAGACCTAGAAGCAAGTACCTGGATGGCTTGGCCTTGTGGCATGGTCGAGACAGAAACACGGAGCTGATCCACGACTCTGGTGATCGAGTGAGATGGCAGAACATGACCGCCCACGCTTACCGGCATGGCACATGATGGATGGATGGATGATCACAGAAGATGGCAGATTGGACAGAGAAATCGAAATCAGATGTCAAAAAGCTAGTTCACTTACATATCAACTATCAACCTTACTTAAACATCCAAACATACCCATGTCCGCAAAACGACAGATAATAAACAGCGTATTCACACCAACCTTATGCTACCAATCTCAAACCTGGACTTTATCCAAATCATACATTCGTAAAATCAACACCTGCGAGATGAGATGCCTGAGGAGAGCTATCAACCTAACAGTCCGAGACCGAGTAAGATATGCTATTATCAGACAGACTGTGGGATCAACACCTTGTGCCACAAATTATTGAAAGACAGAAGATCAAGTGGTTTAGCCATGTCGTTAGAATGCAACACCAACAACTACCATCACTGGCCTTACATCAAGGTCATCTGCGACGAGACCAAGAGGACGCTCAAGAAGACAATGGATTGACGACATCAAAGACATTGTACAATCACACGGAATGACACTATCCAGTAATTGTGACTGTCTACGTCTAATGATTCTAATAAGTTTACGATATTCATTTGTTTCTTGAAGGACTTATTCATTGGTTTTTCTGTCTGTCCATGGTATTCTTTGTATTTTCCTCAGAAATCACATTTCCACAGCCATCAGATGTTTTTCAGCTTGACTGCTCATTGTCCACTCTTCACATCCATACAAAAGTACAGGTTTTATGTAGCACTTCAACACTCTTTTTCTCGTTTCAATTGATATCATTTTATTGGTCAGTACGTTTGTTATCTTGCAAAAGGCTACCTTCGCAATAGCAATTCTTGTTCTAATCTCTTCAATCATCTCCCATCATATGTTATGACTGTTCCGAGATAACTATACCGATTCACTTGCTTAAAAATATGCCCATTTACTCGTATATCACATAGTGACATTTCCTTCTTTCCAGTGATTACCATAATCTGTGTCTTCTTACTATTCAATTCTAACCCTAGTTGTTCACTGTGTGCAACAACTGCATCTACTAAATGCTCCTGATTTCTTCGGGATTGCAATAAACATAGACTTATACAATTCAGGAGGTATATCTCCAGTATCGTATATTGCGTTCAGCAATCTGGTGGCTTGGTTTATTCCATATTCTTCTAAGGCATTGATAATTTCTATTGTGATGTTATCTGTACCCGGGATCTTGCCAGTTTTCATATGATTAAGAGTATTCTGAATTTCCATCCTCAAAATTGATGGTTATTCATTATTATTCTGATGATCATATTGTTCTTCTCTTGTATCATCAGGTCTTTCACATAATCTGACCATGCATGTACAATTTGATCTTTTCCTATTATGATTTCGCCTTCTTTGGTTTTTAGGCAACCCGTTGATGTGTGTTCTTTTGTTAGTTATGTCATTAATTCTTGTTTGCATTAATTTGGTATTCCGGGTGTTGTGTCAGCTTTCAATTTCCTTGCAATTTTCCTCAAACCATGGTCCTTTTGCCTCTTTGCATAGCTTCCTAATGTTTCTATGAATCTCTTCATATTTTCCCTTTTTTATTTTTGCTATTTCTTCTTATTGCTATAAGTCTTAAGATGTCTTCCGTCTTACATATTCTTGCGTCCTATGATTTATATTTTGGGATGGTTGTATTTGCAGCTTGGTTGGCTGATTTCTTTAATATTTCCCATTGGTCACTGACGTCTTGAAATAATATTTCCATATCGGACGATGCATCAAATATGTTCTATACCTCTATGTTGATTGTATCTTTTATCTCCTCACTCTTCAGTGCCGGTAGATCCAATTTGTGTTTCTTGGTGTATATTTGATTTTCTTTAATGTTATATGTAAATTGCTTAAGAATAATGTATGGTCGTTGTAGCAGTCTGCGCTTGGTATAGCTTTTAAGGCATTTCGAAATCTTCTGTGGATGAGAATGTAATCAGTCTGATTCCTTATCTTATGATCAGGACTCCTCCATGTTCATAATCTCCTTGGGTGCTGTTGATACCAGGTGTTTCCAATAATTGCATCATGCTCATTTGTCCACTGTACAAGTCTGCAACCTCTTTCATTCTGTTCCCCTTGTCCATGCTTGCCTACTATGCATCCGCCCTTTTGATTTATAACTTTTGCATTCATGTCACCCATTATGATATTTACTTCAGAATTCTTGCATTTCTTGAAGGCTTTCTCTAACTCATTATAAAGTTCATCTATGCAGTCATCACTACTGTCTGCTGTTGGTGCATAAACTTGAATGATGTTGACACCAAAAGGTCTTCCACTCAACTTCACCAGTAACTCACCAGTAACACTCTGTCTGATACAGTCCAATATCCTTTGATCGATTTTGATCTCTCTGTATCCATTATAATTGCTTCTCCTCGCTGTTGTTTCTCCCCACCAGAATAGATTATTCTATTTTCGGCAGATGTTATAATGTCCATCCCTTTCAATCTGGTCTCACATATACCTCATCATCATCATAAAGTGCCCTGCAAGCTGGCGTAGGCATTCATGGCCTTAACGGGCGAGGCTGGTCCTATAGAGCACCCATTTACGCCGTTTCTCTGATTATCGATAAGATTGCATTACATGATATTCTTGGCATCTGTTAAGCAGGTAGTTTGTTATTGCGTTCCTTCCTACCAGTGACCATACTGATCGATGACCGTAGCCATTGTCCCCCCCCCCCTAAAAATAGAGATAATCTGCCTACCGTCGTGAAGCTGGAGACCATAACCTACAACTATATGTTGGCTGCTCTTCAACTTCATCCACCACCTGCACTAATGGCTCCACGTAACCCTGATCGGGGGGCTAAACGGGTACTCCACTGTGCCCAAGGGTGCCTCGTAGGTTAGCGGAGGGAAGGAGGCACGTTACTTCTTCCTTGATAAGGTATACCCTACCCAGCCACCCTATGACGTTTATCTCCAGAAAAACACAAAACTCGTGTCCTCTGAACAAAACACCTCTATGGCGTCGACATTTTACTGCCTACACAATACACAATATAATATTACCACTAGACAGTAGAGATTACAGAAATTACCGAGCTTAACATGATTACAGTAATTACCGAGTTTAACATGACACTATTTAAGCTGTCCACTATACTGGAGCATAAAGAACTGAATGAGTAAGGCGAGACATTATTGAATGTATGCACTATATACTGGTGACAAAATAACTCAATGAGTTCAACAAGGCTTTATTTAATGTGTCCAAAGATAATGGTGACTACAGAACTGGCTGACACCAAAAGAGTGATCAAGACACCTCGTGTTAGTTGGCCTGACGGCGGTAAACTATCTTTCGTGTATGTTGCCTATTCTGATCTGTTGCCTTACAACGATACCTGCTCATATGTACAGGTATGCACATCTGTCAGTCGGTCTGTACACCTGTATGTTGTGTGTGTGTGTGTGTGTGTGTGTTTGTGTGTGTGTTTATTTATGTATGTATTTGTGTATTATGTATGTCTGCATCACTTTTCACATGGGACAGTGGGGAGCATTTGTATGATATTCACTGGTACAGGAACGTGACATTACAGGGCAACCCTATGCCGTGAAGTTGTGCATTTTACCTCCGAATCTCCATCCATATACCGCAGTCGCCATTACCATTATTGAGAGTGACAAGTCCCAATCGAATAGCAAATGACCCAACTCGTCTGTTTATCATGGCTTTTATGTTAGTGTTTGCCAGTGTAACAGATGTAGCTGTTTTCATGTTGAATCTAAGCATTGTCGTTCAATTTCGGCATTGCTGCTTCCATCCAATTTTGTGTTACAGTCTAACAATGTCGTCCTACGACATTCTATACAAGGACTCTTTATAATCATTCGAGTCCTCTCTGTACAATCATACCATTCACGTATTCCCTATGCAATCATAACTTCTACTCATTACATTCTCTTATTACCTCTTACATTTAGGCACCCCCTCCCCCTCTCTTGTCATGCCTTCTGCATACACTAGTTCATCTTTTACTTTATCCACATAAATATCAATTGGGGAAGCTTTTGAGACTACTAAGACAGGTCATAAATAACATACACGCATTGCTAGGAGCTCATAGGCGTAGCAAGGCGAAAAAAGAAAAGACTAGAGAGCGCTCTAGACAACATACACATTGACAGCTATAATTATTCGGGATTCGAACCAGATACAACCAAATAACGACAGGGTCTCGCTATAGGAACAGGTGTGTTTCGACGCACGACGAACTAAATATCCCTAAAAATGATACCTTCCTTAACTATATCTGTCATCCACATGAACCCACAGCTATGGAATATGGGCAGATCTTTGAAATAGGAAAATATGTATACGACTATCATATTAAATGTTCTTCTTCTTCTTCAGCGTTCCGAGCCATTGAGGTTCTTTGCTGCAAATACAATCCGTCTCCATTCGTCTCTCTGGTGGACCTTCTCTTGCCAGTCGTTGATTCCAAGTGCTTGTAGGTCTGTACATGTATTATCTCTCCACCGCCTTCTTGGTCTACCTCGGGGTCTACGGTCATTTATTTCCTGAGTGTAAGCGAGTTTTGTTTCCCTATTATCTTCCATTCTTTCTATATGCCCCAGCCATTATAGTCTATTAGCCTTCATGATACCAGTGATTAGAGGGGACTTAAACAGATCATAAATGTCTTTGTTACTTCTTCTTTTCCCCTCTCCACTTTGTGTATCCCTAATGGGTCCAAAGATGCGTCTTAAAATTTTGTTCTCAAAGGTTTGTAACAAGGCTTCGTCTCCTTTCGTTGTACTCCAGGTTTCAGAGCCATACAGCACAACTGGTCTGATCAGTGTTTTGTATATTGTGAATTTGGTGTTACGAGATAGCGCCTTTGATTTTAGTAGATGTTGTAGTACATAGTATATCTTATTTCCAGAGTTGATTCTAGTTTGTATTTCTTCCCTTATGATGTTGGAGCAGTTGAAGATTGTACCCAGGTATTTGTATGTTTCCGTTCTTTTAATGGTCATATTATCTCATATTAAATGTGCCCTGCAAATATAGCATTCAATGTTTATGTTGTCTAGTGCGCATCTTTGTCACAGTCCAACAGCCTGACTATCTCATCACGCTGTGCTGTAAACAAGGACAGTTCAAATGGCCCCTGACCGCTACTGGTGAATGTTCATTATTCCTTAGTACCTCACGCTGATTTCGATCGTAGAAACAATAAAAAACTTAGTTTCATCTTTTAGCCAACACACACACACACACACATCACACACACACATCACACAGACACACACACACACACACACACATCACACACTCTCACACACACACACAAATCTGGTGGCAACTTTAATTTTTTTTTAAAGTTTCAATGAAGTGAGATATGGATGTAATTACAAATCCTGTATTTCTCATCCAGGATGCCCGGACAATGTGTATTACAAGAACTCATTTGGAACATATTCAAAATAGACAATTCCTCGAACAAATTCAGATATTATTTGACAGTATTTACATATACAAATAATATGTATTCCTCAAATTGATTAATATTCGTTTCCTGTTCAAAAACTTCACGGCATCGGTCGTATTGCTCCCTCCCATTGTCCATCCTTCTTGGTCTAAGATCAGCCCAGATTCGTTCTCTACTTTCTGATTTTATAAATCACCTTCTCATGGTTGAATCTACTTGGAGATCAACGAGAATGGGAATGAAGCAGGCACGGCTAATGACATGGCATTTGTTACCCAGTCGGCAGTATTTGAAGTCAAATAAACTGTCTTGTCTTATCATAGTAGTGACCATATACCCTGTCCAATATGTATTTCTAAGTACAAGAAGAACTAGGCCGTGAAAGCACGTAAGCCCTTTACATATGAGAGGGGAAATACCCTTATGGGACGCCTGAGACAGAGGTCATGCATTGTAATTAGCAACATACTTAATGTGCAGCCACCATGATGGATCTCCGAGGTAGAATGGGCATGGTAATCCAAGAGATCGGCAGTCAGGCATTTTCAGAAAGTGGGGTGGACACCCCACAGCTCACATGAGAAAATGGCGAAAATTCGAAAGAAAAGAAATATTAAGTAGAGGAATGCACGTGCTGTGCAGAAGAGGTCAAAAGAGTTAATTGAGAACACGTATGAATACGATTGCCGGTCTCTCTGGCCGAGGGGTTACAACACTTTCTCCGTAATCCCGTTTATCACGCAGAGTCTCGTAGTGGGGCGAGAGCTGGGAGCGGTTCGATCCCCGCTGGTGACTTGCGGGATACCTGAGCCGGCCGCTCAGAAATCAATGGCAAACTACTGAGCGTAATCTTGCCAAGAAATCAACATACAGCTGAAAGATGCTGATGTTGACAGCGATGTCCTGTAAAGGATATGCAAAACATTTATGAATACGATTGGAGGAGATAAACAGTTCGAACGTTCTGAAAATTACACAGACAGATGCAAAGGAAAGGTCATGCTGCCACAGTGTGTGCAATATACAAAGATAACAGTTCGCCTTTGACAACAGATTCAGAGAAAGGGGAAGCTTTTCTACAGCGATTTAAAGCACAAACAAATCCGAACGAAGAGGGCATCAGAGACTCAATTGGAGAAGATATATCAGGTAGCATTAAAGATATCTACTGTGAAGATATCACACAGCAGGAAGATATCAAAAACGTGTTGACGTCAGAATTCTACTTTAAATGACAGAAATGTTAGCAGCGAGAGTAAACTGGGGTACTTTGGAATCAACTTCTACAGAAGCCTGTCATTTAGGGATCATGTTAAAGCAGCTGTTATTATATCTAAGAAGGGACTCGATGCGACCAAAATCAAGACAGCAATGAACATGCAACAAATATCAACATCTAATTATCTCAGTAACTGAGTATGGATTGAGACTGTTCACAGGCTTCCATTGGCAGGTTTCCATTCAACAATCAAAGAGAGAATCGGGAGGATTTTGTTTTTCACCACAGGACATGTTAGTGTGGCGGGGAACCAGCAGGTCAGAATGGACTTTGTGGGGTAATGGTGCATGGTGAGGCGGATGAGGTCACGGTATTTTGGAATTATGTGTAAAGTTTATTGCTAGGAGAGAATGGTGCTACAGGCAGTGACCAGAGGATCTGGTCGACACTCAAGACTCTGAAGACAGGCCAGACGACTTATAATCAGACTGCTGTTGGTACCGTTAGTATTGGGACTCTTCGCTGTCTGTTGAGATGAGGATGGAGCACGCATGGGGATGGCCTAAGTGTTGTGATGTCAGTTATTGACTCAACTAAATCAACTCAACAAGTCGGGCGTGTGCTACCATAACATACCAATGGTTCTTGGATAAATGCCCAGCAAAGTATTGCGAGAAGACACTGCCAACTTATGCCTAACCTCAACCAGTCTGTATGTGCTGTGCTGGATGAGAAGATTGTTACACGTGTCTCTTCTCTTCTCAGATGTGGAGTTTAAACTCCGGTCTTTTACACCCCGTTAGTTTCTGAACTTGAGGAAAGTGGTAAGCGCTCTGCAATAAACCAGGGGAGATGGGATTTGAGTACCGGAGTGGGAAGAATTTCTGTACACCCTCCCCCCTACTCAGACAGATAACAATGTTATCAGTAGTGATTATATTTCCATGCTTAAAGTATGTCATTTTTTTTCCTGATCAAGACGTCAAAGTTTAAGTCCAATGTAATGTTGGTGCATGGACTGGATTGAACGTCCCATCTCGTCATCAGCCCTCCTAATATTTAAGCTTTAGCGCACAAGTATATCCGAACGATAGTCAATACGTAAGTCACAAAAGGCTGTAGAAAAATAACTAAATATGACAACAACTTGCAACCATTTTATTTTTATACATACATTGTCCCTTTATTTCTCAGTATAATTCCACCAACATTGATGCACTTATCCCATCGTTTTACCAGTCCTTCCGAAACGAGCTGCATAGAACTGCTTGCTTTGCTTTCTAAACCACGTTTTCACGTCACATTCAACTTCGACGTCATTCGTGATATGTCTCCTGCCAAGGTGGGTTTTCAAATCGCTAGGGGCTAAGTCGGTGCTGTATGGTGGATGTTCCAGAACTTCCCACATTAGTTGATTAATTTTCTCCTGAGTTAATCGAGCAGTATGTGGTCTGGCATTGTCTTGAAGAAGCAACACTCTTCTAGTCAGCAGTCCTGGACGTTTTCTTCGAATTGCATCATGAAGCATAGATAGAACTTTACAGTACGATTCAAACTTCAATTGTCACCTTTCTTCTTGAAATTGGTTAAAAACACGCCTTGACAATCCCAGAACACTGTCAGCATAACCTTCCCTACTGATATCGTAACCTTGAATTTATTTTTTGATTCAAGGCGAAGAAGGATGTTTCCAGTGCATTAAAGCACGCTTTGATTCGGGCTGGTAGTCAACATAAACAGGAATCATTTCCTTATGAATGTTCTTTGCAGGCAGTCCTTCCGTCCACCGCCCCCCCCTCCCGCCAAAATAAAACGCACAACAGCACGGTGCTCTTTGGTTGTACACGCCGTAAGTACAGTCGCCATTTTGTTTATGCGCTGCGCATGCGCATGAGACACCTAGCGCCATCTGACGAACGGGAATATAAAGTTCGATGTTGCTGTCACTTAAAGACACCTGTAGAAAACACCAACTACATTTATCTGCCATCTCACAGAACTGTGTGACTTACTTATTGACTCGCCCTCGTACTTCAGTTTATTCATCCACAAGCCCAAAGACCTAAACATATGAAGACACAATATAGGACTCATGCATACTATTGCACAACCACCTTTACCACATAACAAAGGACTGCACATCTGAGCCTGCCACAGTGCGAGTTTCCAGTTTCTCTTGAATAGACACGGAAGAAAAGAAACCCAATTAAATAGCACGCATGCATTATGGGAATACATTGTTTTCACACAGAAAGAGGCCAGTGTGTGCACTTAAAACTATTACAGACTGTCTGATAACACAAGCACGCACATAGGCTGCCTTACTAGCCATCTCACGTGGCCTTCTAAACACTAAATGTTGATTACATTCTTTCCCCAGATTACTAGTGTCTACGAATTTTGCCATCCATTAATATCCCACACTATGAAAATCACAGCCACCACTCAGCCATTCATTATCCAGAGTCCCAACTGGGGCAAGCTTGTTAACCGCAATAATCAGTCATGTTCGTTGGTTCTGCTATCTGGCAATATTCCGTTGATTTTATCATTTAATTACAGGTGAGTGTTCCAAACTATGGACAACTTAATCATATCTCTTTGGGTTGTGCAAGTGTATGCGTTTGAATATATCTGCTCCTGTGTTCATATCTGTATGTAGTTTATAAATCAGGAGCCTTACATGTGATCCAAATCGAACAATTAGCATACTGAGCCATGCTACACATATTGTGCTTAGACATGTACCAAGCGAGGAAGACAATACAAGGCCATAATAGGGCAAGAACAATATGGGTTTGCTGTTCCAATGCTGATGATATTAATAAAGCGTCCGATAGAAGTAAACACAGATCGGCATCTTTGCTTCATCAATTACAGGCCGATTACATAGCATCAATAATATAAGATATACAGATGATACAATATTGACTGCAGACATCGCTCAGGATCTGTAGCATGACTTTCGATGCCGCTATTGTACACAGTGCACAACTGGGGTTAGCATTACATCGAAAGAAGATAGACATTAGAGACGTCTCCAAGAAAAAAGAAATAGCACAATATACCATCTAAGTACCGGATCCGTAGCGATGGAATTACAGGCGCAGTTCGTAATCCCGCATACCCGGGCTCGAGACACAGTTGCGGGCGATTTGGCAACAGACCGCTTTGAGTTTTTTTTTTTTGTTTTTTTTTTTTTGCGAAATCGTATTGGTGCCGGTCGTTCAGAAAGCAATGACAAACTACTGAACGTTAACTTGCCAAGAGATCACAACAGAAAAACAATGATGGTGTAGACTGCCACGTCCTGTAAAGTGAATGCAATTAACTGTAACTACAACAACAACAACTTCAACAACAACAACAACAACAACAACAACAACAACTACTACTACTACTACTACTACTACTACTACTACTACTACTACTACTACTACTACTACAACTGCTACTACTACTACTACTACTACTATTGGTTATTTTACCTCTTCTTACCCGTCTTTTTGTTTTCTTCATCCTCGTCTTTATTTTCTTATCCTCCTCACCCTCATTAATAAATAGCACCCTTACACTCCCACATCTGTTAGGAAATACTGAACACACATGACTTCCTCTCCAGTGCAATCACGTCCAGATTAGTTAAGTCATCTGCTACTACGAATTAACCTCCGCCACGTGTATAACTGTGCCAGACAGGAAGATATTGCAACACGTTTGATAGATGGCGACTTTGCCTTTTTCAGAGTATACTATTTAGCAGCAGATATGATTTGACTACGATACTACTATGAACTTATGCCATTATTTGCTACCATTCTTCTCTTAGCAAATTGTCTTTGGAAAGTTCTAAGGATTGTGACCATGATTATCTGTGCGTGAACGGGATCAAATTCTGTGACAACTGGACGAAGAGTTATGTGTTTGAAAATGCGCTCCCAAAAGACCGCAATTTTACTATTCTCTTTCACACGAATGATGCAATTACAATGCCAGGTTTTCAGGTTAGTACTCTATATACACAACACTTGCTATTCAGTAGGTGAGCTAATAAAATACGGGGTTTTTAGACAAGGGATTGCTGGTAAGGTGACTGCACTAACACAAATATCGTAAGTTAGGCACTCGTTGTGATCAAAAGAGGTATTTGCAAATTCGTATTGTTTCTAATTTTTTATTAACTTCCGGTCCCCAACATGGCGGATAGGCATTTCAACCGTTAAGGCATCTGGAGTGTTTATGCTTGTCGCTACGGCTTGCATTCGCATTTTCCTCATGTTGGACTGCTAGAGCATGGTTCCGTCGCCCTGCTACTGAGTTGAGTGTGTAGAGCGACACTGTGAGCTGTAAATTTCGTATGAAATGATATTATATCTGTCCGCGGTTGTTTGTGCTGTGAACTGAATGTTCGGAATGATGGCGGCCGGCTGTCGCTGGGCTAACTGACATGCCTTTTCGGTTCACGAGTGCATTTTTCTCGAACTACGGTGTTCGTGTTTTGTGCCGCTCCTTCAACGGACCACCCTGCAAAAAGAGAAATAACCATACGGGGGGGGGGGGGGGTGTCTAGTCAATGAAGTCGTTCTAGTGACTGCCGCTTTGAATGACGTTGAAATGTATTTTTTGTTTAGGACTTTTGTGTTGGCATCTGTCACCGCCTCACCGTTAGATATAGTAGTTAGAGGGCTACAACTCCAGCCCAAGGGAGAGAACAGAGCCCGAGTAATCTAGAGCCTTCTAGAAGGACTGGCCAATAAGTCCAGGGTTCCGTGGACACTGATGTGGCCCGCCTATTGCGGGGTCCACGAGGAACTCGGACAGAGTTACCACCCGTGTCGAAATGGGACACGTGTGGACCGGCAGAGGACAGACGGACTTGAGAGAGGCAACAGGGCCTGCCTTTGAGGGACTCTATAGATATCAATAGATATATAGACATAGGCTAGATAGTTTGCTAGACTGTTGAATGATACTTATGTGTTTGATATTCACTATTTGGGGATATGTAATATAGCGCGGGTCTGTTTACCCACTGCGCCAACGCATACTGTATATGTAAATACAATAAATATTCGATCTCATAACGAACAGATTTATTGTTGCCTGTATGAACCCAAGTTTAGTTACCTAGATACGAGCAAGACTATGACAGCATCCTTGCGGCGGCATTATGCACAGTGAGCCTGTGTGGACTGTTGGCTTGCCGAGACCCCAGTCTGTCCATTTTTCACAATTAGGCAGTGAGGAGCATTTTGTATGATATTCACTGGCACAGGAACGGAGCATAACGGGAACGACCCGTTGCCGTGAAGTTGGAACCGGGACTAACTAACTAACCAACCAACCGACCGACCAACCAACCAACCAAACAACCAACTAATCAACCATTTACCCACCCACCCACCAAACCAACCAACCAACTAAGTCCTAAACCAACTCACCCCTAGCTGTTCTATTCCCATACAGCGAAAGCATGTCCTCCCATAATATTCGTGTGTGTCTATACTTGTCGTCCTCGTGCGTCTATTGGTCTTGAAGGGTGTGTTTTCCTATTGGTAGTCTTGTTTATAATGTTGTCAGCTAAAGTTGCCAAATGGAATGGGGAAGCCAGCCCGAAGCTCAATCTTCCTGGCCACATTTATGACAGGTTACAGTATCTAACTATTGTAGTACTTATGTATAGTTAGTTAGTTAGTTAGTTAGTCGACAGATCATCCTCATTGCACATCGAACCATTCAGTCCATAAGTGCTCGGATCCCCTCCTCAGCAAATCCCGCAACGTGTAGCGGCTAACGACGCCAGTTCTGTGTTGGTTTATCAATCTTCTTTGGCTTCCTGCGTAGTGTTCTTGTTTGGCCACCCCTCTTTTAATTTGCTGCTCTCGCAGTCTGGCCATTGTTGTAGATTCACAGTCATCACCTGGTTCTCGCAAAAGTCTTACTTCTCGTAGAGCATTCAGAATGTCGGCCTGGTCCATAGCGCGTCCGCCCTCCACAGTAGCCTCACCTGCGAGCTTGTCAGCCCGCTCATTTCCTTTTTCTCCCGCATGCCCTGGCACGAAGATGAAACTAATCTTTGCCAGTCGAGACCGCTCCAGAGGCAGCAACCATTCTCTTCGGATCGACCCCTCCTCTATCCTATTGATCATGTTCATTGAGTCGCTAAGGAAACAAGCCCTAGTGAATGTCTGTGTCTCGAGCCATGTTATTGCTTTACTTACTGCCATGACTTCCATGGTCAGGCTACTTGTGGCTTCAGTGAAAGCACCAGAGTCCTCCTTCACAATTCTCCCTCCGGCCCGAGCTGTAAAGGCCCATGAGCTTCCCACATGTCGGACGACCGACCCATCTGTGTAGATGACCGCGTCACCGTCTAGCGAATTCTCGAAAATCAACGCTTGTACTTCAGCCTCAACAGCAGCCGGATTTTCTTGTCTGCATTTTCTGTCAAGTTGGATGCAAACTGAAAAGGATGTGCAGAAGTCTGTTGGCACTTGCACCCACTCCTCGCCAGGTTCTAAGTCCTCAAGTGAACACACCTGTTGAAGAATGTCTTCGGCTTGACCCATCCACGACCGTCCTCTTTTTAACCTGCTGGCCTTCACCTTCCTAATTTCACTATGCAGTGGATGTTGTGTGTGTGCGTTAATTCTGAGGTAGGCGCGTGCCCTGCAACCTTGTATTCTCTTTTCAATGGTTGGAAAATCAAGAAGGTAGCGCATCGCCCTGCATGCTGTATCTCTTGTACATCCAAGAATAATGCGCATAGCTTCATTCTGTATCCTTTCCATCCTTTCTATCTGCTTATGGCTGAGAGTCAGGATTGCATTTGCATACTCCAAAACAGACATGACCAGCCCCTCGTACAGAAGATATAGATGGCGCTGCTCACAGTTTGCTACCGCCATCACCCGCATCGCTGCCAAACCCCGCTTGGCCTTTGTTATCACCTGGTCTATGTGCACATTGTAAGCAAGGATTCGATCAAACCGTATCCCCAGGTAATTCATTGCCTGCGTTCTTTCCACCGTCTCTGAACACAGCATTACAGTTGGTGTTGGGGTGTTGACAAAATGATTACTCAACGAGAACCAAGTCACTGTTGCCTTTGTTGGGTTGACCATTGCCCCAGCTTCATCACACCAAGTACTTATGCGATTAAGTTCGGTTTGTAGTTCCACAGCAACCTCCTCTCTATCCTTACCCTGACGATACACTAAAACATCATCGGCATATGACAATGTCCTGCCAGGTCCAGTGATCTGCTCACTGGTGATTCTCACTGTGTAGGCGTTGAATAGTACTGGAGATAATGGTGATCCCTGTGGTAGGCCAGGATATATTGTTGTTGGTTCCGAAGTCCAACTGCCACATCTAAAAACTACTTTCCGTTGGAAGAGGGCTGCAGCGATCCAACTAAGGAGGAATTGACTTACGTTTAGTTCGAGAAGCTGAAACATTAAAAAATCCAGTGGTACTCTGTTGTATGCGTCCTCAAGATCAATCGCTGCAGCAACGGTTTCAGTGCCTGAGTGGAAACCTTCATAGACATCCTGGGCAAAGACTGCTGCATTGGTCCAGGTTTCTCTTTTTGGACGGTACCCACCCAGGGTGGCTGGGAAAACACCTTGCCTCTCTAGTTGGCTTGATATTTTCCTGGCAATTACCTTCTCCAGCAGCTTGCCTATTGTATTCTGCATGGTTATAATTCGATATCCCTGAATTTTTTTGTGGTCTTTTTCAGGCTTCGGCAAGGGAATCAGATAGCTGTGTAACCATTCCTCCTTGATGCTAGCACTCCCTATACTGTTGTTGTACATATCTGCTAGTTTCTCTAGCTCTTTGTCGGTACACCTATTTATGTCGTCGTATCTTATGCAATCAGGACCTGGAGCACTGTTTTTTGATCGTCGAAGCACAGCCTTGATTTCGTTCACTGTCACTGTGTCTTCATCCGACGTGTTCTGGTCCTTGCATCTGTCTGATGTGACCTCCTTGGCCAGATTTCGGCCTCCCATGTCTGTCTGGTTGCTCTGCTCAAGGTAGCGTTTCCTCGTTAGTCCTCTGCCAGATGAGGTCAGCACCTTGGAAGTCAGAAATGCTCTTATTCTTGACTACACTACTCATGCTTTTATGTAGTCGCCAGAACAATTTCAGTGACTTGTCTGTGCTTACTCTTTGACACACCTCTGCCCATTTTTCGCTTTTAACAACCTTGACCAGTTTTTTGAAGTAGCTTACTTTTGTGTGCATCTCTCTTTCTGAGTGCAAGCAGGGACTATGATGACCAGCTCTGTTCTTCTTGGCATTTTGCCATCTCCTTACATCACTACGCTTATCCACCCAAGCCTTCTCCACCTCGAAACTCCACCACGGTGGCTGCTCCCAGCTTTTTTTCCTGCCCTGAAACGTTCTGCGCTTGTCACGTCTTATTTTACTCACCACATCTTGCCCTGTACGGTCATATTGGAACGTCTTTACCTTTAGCTTGTGCTGCCTGGTTCTGCCTTTCTCCACCAATATGCTGCAAGGGTGGTGGTCGCTGCCATGTTGTCCTAGGACACCCCATCTACACACTGTAGTGAGTGAAGGTGAAACTAGCGCCAGATCAATAGCACTGTCCTCATCGCCCGGACGGCTTGCTGTCCTGGTAACACAGCCACTGTTGATACAAACCAGGTCGATGGTTTCCTGTGCAGTCTCGAGCTCCTCCCCCTGTGTATTGGAGGAAGTGTTTCCCCATGATCTGCCTTTAGCGTTGAAGTCACCACAGAAAATAACATTTCTCTCGTGGCCTAATATGCCACTTAAGCACTGCCACTTCTGGGCGTCCACACTGGCATTGCGGGCATAAACATTAACCAACACGAATGGTATACTGGAATGAACTCTCAACGCCTGTATTTGTATATCGTCACTGTCCCAACTGGACATGTCTAGCTCTGACGCCGCCATGCTGTCGCGAACGAGAATCGCCATTCCCCATGGCGTCTGTTGTAGAAACATTTGAAGTCGGCAATTTGGAGTATCTGATCGCCCAGTCTCGTCTCCTGGAGTGCTACAATGTCGTTCCTGTAAACTAGGGTTTCTAAAATAGAGCCCCGTTGTTTTACACTGGCACAGTTCCAATATAGAATACGGATATTCCCGAGTCCTAGACGGTGACACTTGAGTCTAAAACGCCTCAAACCACCACGCTTACCTTGCTTCTTTTTCCCTGCGCGGCTACCACGCCGCTTCGGTATGTTGACTGCTGGCCGCACGAAGAACACACGTTGTTCCGCCATGTTGAAAAAACGTAAACACATACTGAAGAAAACCACACACGCTGCTGAAAATTCACTCAAGGATGGCTTCGCTCGATGCACGAACTCCGTAGCACCCGCGCAGATCTTGAGTAGAAACTCCTGGTTTTACATCCTGGCACACCAATTACACGCAAGAGATGAATAAATCCATCCCCTACGCGAACAAGTTAACGAACACAAAATAACACGACCGTCCGTCGCCATCTTGAAACCGGAAGTACTTATGTATAAAGGTATGTATGTATGTGTTTATGAATGTGCGTGTGTACGTGTGAGTTCCTGCCTACACGTTTCATAACATTGTAATATGCATTGTTTATGCTTACAGCATTCATTTGACGATGCTTTATGTGTTTTTTTCACTACGTGAATGTAGCATGTACAATTGATGAATAAAAGATGAGAGATTGGAAGGACCGAATGTAAGACCAATTTGTGACCCAATGTGTGACCTTTTGTGTCACTTTTCGATGGTTTGATACAAGTTCTGCCCATACCCCATAGTTGTCGGTTCATGTGTATGACAGACGTGGCTAATGAAGACATCTTTTTAGGGGTGTCTAATTGAACATGTGTCGAAGTATACTTGTTCCTGCAACAAGGCTCTGCCATCATTTAGGGGTGACAGATTCAAATCTCTGTCGGTACCTGTAGCGTTACAATTCGATGTTGCCTAATCTGTGTTTATTTATGAACTGTTTTAGTGGTCTCACAGAGTTCCCTAATTGAAATTTATGTGTAATACTATCTACTAATTCACGACGCCGTTTATATTCTCTTATGAATTATTGTTATTCAATATCTTTAACAGATAATTTTGACACCAAGAAGGGCTGTGGACAAAGTAGAGGTCAACGACATAGCAGCCTACATTGCAGTAAATCAAACAATAATAAACAAACGATTTACGTACACAGACAAAATGCCATACCAGGACAGATGCTCCGCCAAGCTTGTATGTATGTGTGTATGCATATACGTATGTATGTACGTATCAATTACCACATTATTCATTCATATTACTGAGTCGTGTAGTTTTGATTTTACCATTTTCTCCACGACTTTTATAATGCATATCTTTTATATTTTTGTTGTTCTTGGTTGCCTTGCATTATGTGTGGATGAAATAATGTATGAAAGAGAGTGATAGCAAGGCAGAATATTAGACAGGCCTGTGTGCCCATTTCTTAAACCTGATTCTTAAACCAAATAAAGTGTGTTCGTTCATTCTATGAGTTCAGAAAACACGTAGCGTGTGTCAGACAGGGCATGTACAATCACAACCGTGGAGAGAATCATTGGTATACAACCATACCATAATCAAACATATCACTTAACGGACCTGGCAGGAATGTGCCTGGGATGATAATGTATTTACTATGGCAGTGTGTTGTCAGGAGAGATTGCTCTTTACACGGATGTGCTTTCCTCAACAATCATGAAAACGTGTCAATTTATATTATGATTACCAAGCACTTATTACATTTATTTCCTCAGATCCCCCTCACATACGATGTGTGTAATCAATCCGGTGTTCTGAAACTGATGCCTACAACATATTCATTCTTGATTCACAGTCCAATCAATCAATCTGATTGGCCCAAATCTAAGAAATATTGTTCACTTGTCCTGGAAGCTGGACGCGATCCTTTGGTTATAACATATTACTTCAGGTATATTTTCACGTAGATCAGTGTAGTGATGTGATAGAGTGACCATGGCTTGTGAATGTGTGTGTTCGTGAGAGAGAAGAGAGAGAGAGAGAGAGAGAGAGAGAGAGAGAGAGAGATGTAGAGAGAGATAGAAGGATGTAGGTATATATAGATAAATAGAGATACAAAGAGAAATAGAAAGAGACGTTGGGAGAGACTGAGACAGACAGACAGACAGACAGACAGACAGGAGAGAGAGAGAGAGAGAGAGAGAGAGAGAGAGAGAGAGAGAGAGAGAGAGAGAGACTTACATATAATGTAAATACATTAATTTAATAATGTCACAGAATTTAGGACTCGCTGGAGCATAGTGTTTAGTCTGTTAACACAATGGACCGGGTTTTATTCCCAATAAAGATAATATTGTCATTTCCCAAATGTGAAAACCTTAAGACAGAAAAGAATCATGCACACAACATGTGACAGCTCTTTGATGGTTTAAGAGCTACAATATCCTATGTTTATCGCCAATATGTCGGTGCTTGACCGCTGTCTTTCAATCTAGTCCCATAGTCATTGTCTTCTGCCTACCATAGTGAAACTTGAGACCATAAAGAATCACTATCTGTCGGCTGCCCTCAAAATTCCACCCACCACCTGCCTTCCATGGTTTCTTATGAAAACATATCGAAAACGATTACGAAATACACCACATCTTCCATAGAAAAACGCAACAGCGTCCTTCCAAAAAAAAATAAAAAAAAAAAATACCTCATCCGTGGCTATTTTACAGTAAATATTCTATACAACTCCATTCATTGGCACCTTGCCGTCTTGACAGACGATAGGTTGTGCTTTACAAAGGCATAATATAATAACTTTTACCTATGGCGGTAGCGATGATAAGGCCAATTCGGGCTGTCAATCTTCGTTCACAGTGGGTGCATGTGAACACGTGGTCATTTCCACCATCATGCACCATATTACGTCTCACACAATCGGTGTGAGACTTATCTGCAATAATTTTCTCCTTTGTCTTTATTCCATTTCTTATCTTTGCCCTCCATGCAACACGTTCAGCGGCGATTTGCTCTCAATGTGCATTATCAATGCCTGTATCAGTCATGTTCCGCTTACACACATCTTTGTATCGTAGTAGAGGCCGATCCCGAGATCTCTTATCCATCTGTAATTCACAAAAAAAAGATGTACTTTTGATATTCTACCATCATCCATCCTCCTAAGATGTCCTATCCATCTAAGTCTAAGAAGACTGAGCATGGAATAAACCGTCACACAACCTGATCTTTCCAATATTTTAGTATTTGTGATTTTGTCTAACAAGAATTCTTCGCAGACACAGCGTATGAAAGCTATTTAAACATTTCTCTTGGTGTGAGTAAGTTGTCCAGGTTTCACTGTCATAAAGAAGAGTACTAAGGATACAGCCTTGATAGACAAGGACTTTTGTTTTGGCAGTAAGCTTCCTGGTCTCCCAGACTCTTTTTCTTAACCTGTTCATTGTTGTTGCTGCCTTACCGATCCGGATGTTGATTTCCTTATCTTGGGATACTTTGCTATTTACCACTGATCCTAGATATGTAAAATGGTCTACCATCTCTAGATCGGCGTCGTCAATAAAGATTGATGGGACCCCATGTGCACCTTGTGACATAATCTGTATCTTCTTTTTGCTAATTGTTAAACCAAATTCAGAACAAGCATTGGAGAATGCAGATAGTAGACATTGCAATTCTTCCTCAGAGTGGGTCGTAACTGCAGCATCATCTGCAAAAAGCAACTCTCTGATCAGTACCCTCCTAATTTTGGTCGTGGCCTTCAATCTCTGAACATTGTAGAGGCCGCCATCTGAGCGTGAGTGAATGTATATACCACCATACTGATCACGAAAGGCATATTTCAGTAGAAGTGAAAAGTATATTCCAAAGAGGGTGGGAGCTAGTACACAACCTTGCTTAACTCCACTCTTGATTTCAAACTCTTCAGAAGTTGCACCATCAAACTTGATTATACCCTTCATGCCTGTGTGGAACGATTCCACAATAGACAGAAGAGTTGGTGGACAGCCAATCTTCTTTAGTGCCTTAAACAGACCCTCACGACTGACCAAATCAAATGCCTTTGTGAGGTCGATGAAGGCAATAAACAGTGGTTGATTCTGTTCACGGCATTTTTCTTGCATTTGTCGCACTCAGAATATCATGTCAATAGTAGACCGGTTCTGTCGAAAGCCACACTGTGATTCGGGGTAGACTTGATCTCCTAGGACTTGAAGTCTGCGCAGAACAATTCTGGCAAATACTTTTCCAACAATACTCAGAAGTGAGATACCCCTATAGTTGTTGCAGTCGCTCCGATCGCCCTTGTTCTTGAACAGTGTTATGATGCTTGAATGTTTGAAATCCCGTGGGGTTTGTCCTTCTCGCCAGCATAGCTCTATTAACTGGTCTATCTGTAGAGTGAGTGTGTCTTGCCCACTCCTGATAACCGCTATTGGAATCCCATCCTTATCTGAAGCCTTGTCAGATGCAAGTTCATGTATAGCACACTTAACTTCGGTTCTGGTGGGAAGTGTGTCCAGGTGGTAAAGAGTTGGTAGCGCCTCTATGGCGTTGAGGGCATCATCCGCTAGTTTGGTCTCACTTGAGTAAAGCTCCAATTAGTGTTCTACCCATCTGTCCATGTGCTGTTTCTTGTCAGTTATGATTTCTCCACTCAAGGTTTTCAATGGTGCACTTCTTTTGATCACTGGACCACAGGCTTTCTTTATTCATTCATACATGCTTCTAATGTTTCCCTTATCACTTGCGATTTGAATGGTTTCAAATAACTTGATCCAATAATCATTTGCACACTGCCTGGCAGCCTTTTGCACATCCTTCCTAGCTTGCCTTAGCTCACTCAGAGTGTTACGCGTTGGCCTTTCCTTGTTTGTTAAGAGAGCTTTCTTCTTCTTATCAATCAAGGGCTGCAGAGTCTCGCTGTTTGCCGCAAACCAGTCCTGCCTCTTATGATCCACAGTGCCGTAAACCCCTACAGCTGTTTTATAAAGAGTTTCCTTAAGTTTACTCCATGTATCATTTACTACACAATTTTCTGATGTATCAGTGAAAATTTCTTCAAGTTGCTGTTGAAATTCAAAGCACTTTTCAGGATCGTGAGTGTTAATAATATTATTCCTTGGGCTAGATCTGTGTTTAGCTGTGTAGATTCTCTTTGATCTCAGTCTAACCCTTGCAACAACCAAAGATTGATCTGTATCACAGTCAGCACTGTGGTAACTACGAGTCAATGATATATGGTTCAGATGTTGTCTCCGTGTGATGATGAAGTCCAGCTGGTGCCAATGGCCGGATCTTGGATGTTTCCATGTAACCTTCTGCAGCTCTTTTGTTTAAAAAAAAAAGAGTTTGTAATACATAGGTAATTTCTGGTGCACTGCTCCAGCAGCCAACTGACAAGGACTTATAACCCGTAACAGATGCCTCTCGCTTTGATTCCGAGACCGGTTAAGACCAGGGATGGAGTTATTGCCTCTCAATAACACAAAGCCTGGGCTAAAATATAGAGATCATGTGGTGCCCATGCAGCATGACCCCTCTCTCGGCCTGCTTAGTTCACTCCAGAGGAAAGGTAACAACTCTACATCTGGAACAAGACAAGCTGCAGAAGCTGCTGGATCAGCAAAGCAATGCTCTAACTGTCCGCCAGTCGGAGCTTCGATCCTAGATCAGCCGCCAACTAAGGCTTAGGGCCTGGTCTGCCCTGCCATGACATTTTTTCTTTAGGTTGCATTTCCTCGCACCAGGGTAAGGCTTGTACCCTCCCAATTGCGCTCTTCCGCCCGAAGCCGTTGGCACAATGTGGGGTGTCGGGTTTGGAAAGCGCCGCCCAACGTTCGGCGCTAACAGAAAGCAGGTAGTACCGTCTACTGTTGTACGGTAGCTCAGTCATATCTGACTAAGACCTGACATACTATCGATATAACTACCACTTTAAATATTGTAGTACCATACGACCCTCTCCTATTTCTCGTATGCTATAACTGTCTCTACATAACATGGAAACATTATTCTGTTATCCTAATTTCCTATATCGGATTTATTGCAAAAGACCGTCTTCAGTTTGTAAACATTTTATGTGTTTTGTTTGTTCTTAATCACTATGACACATCGTTGCTCTGATGTTACCCGCGTGCATAGATAATTTAATGCTTACCCCAAGTACACAATTTGTGTATATTTTACTTTAATCACTCATGCATGCCAGTTACGAAATATATGCATATTCTACCTTAATATACGCACTGACACGAACTACAACATACATATATTTTGTGGATTATTTTTCTTGTTCAGAACATTCGATTTGGCCTACCATGATAGATGCCAAAAGAATTTTCTCTGTATTCACGGAGTCAAATTTTGCGGCCGTATACAAACGGGGCAGCTGCTTTCTCATATACTTCCGGAACGGAAAACGTCTACTATATTCTTTAAACCAGCTTTGTCTAAAGGCAGATCTGATTTTGAAGTAAGTACTTTCCGAAGATTTGTCTGTCCCCTACAATGTCTCCGGAACTTATTGATGAGTGTGATTCTCTATCAAGACACCGGTTTATGTTTATCCCCAGCAAAGCTAGAATTACCTTGTGACTGTACTATTCGTAAAGATGTCAACAAAGATTCATAAAAAGAGGCTAAAAGAGAACTTTAAGAATTGTCTTATACGGACCATCCATCCATCATGTGCCATGCCGGTAAGCGTGGGCCGTCATATTTTGCCATCTCACTCGATCACCAGAGTCGTGGATCAGCTTCGTGTTCCTGTCTCGAACATGCCACGTGGCCAAGCCATCCAGGTATTTACTTCTAGGTCTTAACCTTGGTCTGTTCCTTTCGATCTTGTCAATTGTCAACAAGTTCTCCAATTCATTTCTTCTCATAACATACCCATAAAATTGTGACTGTCTGCGTCTAATGTCTCTAATCACTTTACGATCTCAATTTGTTTCTTAAAGGACTTGTTCAGTGGTTTTTCTGTCTGTCCATGGTATTCTTTGCATTTTCCTCAGAAACAACATTTCTGCAGCCATCAGATGTTTTTCAGCCTGACTGCTCATTGTCCAAGCTTCACATCCATATAAGAGTACAGGTTCTATGTAGCATCTCAACACTCTTTTTCTCGTTTCAATTGACATCTTTTTTATTGGTCAGGACATGTTCCTTATAAGGACATGTTCGTAGAATATCTGAAGACCCAAGTCTTCTTCTTCTTCTTCTTCTTCTTCTTCTTCTTCTTCTTCTTCTTCTTCTTCTTCTTCTTCTTCTTCTTCTTCTTCTTCTTCTTCTTCTTCTTCTTCTTCTTCTTCTTCTTCTTCTTCTGCTGCTGTTGCTGTCGATTCTTGTTCTTCCTCTTCCTCTTCTACATCGTTCTTCTTTCACTTCTTTTTCTTCTTCCTCCTCCAGATATTGCGTTTATAGATGCTAATGATAACACTGAATTCATTGTTCCGAAGAATAACGTGCAATACAATTATGTCACTAGATACTGGTGAATGTAGAACAGGCTATCCACGGCAGACTGGTAATGGAACAACGAGGCATTGTAAACGGTGTTATTATCGACAAGCTTGTGAATGTTTCCTACCAAAGTGGTATGGCGTATACAGATTCTTGTTCAGAAAAACATGTATGTATGTATGTATGTATGTATGTATGTATGTATGTATGTATGTATGTATGTATGTATGTATGTATGTATGTATGTATGTATGTATGTATGTATGTATGTATGTATGTATGTATGTATGTATGTATGTATGTATGTATGTATGTATGTATGTATGTATGTATGTATGTATGTATGTATGTATGTATGTATGTATGTATGTATGTATGTATGTATGTATTATGTGTGTGTGTATGTATGTATGTATGTATGTATGTATGTATGTATGTGTGTATGTGTGTGAGTGTGCGTGCGTGCGTGCGTTCGTGCGTGCGTGCGTGAGTATGTGTTTATTTGTTTACTCGCGATTCATTGTGGAAAAGATATATAATCTGGGACGGGAGATGGTCAGGAAGGAATCCTGCCCTGCCAAGGAGTCAGTGACTGTTATTTTAAAAAAAATAATCTGAACCTGAGCTTTCAATGAGCATGGTTAAGAAGGTCAGACCGGCCCCATACGACATGAGTTGTTCGAGACAATGTGCTGTACATAATTAGCCAAGCCAACGATCAACTATGTACCTCGACTCTCCTGCATGAAAGGCCTCGAGAGACCAGAAATAGTTGACGGAAATGGTGATGATCGAGGAAGGACGAGCAATGGACGTGCCTAACGTCATCAGGTAGGGAAAACAACTCTGAACGAACAGATAACCTTAAGGACATTTGGGGTATTTGCTTGCTTGTCTAAAGTTTGAGATTGTAGTGAAGATGAGAGTGGCCATATATAAACATGTTGTCAAGATGTTTGATTAACTAGCACAGAACTGTTGCGATCAGTGGACATACGTGGGGTGAGATGTTAAGGCAAAGGTCGCAGTACCTATGGTCACATCCGGAATGCAATGATGACGATGCACACCAATGAGTCATCACCTTAAAGTCCACAAACCCCACACGCAGATGGAACTAGAGGAGCACCAACCAGGTGCGATGTCGTATTGTCTGATGTACTCCGCATTAATTAAAGTCAAGGTCTTATTTCCTGGCCCTAAGACGTATTGGGTTTAAGGTAGTAAACACATAGTCATGTCTGACCTTGTACACGGCTTTAGGCATATTGTCCGTGCGGTGCTGGCCTCATATGTTACCAACCAATCGAAAAATGGTGTGGTCAATATCCCGCAGGTCGAGTTTATTTATCTGAACATTCCCTGGTACTTATTTTGGACTGGATCGACCCGAAATCCCCGGTCAAATTCTAAAGCAAAACATGTAGTGATCCACCACAGAGATTTGAACACATGACCACTGATCTGGAAGGAATACATTCTAGCCACAGATCTGTAGCGACTCCCAAGTTTACCCCTGCTAACGGTTATACAACTGTATTCTGCAGATCCCGCTAGTCTACGAAATGTGTCATGAAAGAAAGATTCTCCACATTAACGTCAAATTCCGCAGACGATTCATTATCCGAAGTCCGAAATGGGTGAAAAAGAATTACGGCAATAACCGCCATTGCTCCCTGATCCTACAGTCTGACGATGAATCTTTTATATTAAATTTCAACTACAGGTATGTGTTAATTGATATAGACAGTTCACTCTGTATTCTCAACCACTTTAAAGATGTTATATGCGTGAGTGTGTGTGAGTGATTGCAGATTAACTCACTGATTGTTTAAGACAACGTGTATGGTTTATGTATTTGTAAGTATTTATATGTGTGTCTATGTATGTGTGTAGTAGATGCGGTTGTTGCACTTAGTGAACAACTAGGGTTAGAACTGAATATTAAGAAGACACAGACTATGGTCGTCACTGGGAAGAAGGAAATACCACAATGTGATATACGAGTAGATGGACATATTCTTAAACAAGTGAATCGATACTGTTATCTCGGCACAGTCATAACATCTGATGGGAGATGCCTTGAAGAGATTAGAACAAGAATTGCTATTGCGAAGGTAGCCTTTTGCAAAGATGAAAAACATACTGACCAACAAAAAAATATCAATTGAAACGAGGAAAAGAGTGTTGAGATGCTACATAGAACCTATACTTTTGTATGGATGTAAAGCGTGGATAATAAGCAGTCAAGCTGAAAAACAGCTAATGGCTGTGGAAATGTGGTTTCTGAGGAAAATGCAAAGAATACCATGGACAGATAGGAAAACTAATGAATAAGTCCTTCAAGAAACAAATGAAGATCGTAAATTAATTAGTGAAATTAGACGTAGACAGTCAATTTTTGGGGCATGTTATGAGAAGAAATGACTTGGAGAACATGGTGACAACTGGCAAGATCGAAGCGAAGAGACCAAGGGGAAGACCGAGAAGCAAATACCTGGATGGCTTGGCCACATGGCATGGTAGAACACGGAGCTGATCTACGAATCTGCTGATCGAGTGAGATGGTAGAACATGATCGCCCACGCTTACCGACATGGCGCATGATGGATGGATGTGTGTGTGCTTGGGTGTGTTTGCGTGTTTATGTATGCATGTATGTTCATGACTGCAGCTAACGCATTGAGTATTCAGAGTGTATGAGTTAAATGGATTGTTGTGCATGTGTGCTAGCGTTCAAGGTCAAAGGTCCTGAAGTGGTGGGGTGGGGGAGGGAGAAATGTAGGGGTGTGACAGTTAATGTCAACAGACCAGGAAAGTATGACTTAAAACCAGGTGACACACGATTGCATAAGGCTGACTCATTCGTGAGTCATTCGTGACACTCAACACAAGCGTGCAAAGTCATGTAATCTGTGTTTAATGTACACTTCCCTCGTCACACGCTTTCAATCACCCACCTCAGGGACATGACAAGTATGTATTTCTGTATGTTCATCTTTGTTGGTAAGTCGATGAGTTTGGTCAGACAGTGTTTGTTTTCATGTCGTTAAAGACATTATCATTCAGCAAGAAAGTATACGATGGAGGACAAGGCATGTCTCGACCAAGATAAGTGAGTTAGCTCGTTAGTTAGTCGTCAGATTACCCTCATAGTGCATCGGCAGATTCATTCCACAATTGCTCGAAACCGTGCCTATGTATCCCCCTCATTGGTTGGTGGTCGACAACAATATTTCTGTGTTTGTTGACAATTTCGTCGTTGACTGCCTGCAGAAGGCTGTTGTCTTGCCTCACGCCTTTGCTCTTGTAGTCTGGTCAAGGTTGCAGATGATTAGTCATCCTTTGAAGTGTTTGATTGCCCCGCCCCCTCTCTGATTGCATTCAGTATATAAGACCGCCCCGTTGCTAGACCTCTGTCTACAGTAGCCATACCTACAGGCCTATCAGTGTGTCTCGTTATGTTAGTCCTGGCACAAAAATAAACCTGATTTGCATCAATTCTAACCTCCTCAGAGATTCCACCCATTGTCTTCGTGCCCAGTCCATCTCAATATTCCTGAACATACTCAGTTAGTCGCGGAGAAAACATGCCTGGGTGAAAGTATGTTTCTCAAGCCAGATTATAGCTTTAGTTGCTGCCATGCTCCATAGTCAGACAACTTTTTGTCACGGCGAAGGCACCAGTCTCCCCTCACAGTTCTCCCCCCGACTTGAGCCGTAAAAGTCCATGATCTCCTGACGTGTAGAACAATAGACCCATATGTGTAGATGACTACTCTCCCTCTTTAGAATTCTCAAAAATCAAAGACTGAACTCCGACTAAGATTCATGCTATAATGTGATCATACCTATTTACTAGTCTACGTCTTACCCGTTCCAGGAAATTTTCCATGGAAAGTTCAGCTGCATGTAACAATGACTTTCTCTGTGTTAACCGGGTTAGACTTTGCTACACATGGTCGACACCGCGAGAGTTCTCACACATTCTTCCACAGAAAAAGGAGTTCCTTATTTTATTCCATTCAAATGATCGGATTACTGATTCCGGTTTTGAGGTGAGTACCTTATATCACGGTTTTTATTTCGGTCCTATGGTCATGTGTTTGAATAAACTTCAGTATGAGACTGGTTTCAATGGTCCTGACTTCCAGATTGACCCAGTCCAAACGGGTACCGTCATGTTTAACGGCAACTAAGGACGACTATCGTGATATTGTGCACATTGCCCACCGAGTACTCATTGATAAATACGTATGGGTCCAGCACTATATAAAAAGTACTCCTCGACGCATGAAAGGGGGGGGGGGGGGCCGCATGTCTTGCTTTACACAATATCATTAGACTGTGTAAAGCAATCTTTGAGCTGAACTGAATCAACACTGCGATGCGCAGTGGCTCTATATATGGGATTGTTTTCCTATAAGCGCCTGTGATATATAGAATAGTCAATCAGGATGCGGCAAGTTGCTTGGAATATGTCAAAGTACAAACATTAGTGCTTACATGTAGGAAGAAGCACGGACATGAAACGGTTTCATGAACTGGGACAGTGCGTGAAAGCTGCGAACGCGGGTATGTCACTTTATCACAGTGTTTATGCATAGCATTCAGATAGCTCTTCATTAGAGGGTAAATAAATATACATTCGGGTTATTGTTGGCAGCTTCGGAATGCAACTTTTAATACAGCCAGACCGTAATAAGCATCTTAGCCGTAAAAACAACTTGGAATACATGAACTTCACCGCAAAGGGTGGCCCCCGTGATGCTTCTTTCCTGGGTTAGTGAATATCACACAGAATGCGCCTCACTGTACCGTATGAAAAGTAGAACAACCCAGTGTCTCGACAAACCAAAAGCCTCACAGGTATGCCATACATAATGCCGCTGCCAGAATGCCAACACAAATGTCCGCCACGAAAAAATATAGCTCATCGTCGATGGAAGCGGCAGCGCTCACTAGAAAACCAGCAGCCATACATTTCTGAATAAGGCGAAACCAGTAAGATCAGCAACCTGTGCCAGCCATTTATTTTCGAATCTGCAATTCACTACAAAGACAACAGTAGACATATGTAAAGGCACTCTGCATGAAGTCCGCTGATCACAGTGTCGCTCCACGCGCACAACACTCACTGCTAGTGGGACGAAAACGGGCTATAAAAGGCATCTGAACAACGCAACATGGAATAAATGATACATTCTATAAGAGGCATCTTAATCATCACGGCAACGTGGAATGTATGAAGCAGGTTATACGAAGAATCTTAGTCATCAACGCAACGTGGGATATACGACACAGACTATCAGTGGTATCCTAGTATCATAGCAACTTGGAATACATGAACAAGGCTATAATAAGTCTCTTAACAACACAGCTTGGAATACATAATACAGTTGTGTTTCAAGAAGATCCATAATCAGAAGCGCAGCTTAGAATATATGTGCCGTTTAAGATATGATGCTGGCAGGATTCACCACTAACCAAATCATCTCGAGGGAAACAATCGAAGGTCAAGAATGATATAATGGCTAGTTGATTGGTGGATGCTGTGCTTGTGGTCACTTGAAATGCACGACTAGATTCTGCACATCGGATAAGGCTTCTTCTTCTTCATCTTCTTCTTATTAAGGCTTCTTCTTCTTCATCTTCTTCTTATTTATATTAGTTGGTTTAGAATAGTTCTTCTCTGTCTGTATATTGGTGTATTCCATGCGTGTTGTCAGTGGTAAATGACCCACTCCCCACATTATCTTGTGGTACAATGCATGCACTTCTAGATCAACATTGTCTTGTCAAGAGCCCACTCGACTGGCATGCTGTCACAGTCATGCTAGCGCTCAAAGCTCCCGCAAATATTGATGCTGTCAATTTGCAACCATTAGTGCATGTTGATTAAAAATTTAAAAATAAAAAATAAAAACCTGCCTCGAGAGAAATTTGAATCCTGAATACCAAGTCGACATGAAAATACGAACACTAATCACCAGCATATATCAGCTGACGAAGCAATTAATTCCATACGTTATATGATAAAGTGTGGCTTCATTATTTATGGCATGTTCATCAGTATCAATCTCAGTTCTACGTTCCCCATTTTCTTTATATTAATGGAACGGGTACTGCATTGTTTCATTTTTATGTGTGTTAGCCAGCCTGTTCTTCTTCTGCCTCCCGTCTTCCCTCTCCCACCAAGCATAAACTTAACCAGCTAACTCTAAGACTTTCTCTCTGTTCCATCTATTGCAGCTCTCTGCTTGTCCTCCACAGATTGTTCATCTCTGTCTCTAATTCTGATCCCCATGTGTTTTATGTCCCCTCTATATTTCTTGGAATGTGAGGTCCAGAGAAAGGACATTCTAGGTACACTAGAGCATGTTTCCCCAGTCTGTGTCCATCACTAGTGTCTGTTTCTCGCCTATTGATTGGCCGTGATTTGTCTGTGGCTCACAATAGGCTCTGTATTAGTGATTGTGTCTTATAATGTTAGCCCTTGCACCAGTTAATCAAAGTGTATAGTTAATTAGTGCATATTCTAGTCGTTCTCATTGTTTCTGATCTATATAGCAGAAGTGATTTAACGTCGGAGTTAAATACTTTAAATGTGCTCCTAACTTTAGTTTCTATATGGCTTCCCAACATGTCGAAGTGATGTGAAAAAAACCTTTGTTATATGTGTTTGTATATCACCGCCCCCGAACCATATGTGTTTACATTGCTACCTGAAAGGGTGTTTGATACCACGTCTCGAAGTGAGGTTTTGCCAGTGAAGATGGGGTTATTTGCTTCACATATTTGCATCATATGTGTCTTTCCTCTTTCCCCTATATAGTCTTAAACCTAATTGTTGTGACCACACAGTAAGTCATTAATCTCTATGTGATTTCTCGTGTGGCGATGCCGTCAGCAATGCCTAGATCATTCAGCAGCTCTGTCAGAGCCGATAGAATACCATTGATTATGTTAGTTAGTATTGCCTCCATAATGTATTTCACAGTCAGCGTCCCAGACGTCCTTGGTTTTACCGCATTGTTAATGTGAAGATACTTACAAGACATACCTTATACAGCCATATTACTGTAAAATCAGTTACTAGACTGCTAATTTAGCTTTAAACAGCCTTTCTCAATAGTGTTACAGTGAATTTACGTACTAAATTGTTACTTAACCATTTAACGCATATATACCAATGTTACTGTGAAGTTCACGGTGGCATGGAGGAATATCATCAGCAGAGTTGATCCAGAACACCAAAGACCGAGATCTGTGGAGAGCCATGAACGTCTACGCCACCCGGCACGGCACTTGATGATGACTGTGAAGTTACTGGTTGTAATGATTCTTCAGACCTCACTACCCCAGCCGCAGAGTTGTCGTTCGCCTGCCTTCCTGCTATTCGATTGGCAATATATTGCTTATTTGTTTTCAATTGACCTGTGACCCCTGGACAATTCATCTTAAAATAGGTACCAGAAAGTGTTCTGGGAAGTAAGGAAGCCAGAGCGATATTGACAACATCACAACTTCATTGCTGATTTATCTGCAAAATATTGACCACATCATGACTTGATTGCCGATTGGTCTACACAAATATTGACAACATCGCAACTTGATTGCCGATTGATCTACACAAATATTGACCACATAGCAACTTGACTGCCGATTGATGTACACAAATACTGAGAACATGACAACTTCATTGCCGATGTATCTACACAAATATTGACAACATCGCAACTTGATTGCCGATTGATCTACACAAATATTGACAACATCGCAACTTGATTTCCGATTGATCTACACAAATATTGACCACATAGTAACTTGACTGCCGATTGATCTACATAAATATTGGGAACATGACAACTTGATTGTCGATTGATCTACACAAATATTGACAACATAGCAACTTGATTGCCGATTGATCTACACAAATATTGACAACATCGCAACTTGATTGCCGATTGATCTACACAAATATTGACAACATCGCAACTTGATTTCCGATTGATCTACACAAATATTGACCACATAGTAACTTGACTGCCGATTGATCTACATAAATATTGACAACATAGCAACTTCATTGTCGATGTATATACACAAATATTGACCACATCGCGACTTGATTGCCGATTGATCTACACAAATATGAAGCTCGCACCATATACCCAACATGTCACAAGGTGTGGACTTATTGTATACTTATTTTGTTGCTGCAGATTGTTACTGTAAAGTTACATACATAATTGTTATTTTATAAATGCACACGTTTACGTAGGAGTGGTGCAGTGTTCCTACAGTGTTGTGCTTACTAAAAGATCAATTAACAATTAGCTCCTAAGACATTGTGCCCTGTTGTAAGTCTGTGTGTTGGTCGAGTGTCAGAAGTTGTGGAAACATATGATTTATTTTTTTGTTTCTTTTGTACGCAGAGTGCAACATTGAAATTACTAAATTGTTACTATAGCATTTAACACACTTAGCGATGATTGTTACTGTGAAGTTGTCAGCAGATGATATTCTATATTTCCGCTAGGTTGTCGTGACACCAAGACGGCTTGACTATGGTGATTTCGTCAATGAATTAAGATCCTTCAATCCACTTATCAATGAGTGGGTGCTTCAAATGGTTACTTACCATCATCTTTATAGTTTTTACAATGACTGCAATTAATAAAGGACGATATCTACAACTACGTGTCAACACACTACACCATCTGAGTACCCATAACATCCACTGAGCTACACACCATAAACACTGAATTTTACACAACAACTACTGAGCTTCACACAACAACCACTGAACTACACACTACAACCACTGAACTGAACACTGCAACCGCTGAACTACACAATGAAACAATGAACTACACACTACAACCACCAATCCAGTTCACTGCAACCATTGAACTACGCACTACAACCACTGAACTAAACAATACAACCACTGAGCTACACACTACACCACTGAACTACACACTAAAACCTAGCAACATAACACAACCACTGAGATACACACTATAACCACTGTGCTACACACTACAACCACTGAGCAACACACTATAACCACTAAACTACACACTAATACCACTGAACTACACACTGCAACCACTGACCTACACACTAGATCAAGTTAACATCACACTATAGTCATTCAGCTATCTAATCTCACTGAGCGTCCTAATACAGTCATGTAACGACCAATTACAATCACTCAGCAACGCACTACACCTACTCTGTTAATCACATACATACATTAACACACTACACCAATTATGTAACCCACTACACCAATTAAATGACTCACAACAATGACGGGTGAGATAAATTGCAGATGCAAGTTGCTCTCTTCCAGAAACCCCTGCACCTGATAAACAGATCTAGGCTTAAGCGACAAAGGTTTTAATCACTATGTAAAAGCAACCAGCTAAAATGTTTACCCTTCAATCATAACAAAGAATAAATTCAAGCTAAATCACAGTTGCTCATTTGACTTATTTTGTTCCGCTATACGTCTTTGATTTATTGACTACACAAAGGCTTTTGATAGAGTTAGACATGTCAACATGGTGGTTATGCTTGCAGATCAACAAATTGATGGGAAAGACATTAGACTTCTAAAAAACATATATTAGAAACAACAAGCTGCCATCAGAATTGATAATGATGTAGGTCAACATCAGCCTATTAAGAGAGGTGTGAGACAGGGATGTGTAATGTCTCCAGATCTTTTTTTTTCTCTGTACAGTGAAAACATTTTCAGAAATGTAGAAGATATAAATGGAGTCAGCATTGGAGGACGAAACATCAATAACATTAGATATGCAGATGATATAGTATTGATTGCAGACAATGCGCAAGATCTGCAACATATAGTAGATGCGGTTGTTGTACACAGTGAGCATCTGGGGTTAGAATTAAATTGTAAAAAGACACAGGTTATGTTCGTCACTAGGAAGAACGAAGTACCACAATGTAATATACAAGAAAATGGGAATATTCTTCAACAAGTGAATCGGTATAATTATCTCGGAACAGTCATAACATCTGATGGGAGATGCCTTGAAGAGGTTAGAACAAGAATCGCCATGGCGAAAGTAGTCTTTAGCAAGATGAAAAACATTCTGACCAATAAAAAGACGTCAATTGAAACAAGAAAAAGAGTGTTGAGGGGATACATAGAGCTTGTTCTTTTGTATGGAAGTGAAACTTGGACAATGTGCAGTCAAGCTGAAAAACATCTGATGGCTGCAGAATTGTGGATTCTGAGGAAAATGCAAAGAATACCATGGACAGATAGAAAAACCAATGACAAAGTACTACATGAGACAAATGAACATCGTAAATTGATTACAGAAATTAGACGTAATTAGTCACAATATGTTGGACACGTTATGAGAAGAAATGGATTAAAGAAATTAGTGACTACTGGCAAGATCGAAGGAAACAAACCAAGAGGAAAATACCTGGATGGCTTGGCCGCATGGCATGGACGAGACAGGAACACTGAGCTGATCCACGACACTGGTGATCGAGTTAAATGGCGAATCATGACCGCCCACGCTTTCCGGTATGACACACATGATTGATTGATTGATATTTGTTGCTTTGATTTCTGTGTCTGTAGTTTGCAGTTGTTTTGTCGTTATTCTCACTCTGTGACTACTGACTCATAATGGAATGGGATTCCCCTAGAACCTAATCTATCTTTCTCTCTTGGTGAGCTTCAATGTATTGTTAACGTTTAAAGTCTCAATATTTCCGGATGCATTCGGAAATGCAAAGATATGTTATTTGATTGTAACAAGAATATTGCAAAGAATAACTGCAAAGACAGAAAACAAAAAGCATTGTAAACGTTGCATGCAATGCTTAACGGCTTACAGGAAGAGCTGAGTTGTTGAATTCAGCAAAGAACCAACATCACATAATTTGCTACATTCCTAAACTTCAACAACCAGCCAAAAGTAATAATACTAAGGATACCTTTTACTGTCTGATTATGTGTTCGTGTGACTTTTCCTCTGAGTATTGAGTATAGCCTAGATCCTCTGCTCAATAACTGTCTCACAATTCTGTCTGCATTAGACTTAGACGCTGAGACATATCACCCCTAATAACTATCCCCCAGTTACAGTCGCTAAGAACGATCTCCCTAAATACTGGCCGCCAGTCACAGACGCTGGAAATTACCACCTATAAATTCTGGCTTTCCACGACAAATGCTTCCTAACAACGGGCCGTGTAAAAAAGAACAACTGCAATTTAAAAAACAACAACAACATTAATAACATAGTAAAATGTCTGTCTGTTTCTCTGTCTTTATGTCTTTCTATCAGTCCTTCCATCAGTCCGTCCGCAGGTCTGCCTCTCTGTCAGTCTGACTATCCGTCCGTCTGTTCGTCCGTCCGTCCGTCCGACTGTCTGTAATAAAGGTACACATATTAACACTTAAACAATTCTCGTTGTTTTGTTTTTTTTGCAGTTAGGATCGAGCAATTAGAGTAGACGGAATTATGATCGAGTAATTAGAGCAGGCGGAATAGAGATTACAAAATGGCTGCCGCACTATCGACTTGTACCGAAGTTAATAATAATATAAATAACAGCCTTTGTAAATAACTATCCTAGTTAATAATAAAATAAAGTTTGTTCGTTCGTTCGTTCGTTCGTTCGAGGTTGAACAATGAGGCGGTACAATTGTACATGATCAGAGATATGACACTCTATTAAATACACATTTAACAACTTTGGATCGGCTTGAAGACAGTTGTTTGGGTCACATGAGAGTTTTTGAATGGATAAATACATTTCAAAATGAAATATATAATATATAGAAATATAGAGTATACAGACATACAAAATAGACACGGTGAAGGAATAGTCATTGAACCACGGCTAGCAAGAGGAATACTATCAATAACATATATATCAGAGAGAATCATAACAGTGTGAATAAATGAACAGACACTTGCTACATATGTACAGATATATGCACCATGCAATACAAAGAAAAATGAGCAAGAATGCGAGGAGTTCAACGAACTCATCCATGACGTTCTGAATACAGTAGAGAAGCAGGAATATACCATCGTTATGGGAGATTTCAATGCAAGACTAGGACATAATAGATCGGACATAGAAAAACATCTCGGAGCATTTGGAGACCAACATAATGAAAGAAATGATAATGGAAGTGCGAACGAACGAACAATCTTTATTTTCAAAGGTTTGAGAATTAGGCACGCAGGCCCGTCTGTAATTCTGCCCTTCGTCTGTATTTCCTCTCATACATTCTTTCATTCAATATCACTTGCGAAGCATTAAAACGCATGAAAAATAATCAGTAATACATGACTCACTGAGGCAATGTTTAACATGGGCATTATAAATAACTAAGGAAGGTGTAGCGTGCCCACATATGGGAATATTTATTGGCTAGATGTCGTTTGAGATAATTTACCATTATATTTGTTTTGTTGTTGTTGTTTTTGTGTTTATGGGGGAATGTAGTATGTACTGAGGTAGTGTTCAAACAGGTTGCGAACGTATGTATAATGTTTGATGGTGTCTTTGATATCTTGTGGAAGATTGTTCCACAATTAAGCGGCAGAGTATGCTAAGCTTGTTTTATAAAGTCTATCCTAGGTTTAGGGACATGAAGTATGTTTAGTTTTTCGCTATGTCTTGCGTCATATTTAAATATGGCCAAAGGTAGCTTGGAGCATTTTGAAATAGGATTTTGTGAATTAGTTAACCTTATTAAAAAGTAGTCGATTGTGGAGTGGCAGTATCTGAAAACGTGTCTGTAGGTTAGAATTGTCAGGAGACTTTTCATAATTAATTAAACGCACTGCCCTTTTCTGAATTGAATAAAGGCGGTTTTGTTAAAGATTTGGAGCATCCATCCCAGATTATGGAGCAATAATCAATATGTGTTTGTATGTGGGAAGTATAGAATATCTTTGTTGTGTTTTCGTCAAGGAAATTTTTAATTTTGGCAACTGGTATACTGTTTTGTCTATTTGTTTAACGAGAGCATGAACATGGGAGTTAAAGGTTAGATTTTGATCAACGAGGAGACGCAGTGCCTTGTGCTCGGTTACACTTTCTACAGGCGTGCTGCCAATGTGAAGCTGATGAGCTCTCTGCTAGTTTAGAGTGTGAAGTCTTTGCTTGGTTGCAATTAACATATATTTTGTTTTAGAAATGCTAATTTGCATGCGGTTTGCATGACTCCAATTAACTACACTATTTATTTCCTGTTGCAAGGTTGATTCTAGTATATTACAATCTATAGCGTTTGTATATACTGTGCAGTCATCTGCAAATATATTTCAGAACGACGAAAGATATAAGGGAAGATCATTTATGTAAATGGCAAATAACAGAGGGCCAAGTATAGATCCCTGCGGTACTCCAAAATTAATGGTAATGGCTTGGGATAAAGATTTGTTGGGTGATGTTACTTGTTTTCTGTCTAATAAAAATGATTTTATTAATGTCACTATATTAAAGCTTACTTTCATTGTTTCATTTTAAAAAAAAATTAGAATATTGTAATCTATAATATCGAATGCTTTTCTAAAGTCTATAAACACCGCTCCGCATAGAGTAATGTTGTTAATATTTTGATGTCAGTCTTCTATCATGTTTATTAGGGCCTTATGACAGGAATAATTTGGCCGAAAACCTGACTGACTGTCAACTATTAGTTTGCGGTGAACTAAATGTTCTAGTGTTGTTTTGTGAATGTGCTTTTCTAGTGGTTTGGATATTTAGGATAATATGGAAATTGGTTTATAGTTACTCTTGTGAAGATTGTCTAATGAACCAGCTTTTAGATGAGGATACACTTTGGCGACTTTAAAGGCTCTTGTCAGCAGATGGATCAGCGATCACCACCCATTATGTTGCACGTGGTCGAAAAGAGGTACCAAATCTCCAAAACACAAACACATAAGTATAAAATATAGGAATTATAAAAATTTCAACTAAGATGTTGTGGCATGATGTCTTCAGACGTTCGCATCCCCAGTCCATTTACATTTCTCAATACTCAGTAGTTAACCACGTAAGCCGTCGTGATACCCTAACTAAAAATAGAATCGTAGATTCTAGATCGAGAGAGGGTAGATGAATGGTGGGGTCTCAATTTCATTGGGTAACCCTTGGGCTGGTAACGCTCCTTAATACATAATTAGCCCGCCAGTCGAAGCCTTGATTCCATCCCGTAAGGACGTGTTCAAGATGCAGTGGTAAAATTTGCCCAAAAGCATTCTTTAGGATGTGGTCATCTGCACTCCAGGTACCTAAATCATTTAATATGTTATGTGTAAACCTGATGAAGTGAGAGAGAGACGAATGGCCGAGTATTTTCTTGAGAAAATGTAAAAAGAAGACAGGACTTCGGTACAGTGACTCTAAAACTGCCGCTCAAAACCTGTCATGTCTACCGCAGTGAAACATTCTTACCATGTCTATTGTCTGTCTGATTTGATGATTTGCTTATGCTTATGACTGTAAACCACGCTCAATGCATATGGCAAAACCTTTGTGCGCTCTGAACATTCGTTGAGTGCCTATCATGACCATTCTTAACCAAACTGTACATCGCTCTTGAGAGTTACCTTTGGCAGTTATGTTTCAGAATGTGTGATGCTATATGCTGCATGTAATTTCTCCCTTATAATGGCTGAGAATGTTTGAGTGAATGAGATGGTAATTATATAATTAACTTCTCATATTTGTAAAAGTAAAGACACTTATCAAATCCATGTTTGCAGGACTGCATTGCACTGTGGAAATTAACCTACAGTGTCTGTCAGATGAATACATGGGAAGGCTCATGCTATTTGTCAGGGAAAATTCATGTTTTCTTTCATTATGTATATTCCACGTGTGAAGGCAATTCTAGTGCATGATTTCTGCCATACAATGCCTACTTCTTGGTGTATAATCACACTGTCTGTTCTCATGGTACACCGGTCCCTGTGATCTACTCATTGTGAGAATTTACAAGATAATTGTGTGAAGCTGCCTCTGATTAGGAGTATGTGCCTATGACTTCACGGTTTTGGGGATGAACCTGGAGAAAGGATATCACCCCAAACCCCCAAATAAAATTGCACTTCATCATCAGTGAGAGGCGGGTGTTCGAATATCACACTCCCCTTTCCCCTCCCATTCCTCTCTGAATCTGTGATAGTACTGTATAACTGTGACAATGGTTCAATAGATGTAAAACACATGTTGTGCCTTTGTTTATTAACAGAGAATGAGGAAGATGGAGGAGGCCCTTTTCAATTACCAGGACAACTCCAGGGAAGTCCTGAGCTCTAGTCTTCAACTCCAGCTGAAAAGTCAGACTCCAAAAAGACCAAAATGAATAACAGGTTGCAAAGATTCAGCCTGAATCCACTAATTCTGGCCTATACAGATGGCACTGAAGAAAAGTCTTGATTAAAAGCCTAAGACAGGGATACTCTCCAATTTTGTAAAAGCTCCAGGCTATATCTTCAAGATAAATTCAAGAAGAAACCTTAAGAGGAGAGATCACCTGGTTTTCAGCATGTCACTACTGGCTAAGAGTGGACATTAAAGGTGCACTTGGAGCAGACTATATCACAGTTAATATTAATAATGGCTGAAAGCTGAAGGAGCAGAAGTTAATAAATAGAGCACATTCACAAAATGGATTGGTGTTAAGTCGGTGTGGTGATTCAGTTCCATCAGAAATCTTAGGAGTGATAGACTGTGAAGAAAGACAGCTGGGACATATTGTTTCTTTTTAGATCTTCCTCCACTGGAAAAGCAAAAGAACAGTCTTGAGTGTCAACTTCATGAACAGTCAAATTTAGGTGAGATAGACAGAAAGAAGAATGCTAGGACATATTGTTTCTTTTTAGATGAGCAGTCCTAAGTGTCAACTTCATGAACTCACCAGTGAAAAGATAGAGCTTTAAAATTTCTTTCAAGATTGTGACAGCAGGGAATAGCGTGAATTGGAAAACCATCATAGGGAGAACTGTAACCTGAGCTGTCCAACACCATCATAGGTGATAAAAGGATGAAACAGACCAGTGGAGCAGAACGTCCCTATGCTTGCCCCAATTTATGGCTTATCTTGTGTTTCCCTCAGTAACAGTCGAAGAAAGGATTTAAGTCTAAAGTGTGGTGTAGGATAACTTATGGAGTAGAGATGTGAAGGAGGAGAGTTTATTTAGATTAATGTTTCTGTGGGGATATTGAGTGATGTGTTTGGGTTTTCATAGATAATGTCACTATAATTTGCATATAAACATATTTGAGATGTAAATTGTTGGCAGAATATGAAGCCTGCGTCTTCACTTGACCTCATCAGACATTAATAAAGTATTAGTAGTAAGAGAACAGTTTTTGAGATACATGTCTCTGTGATTGTCTTGTACATTGTTGAGAAAGAAATGTCCAACTGGTGTCAAGCATCTTCATGGTGACTGTTACTCTGCTGTTACTGTTGGTTACAGAGATTGTGAAAGTCTGTGTGGTTGTTGTCAAGTATCTTCCATGATGTATGACTTGTCTAACCTGTTGGTGTGATCATTCTTTGTGAATGTTTGTCCAACTGTTGTCAAGATCTTCTCATGTTGTCTTGTTCAACCAGTGTAAAATACAGTTGTTGTTGTTTATGTTCACTACAATGGTACAATTGTCAATGTGATCATTTGTCCAAGTGTCTTGTGTCACTTGAAATAAGTAATGAGATCAAAAATGAGGTTGGCGACCAGAGCACAGTCAGCTGGAAGATGAGAGAACTGCTTTCATTGGTTACTGTGGCTAACTGCCAAGATCTCTCTCTATATATATATATATGGCCTAGAAGAGAAATCATCTATAAATAATTCTGTGTAGAACTTAACTTGTGTCTAATTTCTCACAGTGGGGGTACTCGGTGAGCCAAAATTCTGAATGGTTTCTCTACAAGGGTTATGCGAGAATGACTATCAATACCTCTAGACAACACTTGCTGTTACTAACCTGTATCTTTTATAGAGAGATATACTTTATAGAACTTCACTCATTGAAACTTCTGTAATTCTCTATACACCCACAAAAAATCTCACATGTTGGAGGCTCGTATCCGCGATTGAACCCAGGGAACACCCCTAAAGGTGCTCACATGTTGGGGCCTCATATCCGCGATTGAACCCCGGGAACACCCCTAAAGGTGATCACATGTTGTGGACTCATATCCGCGACTGGACCCTGGGAATAACCTGCAAAAGGGGATCACATATTGTGGACTAATATAGGCAATTAGAACTCTGGGAACACCCCTCAAGGTAATCACATATTGAGTGCTCTATGCACTAATTGAACCCTGGGAATACCTTTTATGGGATTCACATAACGAGGTCTGGCGACTCGGGATGTAAACTATGGGTATACCTTGTCTGGGACTCCTGTGGAGGATATCTATGTTTGTATTAGAATCAGGGAGTAACCTCTCGCAAAATTAAACCTATTGCTTAGAGTTTTATGATGTGGTTAATGGATCTCGTCACATAAATGTGGACAAAAGGTCCAGATGTTTAAACCCACAAGTAAATCTCGGGTGGTGGTTGTTTCATCAATGGTGGTAATATTGCATGTATCACTGTTCACAAATGTCACATTGTACAATGTAGTTGAACAAACATGTTAATTATCTTATGGGTCAACATGTTTGATATACCCATGATAATGTTGTGTTTCAAGATGGGCTGATGTAATGGACTGTCAATAATGTTGTTTAATTTTGTGCATACTGTGTTCACTATGAGTATCAAAGGTACCTGAGAACCAGAAGACACAAATTAGTTTTAAATAACATAGACAGCTAATTTCAGGATAAATTTGATTTTTCTTGAGATAAATTAAGACACTTTATCCAGGGAATTAATAGGGGGCCTACTCCATTTTCTAACTTATTGGCTAGCATGGGAGAAAGGGGAATTAGTGTATTTACATTTTAATATCACTGCATCACATCATATAATGGGTACTTAATTCCTCAGTCCCCATAACATGTTGGCAACACTGAGAGCAGAGAGTGTGAACCCTGATGGAAAAATTGGGCAACCATTAAGACACCTCACTAACCATCTCTCTCAGTATAGTCAGTATTCGTACCGGCTAATGTCCAGTGTCAATTCGACGTTGGGTTTATTCTTCAGTTGTGTAATCTTGTCGGTAGCCCTGATCAAGCTGCTGAGAAAGTAAGCACGATTGAATCTCCAGGAGAAACATCCTTATCAACTCAGTCACTTGCCATTTCTGAAGTAGTGGTATTATTAAGCGTACTTGATACGTAATGGACGAGATGAAGGGAGGATTCTACCTGATGTCATGGTCAGTCACTCATGACCCGACCACAGTCTGGTGTCTATAAGACATTAGTCTATTGTTCGATGGTGTGATCTCTGGTGTACTAGGATCCAAGTCACTAGGAGTGAACTCATTGAATCTCCAGGAAGGCCATCAAAATAACTAGACCCCTAGCCATTCATATGGAAGTGGAGAGCGTACGCAAAAGTATGTGTCCAGGAAACGATGGATAACCAACCTGATGTCATTGGCGGATCATACGACTAGGAGCATAACGTGGACAACCTGAAAAATTTCATGAAGAGATAAAACAGGATCCGTCTCCGACGTCGGCCGTCAATTCATCCTCAGTTGAGAAAGCATTTCTGCCTGCAAAATGGTGGAGATTAAAGGACGGACAAAGTTGAGTACAGCTGATGTCATTCTCCTTTTTCATTCTCAATGGGAAGATATTTCTGCCGAAGAAAATGGTAGGAATGTAGCTCGGTTCTAGACAAGAGCAAAGTCTGTGATGGAATGGACTAATAAGGATTACTGTTCTTAAACAGTTAAATCTTATATGGTAGAGATCACTGCAACTCCAGCAGTGACACTCTATACACAATGTCTGCGAAAGTGGACTAACGAAGGATCACTGTTCTCAAACAGCTGACCCCTTTCAAGATAAAGATCTCTGCAAGTTCAGCAGTAGACTCTTTATATAATAAGAACCATGCATTCCGCAGTGGAATCTTATATTATTACTGATCTGCGAGATGTCTTCACAAGACCTGGCCAGTCCTATCCTCAAAGTCAGTAAAATTGGCTTCCAAAATTCCAGTCAATATTGGGATCTAAGAAGCTATACCCACATAATCACACCCCTTCAAAGGTGGCTGTGATAATGACGAACTTCTCTGTGCTGAGAGGATTCGCCCAATTCGCCATATGTAAACGTTTTGCTCATGTGGGAGAGAAAGAACGGATACTTCCCAGTCACTCAAAAGCATTTAGCTCAAGCATGGCTGAAGACAACTAGTTGGAATTCTATATTGGTTGTAGTAGATGTCACAGTCTGGCTGCATCTACAAATTCGGTTGCTACGTTAGAAAATAGAGCAACTAAGGAGAGAAAATGCTGTCACTTCTCACAACAAATCAAAATAGAGGCCTAACGGAATGAGGAAATCTCAACCAATAAGTGCACCTCTAAATCTATGGTAAGACTACAGAAATAAGTCAAGGAAATATAATGGGAAATTGCTACCATCTGCAAACACAAGAGGCTTATTGGAAAGGTAGACCCTGTGTCCAACGCTAACCAAATCTGCACTTAGTAGATTTTAGTCTTAAGGTCTGCAGCGGCTGCTATACAGTTCACCCGGAAGTGATTGTTTTTGCTCCGGTGATGATCAAACATTTTAACCCAGTTCCAAATGCCAAGATTACTGTTGGAGAAAGTGGTCAGTTAAATACACTCTCACAGGATTATCATTCTCCAGAGGCAAGAGGAAGAATGAAGTTCTGATAAAGACAAATGAGTGAGAGACATATGGAATTATACCACTCTCATCAGACATATAGAAGTTGGTTTAATTGCAAAGCCATTACTTCTCATAATGAATCTCAATGGTCTACTCATGCTTTGGAAGTGTGGGACTCTGAGAGATCATTCATCATGGACAGGGAAAATAGCATGGAGATTGATTGTGGAGCATTGTCAGAAATGAGTTGGAGAGCAGTTCACTGATAAGTGTGGTCATAACTCTTCATACTTCCAGTGACTAAATGGAACTTCATGCAGGACTAACTTCATGGTCTTTGCAGATGCCACCAAATTCATGACTGATGGATGAATATTGGAGCAGATTTTTCAGGGAAAGAATCAATTGGTTCCATATGCACAGCTCTTGTTGGAGTAATGGGAGATGAGTAAATGATGACACCACTTAAAGGATCTGGGAACTGTGAACGCCTGACCTATCAGTCATGGTATCCATGACAGTTTTTCATGGGGAGGCTATGTGGCATGATGTCTTCAGACGTTCGCATCCCCATTCCATTTACATTTCTCAATACTCAGTAGTTAACCACGTAAGCCGTCGTGATACCCTAACTAAAAATAGAATCGTAGATTCTAGATCGAGAGAGGGTAGATGAATGGTGGGGTCTCAATTTCATTGGGTAACCCTTGGGCTGGTAACGCTCCTTAATACATAATTAGCCCGCCAGTCGAAGCCTTGATTCCATCCCGTAAGGACGTGTTTAAGATGCAGTGGTAAAATTTGCCCAAAAGCATTCTTTAGGATGTGGTCATCTGCACTCCAGGTACCTAAATCATTTGATATGTTATGTGTAAACCTGATGAAGTGAGAGAGAGACGAATGGCCGAGTATTTTCTTGAGAAAATGTAAAAAGAAGACAGGACTTCGGTACAGTGACTCTAAAACTGCCGCTCAAAACCTGTCATGTCTACCGCAGTGAAACATTCTTACCATGTCTATTGTCTGTCTGATTTGATGATTTGCTTATGCTTATGACTGTAAACCACGCTCAATGCATATGGCAAAACCTTTGTGCGCTCTGAACATTCGTTGAGTGCCTATCATGACCATTCTTAACCAAACTGTACATCGCTCTTGAGAGTTACCTTTGGCAGTTATGTTTCAGAATGTGTGATGATATATACTGCATGTAATTTCTCCCTTATAATGGCTGAGAATGTTTGAGTGAATGAGATGGTAATTATATAATTAACTTCTCATATTTGTAAAAGTAAAGACACTTATCAAATCCATGTTTGCAGGACTGCATAGCACTGTGGAAATTAACCTACAGTGTCTGTCAGATGAATACATGGGAAGGCTCATGCTATTTGTCAGGGAAAATTCATGTTTTCTTTCATTATGTGTATTCCACATGTGACGGCAATTCTAGTGCATGATTTCTGCCATACAATGCCTACTTCTTGGTGCTTAATCACACTGTCTGTTCTCATGGTACACCGGTCCCTGTGATCTACTCATTGTGAGAATTTACAAGATAATTGTGTGAAGCTGCCTCTGATTAGGAGTAAGTGCCTATGACTTCACGGTTTTGGGGATGAACCTGGAGAAAGGATATCACCCCAAACCCCCAAATAAAATTGCACTTCATCATCAGTGAGAGGCGGGTGTTCGAATATCACACTCCCCTTTCCCCTCCCATTCCTCTCTGAATCGGTGATAGTACTGTATAACTGTGACAATGGTTCAATAGATGTAAAACACATGTTGTGCCTTTGTTTATTAACAGAGAATGAGGAAGATGGAGGAGGCCCTTTTCAATTACCAGGACAACTCCAGGGAAGTCCTGAGCTCTAGTCTTCAACTCCAGCTGAAAAGTCAGACTCCAAAAAGACCAAAATGAATAACAGGTTGCAAAGATTCAGCCTGAATCCACTAATTCTGGCCTATACAGATGGCACTGAAGAAAAGTCTTGATTAAAAGCCTAAGACAGGGATACTCTCCAATTTTGTAAAAGCTCCAGGCTATATCTTCAAGATAAATTCAAGAAGAAACCTTAAGAGGAGAGATCACCTGGTTTTCAGCATGTCACTACTGGCTAAGAGTGGACATTAAAGGTGCACTTGGAGCAGACTATATCACAGTTAATATTAATAATGGCTGAAAGCTGAAGGAGCAGAAGTTAATAAATAGAGCAAATTCACAAAATGGATTGGTGTTAAGTCGGTGTGGTGCTTCAGTTCCATCAGAAATCTTAGGAGTGATAGACTGTGAAGAAAGACAGCTGGGACATATTGTTTCTTTTTAGATCTTCCTCCACTGGAAAAGCAAAAAGAACAGTCTTGAGTGTCAACTTCATGAACAGTCAAATTTAGGTGAGATAGACAGAAAGAAGAATGCTAGGACATATTGTTTCTTTTTAGATGAGCAGTCCTAAGTGTCAACTTCATGAACTCACCAGTGAAAAGATAGAGCTTTAAAATTTCTTTCAAGATTGTGACAGCAGGGAATATCCTGAATTGGAAAACCATCATGGGGACAACTGTAACCTGAGCTGTCCAACACCATCATAGGTGATAAAAGGATGAAACAGACCAGTGGAGCAGAACGTCCCTATGCTTGCCCCAATTTATGGCTTATCTTGTGTTTCCCTCAGTAACAGTCGAAGAAAGGATTTAAGTCTAAAGTGTGGTGTAGGATAACTTATGGAGTAGACATGTGAAGGAGGAGAGTTTATTTAGATTAATGTTTCTGTGGGGATATTGAGTGATGTGTTTGGGTTTTCATAGATAATGTCACTATAATTTGCATATAAACATATTTGAGATGTAAATTGTTGGCAGAATATGAAGCCTGCGTCTTCACTTGACCTCATCAGACATTAATAAAGTATTAGTAGTAAGAGAACAGTTTTTGAGATACATGTCTCTGTGATTGTCTTGTACATTGTTGAGAAAGAAATGTCCAACTGGTGTCAAGCATCTTCATGGTGACTGTTACTCTGCTGTTACTGTTGGTTACAGAGATTGTGAAAGTCTGTGTGGTTGTTGTCAAGTATCTTCCATGATGTATGACTTGTCTAACCTGTTGGTGTGATCATTCTTTGTGAATGTTTGTCCAACTGTTGTCAAGATCTTCTCATGTTGTCTTGTTCAACCAGTGTAAAATACAGTTGTTGTTGTTTATGTTCACTACAATGGTACAATTGTCAATGTGATCATTTGTCCAAGTGTCTTGTGTCACTTGAAATAAGTAATGAGATCAAAAATGAGGTTGGCGACCAGAGCACAGTCAGCTGGAAGATGAGAGAACTGCTTTCATTGGTTACTGTGGCTAACTGCCAAGATCTCTCTATATATATATATATATGGCCTAGAAGAGAAATCATCTATAAATAATTCTGTGTAGAACTTAACTTGTGTCTAATTTCTCACAGTGGGGGTACTCGGTGAGCCAAAATTCTGAATGGTTTCTCTACAAGGGTTATGCGAGAATGACTATCAATACCTCTAGACAACACTTGCTGTTACTAACCTGTATCTTTTATAGAGAGATATACTTTATAGAACTTCACTCATTGAAACTTCTGTAATTCTCTATAAACCCACAAAAAACCTCACAGATGTATTTTTACAAGATTTGATCAACTCATCTCTGGACTATGTTTACCAGCTCCCTGACGCAGATGATGCAGTGGACCACTGGTTGAAGACCTTTCTAAGTGTATTCGATAAGCATGTCCCATTTAAGGAAGTTCGAGTTACACACTCCACTAATCCCCCATGGATCACCCAGGAGGTAGTTGAAATTATGAGAGACCTGGACAGGGGCACATAATAATAGAGATCTAACCACGTACCATAATCTGAGAAACAAAGTTCAATAAAGCATTCGAAAGGAAAAGACAATCTATTTCAAGAACTTAATAATAGATAGAACCTACACTACAGCTATATAAAAAGCAATTAATACCTTGACAAACAAACACAAGTCATCACAACCATTACCATCAAATCAGTTTACATGTGATCAATTCAGTAGTTTCTTTCAATCTGACATAAACCAATTGATGGCTACAATACCAGATTCTCCTCATGACATATCATTACTATCATCATTTTGTGAGAACAAATGCCATGGATACATTCCCTCTAACATACTGCTAATAACGACCACTGAAGTATTTACTCATCTCAGTAATCTAAAAAGCAATACCTCATCAGGACTAGTTGGAATCAGCAATCGGATCCTTCGCTATACTGCACAGGTGATGTGTGAGTTACTAACTTTTATATATAATCAATGTCTCACCAAAGGTCACTTCCCATCAGCCTTTGCTTGCTTGTGTTCGTTGGCTTGAGCTCCAACGCGAAGTCCTGTATGTCGGATGAAGGCATCAGTGTGATGACATACAGGACCTGAGGTTTGCGTGAGTATCCGTTGTCCCATGTCTGGCTTATTGGTGTGCAGACAGTTGGTTCCTCGCCGTACAGGCAGACACTCTCCGACTTAGGAGGAATCGGCGATCCTACTGACTTTAGCCAAGACCCCGAAGGGACCTATTGCCCAGGACATGGACATTGCAAGGTATATAGGAGGAGAGAGAGAGAGAGAGAGAGAGAGAGAGAGAGAGAGAGAGAGAGAGAGAGAGAGAGAGAGAGCTCTCATAATATATATCTTGCACTTATCCATGTACACTATTGTATGAATGTCTGTTGAGTGGTGTCGATGTATGTATGTGCGCTCACACATATCAGATCACTCAGATTTAGGACTCACCTCACAATAACAGAAAGGAGTACATAATGTGAGTTTTGTTAGTATCACCATCATACTTGTGTGCACACTTCATTGCTCTTCAATATTCGTCCACTAGGGCCTACCCATTCACTGGCTCCCACTCATGCTTTGTAAGTACATCCATTGGGATTCCTCCGATACCATTCTCAGAAAACTATCACAGGTTCCCGACCTATCTTCCTGCCTCCGCCCTCTACCTCTTCTATCAATTTACCACTTCCACTCCAGTACCTGGGGTGCTCACTGAACCGTTACACCCACCACCCCGGCATCATCCTAATCCCACTCTCTCGGTTGGGTATAACAGAAGACAACGCTGATATTCGGGGCTATACACAGCTCGGAATTTTGAGGTGTGTGGTTAAGGGATGTGTGATTGAGGGACGGGTGGGTGGAGGATGTGTAGATGGGTGGAGAATTTGTGGGTGGGTGGGGGGATTTTGGGTGGGTGAGTGTATGTAGGTTGGGAGATGGTGGGTGTGTGTGGGTGGGTTCGGGATGTGTGAGTGTGTAGGTGTAGGATGTGTGATTTGCCGGGAGATGTGTGTGTGGGTGAGGAATGTGTGGTTGGGGAATGTGTTTTTGGCTGGGTGGTCGGGGGTGTATGGGAGGATGAGGGTTGTGGGTGAGTGATTGTTTGTGGGTTATCGGATGGGTGGAGGATATGTGTGTGGTTGGGGAGATGTGTGTGGGTTGGGGATGTGTGGGTGGAGGGCATGTATGTGTGCCTGAGGTGTGTGTGGGTGGGTGTGGAATGTAGGTATGGCGAATGTGTGGTGGATGGTAGATGTGTGTGTGTGTGGGTGGGGAGATGTAAAGGTGTGGGGATAGGTGGATGGGTGGGGGAATGTATGTGTGCCTGAAGTGTGTGTGTGGTTGTGTGGGGGATGTGTGGGTGGATGGTGGTGTGTGGATGGATGGCGGTTATGTGAGCTGGTGGGGGATGTGTCTCATAACATGGTAATATGCATTGTTTATGTTTGCAACATTCATTTGACGATCTTTTTTTCATATGTGAATGTAATTTGCACTATTGATGAACGAAAGATGAGTGATTGGAGGGCCGAATGTAAGACAGGCTGCGTGACCAATTTGTCACCCTTTGAAAATAAAGTCCGTTCGTTCGTTCGTTCGAGGTAAATTGGAAGATTGTTTACAAATTTCATGTTCTCTTCATTGCTTTCATTTTTTTTTTTCATCCTTTTATTCTTTTCGTCTTGTCGTCACGTTTTAATATAGTCACAAGACATGAGCTCCGTGATTATATGTTGTGTTTTGTGAATGTGTTTGTTTGCTGATGTAGGCTAATCGCCACAACGGCCTGTAAGTGTCGTAATTCTGTTATGTAAATTTGCACTACTTTGTGTCATTTATATTTTTAACATTTTCACAGCTTTACCGCAGTTCCAGCACATTTTAGTAGATCAATTATAGCTTATAACTAGCCCTTCTTCTTCTGCCCGTTATCCCCAATTGGAGCAAATGCCTTATAATCAGCTGCCACCCGCCATTCGATATTTTTGCTGTTGCATGCAGCTCTCCCCCGGTGTCCTTCAAATATGAATCACCTCGGTCACTAATTCTATCCTCTACGTGTTTTAGGTCACACAAAGCGAAAAATTACTCTTTACGTTTACTTAATATTATTTTAAATACACGTTCTTGGCAAGTCTAAGATCACCCCCTTCAGTTTGGAGATTTGCAAATCTATTAATTATACTCACGTGTCCTTTACAGGTTTCGGGACATTGCGATTAAATATAGGTTAATTTTCTGACCGATTTTACCTACAATAATTTGCTACATATAAAAATTAAGGTAATCTTCTTCTTCTTCTTCAGCATTCCGAGCCATTGAGGTTCTTTGCTGCAGATACAAGCCTTCTCCATTCGTCTCTCTGGTTGACCCTAGCTTGCCAGTCGCTGATTCCAAGTGCTTGTAGGTCTGTATATGTATTATCTCTCCACCGTCTTCTTGGTCTACCTCGAGGTCTACGGTCATTTATTTCCTGAGTGTAAGCGAGATTTGTTTCCCTATTATCTTCCATTCTTTCTATATGCCCCAGCCATTGCTATTTATTAGCCTTTATGATACCAGTGATTAGTGGGGAGATTAAATCCAGGTACGTCACGGGCATTATTCCAGCGGCTGTATTATCTGACTCCTTATTTCCCATGATCATTGGCACGAAATATGTCTTTTTGGGGATGCCCAAACAGCCAGCCCACAGGGGAGCAGTTGCCAGTGGATCTCAAGGGAAGGAAAAAGAGGCAGAGACACTATGCGACAACTCAGGGATAGGAGAATTGCATAATCCCCAGAGGAAGGATACTACGTTGCATCCTTGCTATAGGAAGCTGCAAAGAAGTGCTGAGCCACCAGAACGGGGACAGTACTTTCTGAAGAATCGACTACTCTATCGGAGAGCTGGGAGAAGAGATAACCTGCACGAGCAGTGGGTGGTTCCAGAGACCCACCGTCCTCACATTCTTCAGAGTGGACACATCATAGGCGAGAATCGACATATGGGTGTCAGAGAGACCTTGCAGCAGATTTCCGGCCATTATTGCTGGCCAGGAATGACCGGAGATGTACGCCGGTGGTTGAAGACTTGTTTGGAGTGCCAGAACGCACCACCCAACAAGCGGACTAAGAGTAACATAGCTCTTAAAGTGGAAGACAAAGTGGAAGTGTGGGGGCCAGCAGAGACCAATATACTCCAAGTAGGATGGAAAGGACCTTATCCTGTGGAAAAGGTGGTGTCCAAGAACATCTATAAAATCCGGATCGGGGAAGAGCAGAAAAATCTCCCTAGACATCTCATTAGGAAATATGAGGAGAGATCCGGGAGCAAAGCTTCGCACTTTATGGTGATGGCAGCCATTGGGACAAAGGTTACCAGTCCAGACGAAGACCAGAGATCGCCAGTACAACATAGGAGGACCTATGGGACAGTACGGGATAGGTCAGATTTACCTAACGAAAGGAGGAGGGAAATCGCACGTCAGGGAAAGGACAAGAGGGAAACCTTCACTAGTAACCAAGTTCAGAAGGGGTGGGTAACGTCGGGGAAGACGCGGGATACCCAGGACTCCAACCGAAGATTGGCTGACCGGATACAATATCGCCCAAGATGGTCCTGGAAGCACAAGTCCGGGAGGTTTGGGAAAGACGACTCGGTCCAACGCGGACGAGGTGGAACATCCCCAGAGGCAAAGCCGGGGGAAACCAAGAGGACATGGAAGCAGTGTTACAATCAGGATGGGACAATCCGTCTGTATTGTGAGCCGTCGCTGATGCAAGTCGAGAGAAGGTCGACCGGACGTACAGGAGCGATGAGCCAACACTAATTTCAGTCATGAGTAGTATGGTATGGTGTCTATGAGGTCGCCTACTGGATGAGGTGCTGATCCATGTGAGGATCCAATCATATCATCAACACGTGATGTTCATAGCTACTTCCAAGAAGCTCAAAGCACAGTGGATGTGATGGTCGTTGTTGATGCAACAGGACAACTTCACAGTGGAAGATACCTGGTAAGGAGAATGTAGGAGCGGATTTCTTATCTAGACATCCAACTCCGGAGGAAGAGGAATAAGTTGGAGGATCATAGGAATCAAAACTACAATGATGAAGTGTCGACGCGGTCAACTCTCTTAAGAGGGGGCCTATGTCACGGAAAAACTGCAGTTTAGTGATTCCTTGATAACTTACATATCAAAATACAATGAAGGAGGAGGGTTAACAATTGTTTACTTCATTCTGAGAGGAGGAATAAATTAAAGATCATTGACCTCCGAATATAAAAATAGGATACAGGTGTTCGCAGAGTTCATTGCCTGACAATCGGATCATACGGACACGAGAACTGGGGAAATCACGTGGGGGAAAAATTAACGGAGAATGCTTTGAAGTGCGACGAGCGATGAACGGAGGAACAGCGTAACAACGGAGGAAAAGAGCAAATAGTCACTACGTGATTTTACCGTCTTTTGATGGGCAGGATACGGCAAATTTGATTGTAGATCAAACAATCAACGGAGGATTGGACACTCAATATAAATACTAGCAACTGGGTTTTCTGGTTAGTGTGTGTTCCAAACTGGGCTGAAGGATCTATGCATCTTGAGTGGGGAAAGAAATACACGTCCCTAATGGTTGAAAGAATATGGGATATTAGTGTGTTATTCGCTAGTATATTTCGATTCCGGGATGATAATTGCATATATAAGGTAGTATAACTTTAGAGTAATAGTTTTAGCATAGGAAATAGATGTGTGTGTATAGTGTTTACCATTGCTTTCTATTAGTGAATAGTTTAGACTTTGGTGAATTCATATGTCTTATGATGGTGTTTACTTCGGAAGCCTTGTCATTGCGGCTGGAGAAGCACACTTGCATAAGTAGTATTAAGTGGCAGACGCTTATCACTTGATATGTTATACTTCTCACAGGTTCAAACTCCCATCTGGATATATCAGAGAAGATAGACACATACTTCTTGGGTACAGGAAAAGCTTTATTGATAAACTCAAGGCATTTCATTTGTGGGGAGAGCAAATACCTCAATAAACCAAGGAATAACTTAGACAGGGTAAAATACGAAATAAACTATACTTTTAAAGGAACTTTGAAAAAGAAGAATAGAAGATCCAGATAACCAAAGTAATAATGGAAAAAGAAAGATAAGTTTGCAGAAAGCGAAACAAAATAAAACTACATACGTCTTGTATGCATAGTGAAGAAACAATAGACAAGTCAAAACATTACTAGTAATTAGAGACAATATGCCGAACTGTGGTGATGTGGTTTTTCCGGTGTTGGATAAGTACTTTCATGAAACAGACTCGGGCGAAGTCATAAACTTACTGGAATATTACTAATTTACGGTGATCCAGTGGTGAACAGTTTTGTTTCGTTCAATAACGGATTTACCTTCTCTCAAGCATACGGATCATCCAGGGTGAGAGCTGTCCTGTTTGATGTGCTGTCCTGTGGTTTTGCAGAATGATTGGGCGAGATGTGATACCGCTGATAGACATTACGAGTTCAGTCTTGCACCAACAATAGAATACACTATCAACTACGCTTACACAGTCCATACATACACCAGACATAGTTTTTATTATTAAATCTTTTATTAATCGTTGAAAGGAACTGTTGTCGGAGTATGTGTTGAGGGAATAATAGAGAGAGAGAAAGGAATAGATATATGGAAGGGAAGACAGAAGGGAGGAGTGTAGACAGAAGTCATTCAATAATCCCAACAGATAATAATCTTGAAGATGTGCTTGTTGATTCCACTTTCCTCCCGGGAAAATAAGTGACAGACATCTTCAATTGTTTGCGATCTCTATTTCGTTAGCACATTCAAGCCTTCTGCTACATTAGCCATCTTTATTGCTTCCTTTTTCGCCACAATGGAACTGATCTTGGATGGCGACTTCATGAACATGCGGTCGATGTCAGCAATCGTAATGCCGCTCTCGTATTTTTCCTATGTTTTCCTTCGTCAACTAGATCGTGTGCCTGGCCTTCTTCTTCGAAAGACTGCTGGCTCTGGAAACTTCCTTTGGTCCCATGATGGAGCTAACGAGAAAGGGTTTACTTGTCATCATGTGATGCTCACGCAACGAGAAACAATGCCAAACTAAGCAGAAGAACGCGCGTGTCACTTTGTTTTTGCATATTTATCAGCCTGGTCCCGTGGGAACATCGACGAGAACCGAGGCAACCTACGAAACCTGCGACAATTTTTTCGGAGAACAAACCGACGAAAACCGAAATCGACGACAACTTAAGGCAACAAACACCGAGGTTTAACTATATACAGGGTGGTGCAAAATGATCTGACACATTTGTAACTTTAATAAAACTAAATTAGAATAAATGAACAAAAAAGTATTTTTATTTATCAAATGTACACATGATGCCATTTTGTTTGATGTTGTCTAAATAATGGAAAAAAAAGTATTTTTATTTCCTTAATGTACATATGATGTCATTTTATTTAATTTTTTTTTTTTTATTACATCAGTCAAATGTTCGCCGTTAATGTCCACACACTGTTGAAGACGTTCACGAAAGTTGTCCATAACTCGGCGGATCATTTCATGTGGAATAGACTCAATTTCTTGATGAATTGCATCTTTCAATTGTTTAATAGATCGGGAGCGATGAATGTATACCTTTGATGTTAGATATACCCAGAGAAAATAAATCAGACGGGCTCAAGTCAGGTGAACGGGCAGGCCAACCGAGGTCACCTTGGAATGAAATTAAATGACCGGGGAACATCTCCCTCAAAATTTCCATTGAAGGTCTAGACGTGTGGGCTGTTGCGCCATCTTGTTGGAACTAAACATGATTTCTGACGTCAAGTTCATCCAATTTGGGTCGCAGAAAAGTGTCCAGCAACACGCAATATCGTTCACATTTAACGGTCACTGTAACATTGTCTTCTTCAAAAAAGTACGGACCCAAAATGCCAAATTCTGCTATCACACACCATACAGTTACATGAGGACTGTGCAAGGGGCGTTCGTGTAACTCATTAGGATTGTTTTGGGACCAATAGCGAAAATTTTGCTTATTCACGCTTCCACACAAATGAAAATGGGCCTCGTCACTGAAAATCACAATAGCAGTACGGGGAACCTGTTGTTGAATTTCCCCACACTAATCATTATTCAAACAACATAAATCAAAATGACATCATGTGTACATTTGATAAATAAACATACGTTTTTGTTTATTTATTCTAATTTAGTTTTATTAAAGTTACAAATGTGTCAGATCAGTTTGCTCCACCCTGTATATATATATATATATATATATATATATATATATATATATATATATATATATATATATATATATATACATTATTTATTTCTTGCTTACTACATGTAGCTAGAAATCAATAGTGAAGCTGAAGGTCCAAAACCCAAAGTATATCCATCATCCGAGCTGTCTGTCTTACACACCTATCTGTTCTTTATCTCTTACAACGATAGAAGCTGGGGTTGACACATCCACAGTATATCCGTGATCCAGACTGTCTCTGGTATACGCCGTTCCATGGTTTCCGCTAGGGGATATGCACTCACACACAGCAAGAGACAGAGCCTGGTTGTTACGCACCAATACCACACAGTATTATAATCTTGTTTCGTTGTGTCAAGCCTTATCATTTGTATTGTCGGTGGTCTGATCTTATACAACCCCCATATCACAATGCATTTGGCGATTTGATCCTACAATTGATTGATTGATTGATTTAAGAACCGACATCACAGCATTCGGGACATTCCCATAAGAGCTCCGTCCCCATCCTAAGAATCCAGCGAAGAGTTCAAACACCAATAGTATCAGTAGCAATCTGATTATATGTGCGTCTTGCCTTTCCTCTAAGCGTGGAGCATCGGTCAGATCCCCTCGATACTCCACGCAGTCGCATTCTTACCAGACCATGGAGATCCATTTGCTCCTACGAGGTGTACACGTGCTCCCACAAGGCCGCAACCACGTCTGCCTTATCATGCATCAATACTCCACCAAGTTTTGCAGAGCCAGCAAATCTGTCTGCCTGTTTATTCCCCAACACCCCAGCATGTCCCGGAGAAAAGATCCAGGCGATGCTTGCCACCCGTGACTTCCGAAGCGAAGCAAGCCATTCGGCTCGAAGCTTGCCTGTCCTCACCCTACTCAGCATGCTTTCTGAGTCAACTACAATCACGATATGTGTGTGTAACGTATTCTCTATCCAGCGAAAAGCTGTACAGACCGCCTCCACCTCCATTCTTAAGCTAGTTGTTGTGGTATCATATGCCAGGCTCTCCTGCACCAAACGTCGACCATTAGCCTTTGCCAAGAAACCCCACGCACTTCTACTACCTCTCAACATCGAACCATCTGTGTAGATAATCACATCATCCGAGCGAGCATTATCCTGAATTAGTTGCTGGATTTCCTCTTCCGTGGCCCCTGCTGGCCACTCCCTGCACTCCCGGCTCAATGTGATTATAACTCTGCACAAGTCTGACTGCTCCGCTGGCACTCTGACCCACTCCTCTCCTCGCCTAATGTTCTCCAAGGGGCACACCTGTCTGATCGTATCCTCCGCCTGAGCCATCCATGATTTCTCTCTTATCAGTCGCTGGTCCTTAACTGCGTCCAGCGCCTCATGCAACGGGTGATCTGTGTCAGCAGCTACTCTGAGGTTTGCCTTCCCCTGAATCACCTTGAGCCTACCAGCAACAGTCGGCAAACCAAGGATGTACCGCATACACACCAATGATCCTACAATACGGAGTATAACAATCAATGCTTGACAATACTGACTACTGCAAGTCTCTTCGCAATAAACGTACGTAGAAATATCTGCCCACGATTAACCAATAATATAATTAAAGACACAGACGGACACGCGCGCGCGCGCACACACACACACCAACCAGAAGCACACACACAGACATACGCAGAGACATACAGGCAGAGACACACACACAAACACATACACAAACACACACATACACACATACATGCATATGCCCTTTTTACGAAATTGTACCTATGATGACAGCCATGTGTGTATGTCCTGCAACACACATTGTCTTCATGACGGACTCAAGGAGATGCTTAGTAAAGTAGAGAAAGACATGTTTAGTGTGGAATGGATCACCTCGCTTCAGATGTCACAGATTGAAGGAATTGTATGTATTTTTGGCCCAGGCCATGCGGGGGTACTGCCGTAGGGGGGGGGGGGGGTGAACAGGATGAACAGACTAATTATGGCAGAAAATGCATCTCTTGGTGGTAGATTACCTAATGGACACGGGATAGGTGGTCGTGCGCCTGTGGGACCAGGTGGAGAAGTTGGGGGAGTACAGATTAAGAACCCGTATTTTGAAAGGATGAGATTTATGGTGATCGGCATGAGTTCTGGTAGAATCTCCAAACTTAGACGGAAGGACAGGACAACTTTCAATCAGATAGCGGTGGGAACGATTAGTAGTATGACTCTTCGCTGGCTGTTGAACGAGGAGACGGAGCGCATATGGGAATTCCTGAGTGCAGTGTTGTCGGTTCTTAGATCAACTCAACTATACAACTCAACCATGGATATATCGAGGCCATCAACGCACTATGGGTGATGTGATCAATATCGCACATGTAGCTGTAGATTTTACCAAGATAGAAAACATTCCAACCAATAAAAAGCTGTCAAGGGAAATGCGAAGTAATTATATAGTCTATTCTATAATGTGCACGCGAAACATAGGCAGTAAACAGACAAGCCGTGACACATCTAATAATACTGGAAATGTGGTGTCTTTGACTGGCAGAACAACGAATGAGACAGTTATACAGCAAACACATGAGAACCGCAAATGGATTTGAGAAAATTGACGTTGATATAATCTTTTTTTTTTTTTTTTTAGCACGAGGAGAGAACAAAGATAACAACTTAGTGACAACAGGAAAAATTGATGGCAGAAACCACAAAACAAAAACAAAGCTGTTGATCGTGTGAGATGACGAACCATGACCACTCAAGCCTATGGACGTGCCACACAATGATGATGGTATTGAGCTTGGTAGACCGGGAAATCTTGATAATTTAAGAACAAAACATATCACCAATGGGCCTCTTTGCGGTATTACGGTTCCCTATATATAAATATGTGTGTCATTGGTATTAAGCCTCTTCGCTGGCTACAGAAGTTGAGAAGGGAGCACAGATGGAAATGTCAAAAGTGCCATGATTCTTACTCAACTCTACTAAACTCAGATATGCGTCGCCATTTGTATCTAATTCAGCTTAGGCCAAAATCGCCTTAACATGTTTCAGTAGCTCTATTTCCAAAATATTTTCATTTTGTAACAAAATGTTCCCTTGTTTCTATATTTCTCTTGCCATAAAGATGTCCTTTCGTAACATTGTGCTTTGTTTATCCACTTCTCTTTTCACATCACTTTATAAGTGTAACACTGTGCTCCGTGTTCCCATGTATATCTGTAACACGTGCCTGTTGTAATTATATGTTCCTCTGTTTCTCTATCTTTCTTTCCGTAAAAATATTCTTGAGGTAACAATTGCAAATACTCCGTCAGGGAGCAAGCAATACAGGAGGCTTATGATCATCAGAAGTGGTCCCCGTTCGCCGAATGTTTCGGCCCCTTTACCTTCTTTACACTCTCAGGGGGCGGGCCCGTCTGGGTCATGACTCCATGACGTTTTTCTCCTGTCGTGCATATTCATAAAGATGTATCAGCATCGCTAAGAGTATCTGCACAGAAGCCATCCTTCTCTCGGAGTGGGGAGTGGGGGGGGGGTGGCTTCTGGGCAGACACTCTAAGCGATATCGACATGGGAAACGTCTCGATGAATACGCACGATAGGAGAAAAACGTCCGGGCGTCATGAGACAGACTGGCGATCATTGGGCACCCGGTGCATCTACCAACGTTGACGCTGCACCGTGACTGACCGTGGGAAAGCCAGCCTCTCCACCCTCCCCCCTCCCCAGCAGTTGGCCACAGTCTTCATCACCTCTGCCTTGTTGGCTAGCTATGACCCTGTCAGTAGACGTCGTTACTGGAATGCTGCCTTCTTCTTATCCAGCTGACAACTTGCGGATTCTCCACGCTCCCAGCCAGCTCTGCCTCTGGGCTCATTCTTTTACGACTTTTCCTTCCCTCTGAACCTCGCTATCGCTGCGGGCGTGGTCCTTGCAAGACGTATTATTCGACTACACACGGTCGTTGCCGGCGCTTAAAGAGAGATTCGAATTTGGATAACATGTCCCATCCAGCTGAACAGTACATCTAGCATGGGTGCCCTAATCTCCAATGGTTGATTGGCTTCCGGTCGGCACAGGACCATAGCCATTATTTCTGAATGTTGAGTAGTTGCCATTCTGTGGAGCGGTTTCGGTGTTACTGGCATTGTGTGTTCTTCTCGAAAAGACGGTGCAGACAAAGTTAATTCATTTACTGCGTATCCTTGTTCCACCAGCATTACGTTCCTTCCATAACCAGCATAAAGTCTTCTCCGTTGCCTCGCCCAGTATTTAAAGTCCTCGCATTCTTGCTTGTCCTTTCAAACCTAACTATTTCAGAACGTCGTATTCGGAGTTGGTAACAAGGCCCCTTGCGCCTATCTCAACGCCGAATTGCCTGACGGTATACCCTTCTTGTCTCAGGCTTGCGACCATATCACAGTATCTCTCCATCTTGTAAGTGTGCTGCTCCACGACTCTTGATTCAAAATGTCAGTTCGATTAGTACCAGCTGTTGAGTCGACGGAGAACACACCACACAGTCAGTTGGCAACTGCAACTAAAGGATTTCCGCTAGGAATTTGCCACGGCCCTGCAGGTCTACTGTCATCCCCCAGTCTTCAGCACTCCCGATGATGCAAGACAGGCTGTCGGGGTAGTCGACTATGTTGTTCGGCTTTGTCCAGTTTTTATGATGCGTATGCATCCTACCTTGGACAACAGTCCGCCTGTTTGCCGGGGGTCTTGCTACATTCACAATGGCTGCCAGTTCGACAAAAAACTTGTTATGGCGCAAAGTGAATCGACCTTGTGCGAGGGCCGCCTTGCACGCAGACAGTACGTTCTCCCTGTCCATTTGGTGTTCATATTGCTACACAGGTGGAATGTTGGGTCGTCGGATATACCACATCTGACCAGGAGACAGTACAGATATCTGATCAGGAAGCTTATTCTAAACTGCGGCAAGTATCATAACTTGTTCCACGAGAGGGACCTGGCAGAGTCTCCTTCCATGACACCCATTAACATTTCTGGGGCCGCTGCACAGCCTTATGCACTCGCTTGTTGTCATCGCCTTCTTTAATTTCCCGTACCACCATTTTCTGCGCTGTCTGTTCCGTTTCTTTACCTCTCTTTTGTTACACATTCCCGTCTAACTATATACTCTTCTGTTTCTATATATCTCTTTCAATAAATCCCCGCTGATGCAAAAAATAAGTTTTGTATACCTTTGATTTCACCAGAGACATATTGAATTCCATACGTCCATCCTCGACGTTGTTGAAATATTCTTCTTCCACACACACACACACACACACACACACACACACACACACACACACACACACACACACACACATATATATATATATATATCGCATATCATATTTACAGGACATCGCTGTATACACCAGCATTTTATACCTGTTCTTGATTTCTTGGCAAGATTACGCTCAGTAGTTTGCCATTGCTTTCTGATCGACCGGCTCACATACCCCAGTATGTAACCAACGCGACACGATCCGCTACCTAATCTCGCGCAGCTGCGTTACCCTATGTGGATATACGGGATTACAGAGAAAGTCAGTCATCAACCCTTAGCCATAGAGACCAATATATATATATATATATATATATATATATATATATATATATATATATATATATATATATATATATATATTTGAATAACGACGACACAAACAATAGATTGCACTATTTCTTGTCTGGCATATTTCGCTGCATCTCGTCAGGTACATACTGCAGAAATCACACAACTTACGTGAATTAATTAGATACATCCTTCAAACTGAAATATACACATAATCGCACAGTAATGTCGATTGTCTACCACCGTAATTTTAAACTGACTACCATGTCTTTCTGCTTGCACAAGGACAGCTTACGAAGGTTGATTATTATAGCTTCAGCAAACTTTAACAATCGACTACTTTGTGTGTTGAACAACACACGGAAGGCACTGTTTCTTTCAACCACGTGACCGCTCTCGAGCACATGTCTCTCGACCCATGAAGCTGGACTGTTCCGGTGTGTTGGCCTGCCTAGGCTACTATCCTCTCTGTGTAGAAGAAGACATCTTGTTTGTGTCTTCGTTATTTAAATTCATCACGGGAAAACATTGTTTTGAATATATATATATATATATATATATATATATATATATATATATATATATATATATATACACATCTTTGCTTTATTGACTATACAAAGGTTTTTGATAGAGTTAGACAAGTCAACATGGTGGATATGCTTGCAGATCTACAAATTGATGAGAAAGACATTAGACTTATAAAAAACATATATTGGAAACAACAAGCTGCAATTAGGATTGATAATGAAGTGGGACAGTATCAGCCAATTAAGAGAGGTGTTAGGCAGGGATGTGTGATGTCTCCAGATCTTTTTTCCCTATACAGTGAAAATATTTTCAGAAATTTAGAGGATATAAATGGAATCAGCATTGGAGGACGAAACATCAATAACATTAGATATGCAGATGATACAGTATTAATTGCTGACAATGCGCAGGACCTGCAACAATTAGTAGATGCGGTTGTTGTACACAGTGAGCTACTGGGGTTAGACTTAAATTGTAAAAAGACTCAGGTTATGGTCGTCACTAGGAAGGAAGAAGTGCCACAATGTAATATACAAGTAAATGGAAATATTCTTCAACAAGTGAATCGGTACAATTATCTTGGAACAGTCATAACATCTGATGGGAGATGCCTTGAAGAGATTAGAACAATAATCGCCATGGCGAAAGTAGCCTTTAGCAAGATGAAACACATTCTGACCTATAAAAAGATGTCAATTGAAACGAGAAAAAGAGTGTTGAGGGGATACATAGAGCCTGTTCTTTTGTATGGATGTGAAACTTGGACAATGAGCAGTCAAGCTGAAAAGCATCTGATGGCTGCAGAAATGTGGTTTCTGAGGAAAATGCAAAGAATACCATGGACAGACAGAAAATCCAATGACCAAGTACTACAGGAGGCAAATGAACATCGTAAACTGATTAGAGAAATTAGACGTAGACAGTCAAAATTTTTTGGACATGTTATGAGAAGAAATGGATTGGAGAACTTAGTGACAACAGGCAAGATCGAAGGGAACAGACCAAGGGGAAGACCGAGAGGAAAACACCTGGATGGCTTGGCCACATGGCATGGACGAGACGGGAACACTGAGCTGATCCACGACACTGGTGATTGAGTGAAATGGAGAGTCATGACCGCCCACGCTTTCTGGCATGGCACATGATATATATATATATATATATATATATATATATATATATATATATATATATATATATATAATATATATATACACTCACACACACACATAAGTTGCTTGTATTAAGGTAATTTTTCTTTCTATGTAAGCCCATTTCCAAAAAAAGATTACCTCGCTATGTTAATAAAGGACTTTGGTCGATGCCCATGAATGTATCATACAGTTGCGAGTTCAGATTATTGCTTTGCTATATTATTTTGTGGACTGTATCTGGTCAGTTCAGGATCTGCTTGGTCAACAGCCCTGACTGTTCGTCTGTTAGTTATTTCCCAATGGTATATCATAATCTCTCCAGAATGATACTACCTACAATATATATATATATATATATATATATATATATATATATATATATATATATATATATATATATCTATATTTATAAAACAAAGTGTATGTATGTAAATATGTATGTATATATGTATGTATGTAAATATGTATGTCCTTTATTTGTTCGCGAACGGCCCATCCGATTGAGATGAAATTTTCTACACGCCTTCCTTTCATTCCAGAGCTGTCAACTGTCATAGTTTTTTTTTCTTCTTCCTCCTCCTCCCTCCTCCCCCTCCCAAAATACGTACGTAAATATATGATGATGATGATGAAAGAATCCCCGAACCAAAACGCTAGGGAAAGGGAAGAAAATGACGTGACTACACAGAATCGTCACACGGCAATCATCATCATCAAGTGCCGTGCCGGCTGGCGTAGGCGTTCATGGCTCTCCGTAGATCTCAGTCTTTGGTTTTTTGGATCAACTCTGCTGCTGATATTCCTCCATGCCACGGCAATATCAATAACAATTCATCTATTTATGTGTAAGGAAGTTATCTACAGTCGTGTAGAAGGGAAGAACTAGACGAGTATGAATTCGGAATGGCGAACTCTCTCCTCCTCTCTTCTTCCTCCCTCTCATCCCTCTCCCGACTCCCTCCTCCTTCTCCCTCTTTCTTCTCCCTCTTCCTCTCCCCTCCTCCTCCATCCTCCTCCCTCCTACTCCATCCGCCTCCTCCCCCTCCTCCCTCATCTTCCCTTCTCCTCCCTCTCCCTCCTTATCCCTCCTCCTCCTCCTGCCTCCCTCCTCCTCCTCCTGCCTCCTTCTCCCTCATCATCCTCACTCCTCCTTCTCCCTTCTTCTCCCTCTTCCCTCTTCCTCCTCCTCCTACCTCCTCCCTCCTCCTCCCTCTACCTCCTCCTCCTCCCTCCACCCTCCTCCTCCCTCCACCCTCCTCCTCCCTTCTCCTCCTCTTCCACCTCCCTTTCCTTCCTCCTCCTCCCTCTACCTCCTCCTAACCCTACCTCTTTCCTCCTCCCTCCTCTTCCTCTTCCACCTCCCTTTCCTTCCTCCCTCTGCCTCCTCCCTCCTCCTATCCCCTCCTCCTCCCTCCTCCTCTTTCTCCTCCTCCCTCCTTCTCCTCCTCTCCCCTCCTCCTCCTACCCTCTTCCTCTTTCCCTCCTCCCTCTCCCTCCTCCATCCTCCTCCCCCCTCTTCCTCCTTCCTCCTCCTCCCTCTCCCTCCTCCATCCTCCTCCTCCCTCTTCCTCCTCCTTCTTCCTCCTCCTTCCTTCTCCTCCCTCCTCCTCCCTCTTCCTCCTCCTACCTCCTCCCTCCTCCTCCTCTCTCCACCTCCCTCCTCCCTTTTCCTCCCTCCTCCTCCCTCTACATCCTCCCTCCTCCTCTCCACTCTTCCTCCTACCCTCTTCCTCTTCCCCTCCTCCCTATCCCTTCTCCTCCCTTCACATTCCTCCTCCTCCCTCTTCCTCCTCCTCCTCCTCATCCCTCCTTCTCCCTCCTCCTCCTTCTTCCTCCCTCCTCCTCCCTCCTCCCCCTCCTCCTTCCTCCTCCTCCCTCTCCTCCTCCTCACTCCTCCTCCTCCTCCTCCTCACTCCTCCTCCTCCTCCTCCTCCCTCTACCTCCTCCCTCCTCCTCCCTCTTCCTCCTCCTCATCCCTCCTCCTCCTCCCTCCTCCTCCTCCCTCTACCTCCTCCTCCCTTCACATTCCTCCTCCTCCCTCTTCCTCCTCGTCCCTCCTCCTCCTCATCCCTCCTTCTCCCTCCTCCTTCTTCCTCTCTCCTCCTCCTCCCTCCTCCCCCTCCTCCTTCCTCCTCTTCCCTCTCCTCCTCCTCACTCCTCCTCCTCCCTCCTCCTCCCTTCACATTCCTCCTCCTCCCTCTTCCTCCTCCCTCCTCCTCCTCCCTCCTCCTCCTCTCTCCTCCTCCCTCCTCATCACTCCTCCTCCCTCCTCCTCCTCTCTCCTCCTCCCTCCTCATCACTCCTCCTCCCTCCTCCTCCTCCTCCCTCCTCCCCCTCCTCCCTCTCCGCCTCCTCCCTCCTCCTCCTCCCTCTACCTCCTCTCCTCCCTCCTCCTCCCTCTACCTCCTCTCTCCTCCTCCCTTCACATTCCTCCTCCTCCCTCTTCCTCCCTCCTCCTCCTCTCTCCGCCTCCCTCCTCCTGCCCTCCTCCCCCTCCTTCTCCTCCTTCTCCCTCCTTATTCTCCCTCTTCCTCCTCCCTCCTTCTTCTCCCTCCGCCTCCTCCATCCTCCTACTCTCTCCTCCTCCTCCCTCCTCCTCCCTTTTCCTCCCTCTCCTCCTCCTGCTCCCTTCTCCTCCTGCGTTCTCCTCCTCCCTCCTTCTCCCTCCTCCTCCCTCTTCCTCCTCCCTCCTCCTCGCCTCCTCCTCCACACTACTCCTCCCTCCTCCTCCTAATCCCTCCTCCTCCCTCCTATTCCTCCCTACTCCTCCTGTCTCCTCCCTCCTCCTCCCTCCTCTTCCCTCCTCCACCTCCCTCTTCCTCCTCCCTCCTCCATTTACCCAAGACAGACAGACAGTCAGACAGATAGTCGGGAACGGGATCTTATATGACTACTTATATAATTTAAATGAGATGCTCTCCACCATGGGATGGGCCGGGTCAGACAGACAGACAGATAGATATATAGATAGACAGACAGACAGACAGACAGACAGACAGACAGACAGACAGACAGACAGACAGACAGACAGTCGGGAACTTATATGACTACTTATGTGAATTAAATGAGATTCTCCCCACCAGGAGTTGGGCGATGCCGGGCCGGGTCAGACAGACAGACAGATAGATAGTCGGAACGGGAACTTATATGACTACTTATATGAATTAAATGAGATTCTCCCCATCAGGGTCTGGGCGAAGACCGGCCGGGTCAGACAGACAGACAGACAGATAGACAGACAGACAGACAGACAGACAGATAGTCGGTAACGGGAACGAGAACTTATATGACTACTTATATGAATTAAATGAGATGCTCCCCACCAGGGTCTGGGCGAAGCCGGGCCGGGTCAGCTAGTATATATATATATATATATATATATATATATATATATATATATATATATATATATACACACACACACACACACACACACACACATACACACACATATATATAAGACCGTTCAAGTCAGCTACACATTCATACAGTTAAAGTGTGTTAACATGTTCACATACACTGGTTAATTTTTTTAGGGCATGTGTTACTATTTCAGTCAAGTCAGCATTTGCCATGTCTACATCGGGTATTTTTCTCAGCAATGTGCACCTGGTCGAGTTCTCTGCAAGAATATGCATTCTTTGTCATCGTGTAACCATTTCTCTTTTAACTGTTATATTCTGTGTCTGATATCGTCTGTCCATGTGCTGTTTTCCATAGGGTGTAACCAGAATGTCTCAAAGAGATTAGCTGAAGTCCTTATTAATACTGATATGGTCCATTTGGTATTACATCTGTCAGTTTAGTGTTACCCACATTGCCCTATGGGCTATATTTCTCAAAGTCTCAGATTGGAGCCTAGTATTTAGAGGCGATATTTCTCATTGTCTCTAACTAGAGGGCAGTGTTTAGAGTTATTGTAACCTTCCATATAAACTCAGTAAGAAAGACAAGTGCACATTATGTACAGTGTGCATTTTTAGTGACTGTGGCGTTTTATAAAATATTGCCTTTCCAAGTTTTGTATTTACCTTTTATGTTGCATGAACGCCATAGAGGGTGAATAAAAAACATGGAACGGAATTGTGTTTTCTAAAACCAAACAGTCATTAAAAATATACCCTATATGAGGGATGCTAGTTTCCTTTATGAGTTGATAGCTAGAAAGTGGACTCAGTGATGAAACAATAACACACCAGTCGGAGATAAAAGGAGTGTTTTTTTAGTTTTAGTTTTAGTCGTAGGATCAACATCACGGCACACGGTTTAACCCATAAGTGCTCCGTTTTCCTCCTAACTCAAACCTGAGTTTGGAGAAACTCAGTTCAATGCACGAACTCCGTTGCATTGGCGAGGATCCTGAAATGCTTTGGGTAGATTTTTAACTCGAAATTTTGCCCGGGCAGCGCCGTTAGGCTACTCTTTTTCGATTTCCAACTGCCAAGGGATTTTTTACGTGCGCAACAATACACACGGGCGTCCGATCTCACTACCCAGAGACCAGGGGCAATTACTGGAAGTCCCGGTGGATGTTTTAAATAAATCCTGGTCCTCACCGTGGCCTGAACCCGGGACCTCCAGCACTCGAGGCGGACACCATACCTCGAGACCACTCAGCCCCCTAAGATAAAAGGATTCAAGGCAACAACTGCATACACAAACAACAACAAAATAAGACAAACCAACAACTGTGATTTAGTAGTGGATTTATTCATTACTGTGATTGAAAGGGTACGTTTATTAACTCATTGCTTGTTCACAGTGTCGAAGTTTTACGGGAAACGGTTGCTGTCGCTTATATCTAGCTGTTTACCAGGTGCGGGAGATTCTGGGAGATGGCAACTTACATCTGTACTTCATCTCAACTGTCATTATTTTGGATCGCACAATAGATGTACTGGGTCACTTAATGGGTGCAGTCGATCGCTCAGTAATTATAGTGGGTTGCTAAATGTGTGTAGTAATGATATGAATGGGTGTAGTGACTCTACTAAATTGCATTGTGGCTGACGTGAGTCACGAATGGGGTTTAGTGAGTCATTAAGTGAATGTAGTGAGTCAGTGGATCGTTGTATCGAGCCATTCAATGGGAGTAATGATCACAACATTGACAGTACTGGATAGCTCAGTAGCTGTTATGGTTAGCTCAGTGGCTGAAGTAGGTAGGTATCTGGTTATAGTGAATACCTCAGTGGCTGTTGTGGGACGTTTCGTGGGTGTAGTGGGTAGCTCAGTTAATGCAGTGGGTAGCTCAGTGTCTGTGTTGGATAGCTTAGTGGATGTAGCGGGTATCTCAGTGTCTGCAAAGGTTAGCTCAGTTGATGTAAAGGGTAGCATAGTGGCTTATATGTTTAGCTAAGTGGATGTAGTGGGTAGCACAAATTCTGTGTTGGAGCTCAGTGGATGTAGTAGGTAGCTCAGTGTCTATGTTGCATAGACCGGTGGATGTAGTGGATAGCTCAGTGGCTGTATTAGGTAGTTCAGTGGATGTAGTGAGTAGTTCATACGGTAGTGGATAGATCTGTTATATTAGGCACAGCGATGGGTAAACGGGGTGGTTGGTTGACACTAGTCAGTTGATTAGTTGGTGTAGTGAACTCATTGGATGTAATGTCTACCTTAGTGGCTATACCAGGTACATCAATGGGTGTAATGTCTATCTCAGTGACTATATTAGATACGTCCGTGGGTGTAGTCTCTACCTCAGTGGCTATATCAGATACGTTAGTGGGTATAGTGTCTATATCAGTGATTATATCAGATACGACAGTGGGTGTAGTGTCTAACTCGGTGACTATATCAGATACGATAGTGGGTATAGTGTTTATATCAGTGATTATATCAGATACGACAGTGGGTGTAGTGTCTAACTCGGTGACTATATCAGGTGCGTCGGGTGGGTGCAGTGTCTACATCAATGACCTTTATCAGGTACGTCAGTTGGTATATTGTCTACCTCAGTGCCGATATCAGATACGTCAGTTGGTATATTGTCTACCTCAGTGCCGATATCAGATACGTCAGTGAGTGTAGTGTCTATTTCGGTCGCTATATCAGTTACGTCAGTTGGTGTAGTGTCTACCTCAGTGGCTATGTCAAACACGTCAGTTGGTGTAGTGTCTATCTCATCGGCTATATCAGATACGTCAGTTGGTGTAGTGTCTATCTCATCGGCTATATCAGATACGTCAGTGGGTGTGGTGTCTATATCAGTGGCTATACCAGGTACATCGGTGGGTGTAGTGAGTAGTTCAGCGGTTTTAATGCGTAGATTAATGAATGTAGTGAGTAGTTCAGTTGATTTAGTGGGTAGGCCAGTATGTATAGTGTGATAGATAGTTCAACGGATGTATTGTGTCTTCTGGCTGTTATTCAGAGCACGAATTTAGGTAAGGCATCTCGGGATAATAAGTAACGTCTTCAAATACCACGTCATTGTTTCTCGGATTGTACTTTCTTAGTTCTATGACCGTTTCATCGCTGGCTGCGAGTCTTGCTGTCAAGTAAATCTATTGGAAACATAGAATAATATAATATGACAAGAGAAAAGTAACTTCACAATAACACTATGGTATGGGTGTTAAATGGTAAAATAACAATTTAGCAATGCGGGTCACTATTATGAATGGCTGTTTAACACTAAATTAACAGTCAGGTAACAGACTTCACAGTAACACTAATGTATATGTTAAATGATCAAGTCAGTCTAGAAAATAACAATACCATTTCTGTACAAACAAGGAAGTATAGGACGCGTTAACTGTAAACTAAACAATGGAGACAATAATAGTTAACGCAAGAAATTGTATTCGATGTACTCTGTTAGAACTGATAAATGATTTAGACATCGTTAGCCACTTAGCTCTACCCGAGATCAGTTGCAAGATAAATTACCTAGCTTGAGGTCACAGAAATTAGGTCTAAGAATGCATAGGGGTGAAGCACATACTGCGAATAACTGATTCAAATAATAACCCCATCTTCAATTGTGTAATCTCACTTCAAGAAGTGGAATAAAAAAAACAAGCCTGTTAAGTCAGAATGTAGACAAAGATGGGGAAACAAACAGATATTAAAATTAGTATACCATTTTCAAGGGGTAGTTCCAAATTACTTGGAAATTTCTGAAAGCAAAAAACAAACTAAATCTATTTCCACACATAAAATAGTGAACGCCAACGTTAATTTAGTTCTGCTACATGGATCATCATCATCAAGTGCCATGCCGGCTGGCATAGGCGTTCATGGCTCTCCACAGCAGACGGTCTTTGGTGTCCTAAATCAACTCTGCTGATGATATTCCTCCATGCCACCGTCTCAGTCCGTCCAGCATCATTTCTCTTGGTCTGCCTCTGCCTCTCTTCCCCTCAATCTTTCCAGTTGTCACGATGTTCTCCAATGCCTCTCTTCTCATCACACGACCAACAAAGCTGTCTCTTTCTTATTGTTGTATATAGTGTTATAGTTTCATTAGCCTCTTTCAGGCAATCGTTGATAGTTACCCTGGCAGTCCAAGGAATTCGCAACATTCGTCTTAAAAACCACATCTCTGTTGCTCCTAAGTTCTTCCTAATTTGTTCATCTACTTTCCAAGATTCGATGCCATACAGCAAAACTGGTTCTATATATAGCATTTTAGTGCTCTCTTTCTTACATTCACTGATAGCGACACTTCATTTTCTGAAATGCGGCTTTTGCCTGCCCTATTCTGCTCTTAATCTCTGTTGTACATCTTCCATCTGATGCTATAAGTGCCCCTAGGTATTTAACATTATCCACTTGGTTGAGAATTTCCCCTTCTATTTCTATGTCACATTTTGGTGTCCCCATTTTCTTTGATATTACCATTGTTACTGTTTTCTTGATATTCAAGGAGAGTTCTTTCTGTGCACTCTCTGATACTACCATGTCCAATAATTGTTGTAGTTCTGTTGCATTATCCGCCACCAATACTGTGTCATATGCGTAGCGTATATTGTTTATATTATATCCTCCGAGTAGTATTCCTGGCTTCTATTTGATCTCTCTCATTATTACTTCGCTATATAGGGAGAAGAGATCGGGTGACAAGACACACTCCTGTCGTACTCCTACAACTTTTTCATGTGTGTCCCCTCCAAAATAAATTATTGTGTTTGTGTCAGTTATAATTTTGCCAGATCCCTTCCAACTCATCTCACTTATGCCTAGTATATTCATTTTCATGTTTTCCATTTCTCTTAGAACATTGTTTAACTTTCCTAGCTCATTTAATGTCCTAACATTCCATGTTCCTACTCTAAATGTATTTAGTTTAGTTATAGTTTTAGTTTTGCCATCAGTAGCTGGATGACGGTCTGCTGTCACCTGTGGCTCATGACTGTCCCTACCGGACGAGGATGTCCTAAGACAGCCATTAACGTCGTTCACTATTTCTGAAATGTGTGTCGGCATGAAATCTTGGGAAGATAATGTGATGGTTTCCTCTTGCCTTCCACATTCACATGGTGGTCTTTTAACTCTGCCTTTGACAGCCATTTCCGACTGTCAGGACAAGTGAGTGCCCTGCTCTGCTCAGCTGCAGAGTTGTCCACTTATTCCGGTGGATACTCGGTCCCCAGAGCTGTGTTAGCCACACCGTGGTGTGTTTCCATCCTCTACCGCGGGGAGGTGCAGTTGGGATTTTCCCTTCCTAAAGTTATGGTCTATGACCAAAACTTTCCAGTACTTTTTAGAGGATCCAGTACTTTTTAGAGGATATTAACTAGTGCGTGGACATAATACAAGGAATACCATGGCACGACAATCAATGATCCAGACTCCTGGTGAAACATAAACAACTCCCAGCCAATCAATAGGCAAGGAGAAGACACTGGCGCTAGACACAGACTGGTGAGACAGAAACAACTCCCAGCCAATCAATAGGCAAGGAGAAGACACTGGCGCTAGATACAGACTGGGGAAACAGAAACAACTGCTAGCCAATCAATAGGCAAGGAGAAGACACTGGCGCTAGACACAGACTGGTGAAACAGAAACAACTCCCAGCCAATCAATAGGCAAGGAGAAGACACTGACGCTAGGCACAGACTGGTGAAACAGAAACAACTCCCAGCCAATCAATAGGCAAGGAGAAGACACTGGCGCTAAATACAGACTGGGGAAACAGAAACAACTGCCAGCCAATCAATAGGCAAGGAGAAGACACTGACGCTAGGCACAGACTGGTGAAACAGAAACAACTCCCAGCCAATCAATAGGCAAGGAGAAGACACTGGCGCTAGACACTGACTGGTGAAACAGAAACAACTCCCAGCCAATCAATAGGCAAGGGGAAGACACTGGCGCTAGATACAGACTGGTGAAACAGAAACAACTCCCAGCCAATCAATAGGCAAGGAGAAGACACTGGCGCTAGGCACAGACTGGTGAAACAGAAACAACTCCCAGCCAATCAATAGGCAAGGAGAAGACACTGGCGCTAGATACAGACTGGTGAAACAGAAACAACTCCCAGCCAATCAATAGGCAAGGAGAAGACACTGGCGCTAGATACAGACTGGTGAGACAGAAACAACTCCCAGCCAATCAATAGGCAAGGAGAAGACACTGGCGCTAGACACAGACTGGTGAAACAGAAACAACTCCCAGCCAATCAATAGGCAAGGAGAAGACACTGGCGCTAGACACAGACTGGGGAAACAGAAACAACTCCCAGCCAATCAATAGGCAAGGAGAAGACACTAGCGCTAGATACAGACTGGGGAAACAGAAACAACTCCCAGCCAATCAATAGGCAAGGAGAAGACACTGGCGCTAGATACAGACTGAGAAAACATGTTCTAGTGTAACTAGACTGTCCTTTTCCTGGACCTCACATTGCATGAGATATTGATGGAGGCCTAAAACAAACAGCAATAAGAATAAGAGACAAAGCTGAAAAATATGGCCAGGACTCACAGAGAGCTGCAAGAGATGGGACAGAGAGAGGCGCTTACAGTAAGCTGGCTGAGAGTCTAAGCTCTATTGAGGGTCGGAAGGGATGGGGGTCAAAGGTAGAAGAATACCAGGCCAGCGATCACACATGTTGAATTATCATGTCAGTCGTCATCATCATGTGCCATGCCGATACGTTTTACGCCATCTCACGCCATCACCAGAGTTGTGGACAAGCTCAGTGTTCTTGTCTCGACCATACCACGTGGCAAAGCCATCCAAGTATTTTCTTCGCTGCCTTCCAATTGTTCTTTTGCCCTCAATCTTGTCAATTGTCACCAAGTGTTGCAATTAATTTCGTCTCATAACGTGTCCAAAAGACTGTGATTGCCCACGTCTAATTTCTCTAATCATTTCACGAATTTTATTAGTTTAACATTTCAGTAAGCGTTCCGTTATTCTAAAATACATTTTAAAATGTAGAATTGAGCAAGTCCTAACAGAAGCGGGTGAAAATCGTAAACTGATTAAGAAATTAGAAATAGACATTCACCATTTTCGGAAGCGTTATGGGAAGAAATAAACTACAGAACTTGGTGACAATTGGCAAGACTGAGGGAAGCAGAACAAGGGGAAGGCAGAGAAGTGATTTCTGGATGGCTTGGCTACAGGGAATAGCTTGGACAAGAACACGGAGCTGATCCACGACTCCGGAGATCTTGAGAGATGGCGACGAATGAGAGCCCATGTTTAATGGCATGATGACGATTAAGTTTACTGAGTTCATTAATGATGGGTAGATATCTTTATATAGAGTTGAGTCGATTGTTCGACAACAGACTTGTGCATGAGCCATATTTGCATTGGCAGAAGATATTGGTGTGCTTGAAGTGATCACACGCACACACCATCCACCAACTAACTAGGCAATTCATATCTCTAGTGCTATCAATTGTTTGTTAGTTGTGAGTAGTACCAGCATCATATATTAAACGGTGAATATATTCTTGGATGCGCTGCTGATTATGGATATTCTTACAGTGTGACTGTCTCATTAATTCCAAGTTTCATTAATGCTAAATATGCATCTTATAGCCTGTTTCGTGTATTCCAAGCTGATGTGATGACTATGATCCCTCATGTGTCATGTACTCCAAGATGATCTAATTACCTAGATGCCTCTTTATAGCCTGCATCATGTGATCATGTATTCCTTGTTGTTTTGATGGCAAAGATTTTTTTTTATATTTATAATCCTTTGTCATATATTCGCAGTTGCTTTCATGACTACGATGTCTCTTATAAGACTGTGTCAGGTATTCCAAGTTGTTGAGATTACTAAAATGTCTCATACAGCATGCCTCACATATTCCAAGATGTTGTAAAGTCTACGATATCCCCCATAGCCTGGCCCATGCCTTCCAAGTTTCTGTGAAGATTAAGATGACTCTTATAGCCTGTGCTATATATTACTATTTGCTTTCATGGCTAAGATGCCTTTTATAGTCTGACTGTCAAGTATTTCATATTGAATTACCAAAATTCCTCTTATATCTGAAATGTATATGTATTTATTGACTAATCAAGAGGCTATTTCCATGTTATGTATAGCAAAGATAACTTATCCCAAACATCTGAAAGAGGCAGTCAGGTTTTTTTTAAATATACATTATGCCAAGGCAACAACTGGAACCTGTCGTGACAACAGAAAAGATGTGCAAATAACGAAATAGAGGAAAACAGACCGAGAAGATTATTGTCAGTCATGTATTATGCCACGGATGGGAATCAAAACACAAACTGATCCATGATGTCGGAGATCGCAATCTGTGGGGAGTTATGATAGCACGCCGGTCTCCCTGGCCTAGGCTTTAACGTCATTCTCCGTAATCCTGTATATCCACTTGAGTAGTGTAACCTGCTGGAGAATCGATAGCGGGATGTGTGAGCCAGTCGCTCAGAAAGCAATGGCACACTATTGAGCGTAATCCTGTCAAGAAATCAACAATCAGCTGAAAGATGCCGATGTTGACAGCGATGTCCTGTAAAGGATATGCGAAAAAAACCCAAAAAACATGATAGCCCACGCCAGCCGGCAAGAAACTAGATGGTGATAATGATGTATAGCAAAATGTGTTACATTGTAATACGTGTATTGGGTAGCGTGCACTCACTGTATCAGTTCACGAAACCATTTGCCTCCATTCTTCCTACATGCACACACTATTGGTGGTATTGACATATTCCAATCCATTCTGTGTTCGGGGGAACGAACAGGCTGATAGGCTAGCAGGGAATGCACCTCTTGGTGGTATCTTCCCTATGGACAAGGGGGAGGTGGTTGTGCTCTTGTGGGACCAGGTGGAGAAGGCGGAGGAACAGATTGAGAACCCATATGTGGATAGAATGAGATTGCGGGGGATCGGCAGGGGATCTGGAAGAATCTCAAAACTGAGAGGGAAGACCAGGAGAACTTTTAATCAAATAGCGGTGGGTACGATTAGTAGTATGACTCTTCACTGTCTGTTGAACGAGGGGACGGAGCACGTATGGGAATGTCCTGAATGCAGTGATGTCGGTTCTTAACTCAACTCAGCTCAACTCAACAACCCAATCCAGTCGCCACACGGTAACTGGCTATTCAATATATCACAGCCTCTTATAGAAAAACAATTATGTAGATGTAGGCTTACTGCTCATCGAAGTGTTGACGGTTCACGGTTATTGTGACAGTCAATGGCATTGCCTTGTTCAACTCTCCACAGCTCAGCTCAGAGATTGCACATCACAGTCTGATAATACTGCGTAACTGTCATTTAAAACTGTCAGTTACTGCCAATATAGTACCTTGCGGTGTATGGCAGAGGGGTCTTTCAGCCCGAGGAATAAAGGCCGCGTGGCTAGTGCAGTCGCCGCAAACTGTGGAGGTAGGATTTTCTTTTTGTCCCCGGCAGAAACAAATCCCACACCTTACCGAGGGATCGAACCCGAGTCTCCCGAAGCTTAGTACGGTATTCTAGCCACTCGGCCAGCCGCTCCTCGAATATTTTTTTGGATGCGCTGCTGATTTTGGATATTCTTATAGTGTGCCTGTCTAATTAATTCCAATCTTCATTGATGCTTAAGTTAACTGCTTAACACAAGTAAGAAATGAGCCTTTTCACGCTTTGAAGCTTACTTGGTGAATGGTGCTAGTCCCGCATTTATGGGTCAATGGGTACTCGATAGGTAATATGGTAAATCTCCCAAAAATTGTCTCTACCTCCCATGGACTTTTCTGTCACTCATTTTCGCTGCGTCAGTTTGTGAGTCAAGACCAAAATACTTTCCTTCTGAAGTGGATTGGAACACATAAACATTAGGCCGACAGCAAGAGTTGACATCAGGTACTCACTTCAAAATCCCACTCAGTAGACCAACCAGCTGAATAGAGGTAAATGGTGAATGTTCTCTTTTCTGGAAGAATGTGTGTGAGCACACGTGACTCCCACCAGGTGCCGCAAAGTCTGACCCGGTTGGCACAGAGAAATACATCTTTACAGTTATCTGAACGTCTCAAATTAAATTTCCTGGAGCAGATATAACGTAGACTTGTTAATAGTAACATTCAGTTTATAGCATGAATCTTAGTCGAAATCCAGGCTTTGATTTTTGATAATGTGCCGGTCTCTCTGGCCGAGGGGTTACAACACTTTCTCCGTAATCCCGTTTATCACGCAGTCTCATAGCGGGCGAGAACTGGGAGCGGTTCGATCCCCGCTGGTGACTTGCGGGATAACTGAGCCGGCCGCTCAGAAAGCAATGGCAAACTACTGAGCGTAATCTTGCCAAGAAATCAACATACAGCTGAAAGATGCTGATGTTGACAGCGATGTCCTGTAAAGGATATGCAAAACATTTTCTACTGAGAGTGAGTAGTCATCTACATAGACGGGATTGTTGTTCGACACGTGGGCAGCTCATGGGCTTTTACCCCTGACCTGAGAACTGAAGGGAGACGCTAGTGCCTTTACCTTGACTAGTGGCTGACTATGGAAGTCATGGCCTGGATGTGCTTGCTTGTTTGCTTGTGTTCGTTGGCTTGAGCTCCAACGCGAAGTCCTGTATGTCGGATGAAGGCATCCTGTTGTCCAACATCAGTGTGATGTCATACAGGATCTGAGGTTTGCGTGAGTATCCGTTGTCCCATGTCTGGCTTATTGGTGTGCAGACTGGTGGTTCCTCGCCGTACAGGCAAACACTCTCCGACTTCGGAGGAATCGGCGATCCTATTGACTTTATCCAGGACCCCGACGGGACCTGTTGCCCAGGACGCTCGACGAGGACGCGTCAATAGGTCTTGGCCAGTATATAACCCAGCCCTGGTGCCTTGGAAACACCTCTGCGTCCATGTTTTCTCAGCGATTTTCTCAGTATGCTCAGGACGATCGAGATGGACTGGTCACGAAGGCAGTTGGTGGAATCTCTGATAAGGTAAAACCTGATTAAAAAGCATGTTTAATTGTATGCCAGCACACGAGAATAAAAGAGGAAATGAGAAATCTTGATATTCCAGTGGCTGGGGCTACTGAAGACAGTGGACTAACAATGGACCGGGCTGATATATGTAATGCCACCAGAGAGGCAGGACAACCAAACGAATCAAAGGATGACTACGAATCCGCAACCGGGTCAGACTGCAAGAATATCAAGTGAAAAGAGGATACGGGTAGACAGCAGCGCTATGCAGGGATTCAACGAGGAATTGTCAACCAACATTGAACTGGTGTCGTCGACAACCACACACCGATTGAGATAATAAGGCACTTATGGACTGAATGGGCCCATGTGTAACGAGAATAATCTGACGACTAACTGACCTACTAACTAGCTATCGTATCTAGCTAATTAACTAACTAACTAACTAACACATTGACTGACTCACTCACTGACTAACTAAACAAACTAATCTAACTAACCTACCAACGATCAAGTCCTAAAAGAAAGAAATGAAAACCGTAAAATGATTAGATAAATTAGAAGTAGACAGTCACAATTATTTGGACACGTTTAAGGAGAAATACATTGGAGGACTTGGTAGTAACTGGCTAGATTGAGGGGGAAAAACAAGGGGAAGGCATAGAAGTAAATGCCTGGATTAATTGGCTACGTGGTATGGTGGAGACAAGAGGTAAGTTGAGTTGAGTTGAGTCAAGAACTGACATCACTGCACTCAGGACATTCCCATACGTCCCCTCGTTCAACAGCCAGCGAAAAGTCATACTACTAATCGTACCCACCGCTATCTGATTAAAAGTTCTCATGGTCTTCCCTCTCAGTTTTGAGATTCTTCCAGAACCCCTGCCGATCCCCCGCAATCTCATTCTTTCAACATATGGGTTCTCAGTCTGTTACTCCGCCTTCTCCACCTGGTCCCACAAGCGCACGACCACCTCCCCCTTGTCCATTGGCAAAATTCCACTAAGAGGTGCATTCCATGCTAGCCTATCATCTTGTTCATTCCCCCGTACACCCGCATGGACAGGGCAAAATATCCATACAATTCTCACGATCTGTGACCTCTGAAGGGACGAGAGCCATTCCACACGAAACATTCCTTTTACCACCTTGCTAAGCATACTCTCTGAATCCGTAATGAATACAACGTGTGTTACAGTAGTCTCCTCTAGCCACCGGAATGCCGCTGTTACTGCCTCCACCTCCATTCTCATGCTGGAGGTCTCTGTTAAGACTCGCCTATTAGCCTTTGCAATAAAGCCCCAGCCACTACGTCTGTTTCTCACCACTGACCCATCAGTGTAAATGACTATGTCACCTTGATGTGTGTTGCTCTGGATCAGCTGTTGCACTTCAAACTCAATTCGGCCCGCTGCCCATTCTCTGCCCTCACGACCCAGTGTTATTATTACATTGTGCCAGTCCGTCATGTCTTCCGGAACTTCAACCCATTCTCTTTCACGATTGATGGTCTCTAGATCACACACCTGACTTATAGAAAGTTCTGCCAGTGCCATCCAGGACCTGCCTCGTTTTAGTCTATGACCCTTAACCATATCCATTGCTGCATGCAGCGGATGATCCTTGTCTGCGGCAACTCTCAGGTGCCATTTGGCGTGAAGGACCCTATGCCTATCCGGCATTGTTGGTACCGCCTTATGCATATAATTGGCGTCCTTTGTGCACCCCAGGATTAACCGCAAGGTAGCATTCTGTATGCGCTCCAACCTTTCAAGCTGGCTCTTTGATACTGTCAGCAGCCCCAAACCATACTCAATGACAGAAATTATTAACTGCTGAAAGAGCCTGTACAGCATCTCTGATCTACCCCGGTTGCTGCTATAGTCAGCAATGCATTAAGTCTCCTACCAGCCTTCACCACGAAAGCCTCCACATGTTCCTTAAAAGACAAACACCTGTCAAAAGTGATACCCAAGTACTTCAACTTACTCTCTCGACTAAGAGGAGATCCATTCAACATAATACCTGAGACGTCTGCCTTGACGATCCGGCTATCCAAGGAGTACCACACAAGCGATGCCTTGTCTGGGTTTATAATGGCCCATGCGTCCATGCACCACTCCGCCACCCTGTCTACCGCCACCTGTAAGTCTTTCGTCAGACTGGCCCTGTCTCTGCCCTGTCTGTACACCAGCACATCATCTGCACATGTCAAGATTCTACCCACACCTGGTGTCTCAATAACTGCGATTTTGCTGGTGTAGACGTTAAAGAGCACTGGGGACAAGGCAGATTCCTGCGGCAACAGGAATCCATGCGTAGTGCAACCTTACGCTCATGAAGGACTGCCGCAACCCATCTAACGAGGCAAGGGCAGACTTCCATGTCCAACAGTGTGCGTATTAACATACCATACCTAACCCTGTTATACGCATTCTCCAGGTCAAGAGCTACCGCCACTGTCTCCTGTTTATCCTTGAAGCCCTCGTAGACATCAAATGCAAAATTTACAGCATTGGCCCAGGTGTCCTTTCCCGGCCGGAAGCTCCCGAGTCCTTGGGGAAGCAGATTCCGACTTTCCAAATGTTGCTGGAGCCTGCGTGCTACTATTTTTTTCGAGGAAATTGCCATACTTGCTTTGCAGGGTTATGATTCGGTATCAATTAAGTCTGGAGGAGTGATCCTTACCTGGCTTTGTGAGGGGGACTAGGTAGCTATGCAGCCAATCGTGGGGTATTTCCGCCGTATTGATGCTTTGGTTGAAACAAAGAGCCATCTCCTCCAAGTCCCCATCATTTATGTTCCTCATATGGGAGTACCTCACCCCATCCGGACCTGGCGCTGTGTCTTTAGACCGCTTCAGTACCCGTCTATTGTCCTCCACTTTAATCTCACAGTCCTCCTTCCTAGTAACCCGTGACAAGGCTTATCTGACGTTATCTCTAATATCCCCATCTTGCTGATCCGTCTGTTTTAAAAATCGCGCAAGAAAAGCCTCCACTTTGTCCTTGTCAGTTGTGATAGGTCGGTTGTTATCATCATAAACGGTGCCATGTGTACCAGGCATCACTTGTCTCTTCATCTGCCGGTGCAGCCTCCAGAATTTTCCCAATGTCACATGCCCACCGACTTCATTGATAAACTGTTCCTACTTAATTCTCTTTGCCTCTGCTGCCTGGTGTTTAAAATCATGCACCTTTACTTATTTATACCTTTCAGCCTCTTCCAATTCTGTGTCCACTGAATTGGTTACTCTCCGCACCCTCTTTTCCCTCCATGAATTCTCGACCTCTGGTGTCCACCATGGTGGTTGGGTAAAGATTCTTCTTGTTGGTTTAGATCTTCCATGTGATCTAAGACGCCCCAAGAGCGAAAGGTGGTCGCGATCATAACTGAATTACCTGCGAGCTCTTATAGTCCTAACTGTGCTGGACTTAGGTATCAGCACAGAACAGGGGAGGTGGCCACTTCCATGGTCTCCAAGGACGCTCCATTTTATATCTGATGCCGCCTCTTGGGATACAAGCGCCAGGTCGATGGCTGTGTCAGGGTCCCCCCGGTCTCATTGCAAGTCTAGTGGGTGTCCCGTCACTTAGACAGACAAGATCCATCTCAAGCAAGGCCTCAGCAAGAGCAGTACCCTGTCTGTTCTCTCCCAACCTGTCCCATTCCTTGGCGCGGGCATTGAAATCAACTCATATCAGATACCTGGTACCTGTGTTGTCCAATGAACCTTTCAATCAGTCCCAAATCTCTCTGCTTATGCAAGATTCCCCACTTACATATACATTTATCAGGTTCCAGCTGTATCGGCCGATTTGTATCCGCATTCCCTGCACCTCTTTACTCTCCTGACCCCACCCACTCATATCCAGTATTGAATGCTGTAAACCGTCCTTGACCACCAGAGCCTGCCCATGTCTTCCCTGCAATGATGGTTTGATGTAACATGTATAGCCAGCGCACGTAAAAGAGTTCGTATTCAGTTCTTGTAACATCAGGACATCAAAATCGTAGACCAGTTTGGTGGAGGCAAGAACTCTGAGCTTATCCACGATTTGGGTGATATTGTGAGACGACGAAACATGACCTATCTCGCTTATCGGCATGGCACAGGATGATGATATCCTTGATCGAGGCATGTCTTGCCCTCCACTTTATATGTTCTCGCTATATGACAACGCCGTAATCAACACGAACAGAACCGCCGCGTGACCATACTAAAAGACGTACCAACAACGATGAACATACAGACGTACACACTTGTCAAGGCCCTGGGGTGAGGGGACTGAAGGGCTGCCGACAGAGGTTTTTGAGTATGCGTTAAGGCCAGGTTACATGAGACTACATGATGTTTTTGAGAGCCACGAGTGATTAACGAGTCGCTGGGAAACATAAAGCTATCAGGAGGGCAATATCTGATCTGATGTGATAACTGTATCTATATCACGCATATGCCAGTTTCGTCTTGACTGTCTCTTCATTACACACGCCGTCAGTTCACAAATGAAACCCAACACACTTTATATATAACAATTTGTGTACACAACGCTATTAAAATGGTAAACTGGCAGAACCACAGGTATCTTTGTGGAGGCCATAACCTATATCACACCCAAGTACTCGAGACGCTTTGTTCGATGTCCTGGCAGAGTGTGAACTGAGCTCGTTTATTCACTCACTTAGCTATTCTATGTCATTGGTGAATCACTCGTCACTCTCAACAGTCTTCAGCAATCTCGTGTAACCTGGACTTAATGCACACTTCCCTTGTCTGTTGACCTTCACAATCATACCACCTCGGTCCCCTACTTCAGGGCCTTGATACATTGCACGCTCTCTCTCTCTCTCTCTCTCTCTCTCTCTCTCTCTCTCTCTTTCTCTCTCTCTTTCTCTCTCTCTCTCTCTCTCTCTCTCTCTCTCTCTCTCTCGCTCACACACACACACACACACTTTATATTTATATATATAACGTTAAGGGACACCATTCATCAAACTAGCAAAGAAATATTACCGGACAGGACAGAAACCAAAAAGTTAAGGAAAAGTAAATGAGTAAATGAATGAAGCAATCTTAATGCTGATTGACAAAAGAAAAGAGAGTAAATATTACAAACAAGAATACGCTAAGATAAATCAAGAAATAGGAGATAAATATGTGAAGGCAAATAAAGTGTGTTAAACGAGCAGTGCCAAATCATTGAATTATATTCCACTAGCTGACCCGGCCCGGCTTCGCCCTGACCCTGGTGGGGAGCATCTCATTTAATTCATATAAGTAGTCATATAAGTTCTCGTTCCCGTTACCGACTATCTGTCTGTCTGTCTCTCTGTCTATTCCATTAAAGACACAAAACATATGCTCAGACAAATCCGTGAGCTAATGGGAAGAAAAATAAGAATAAACACAGGGTGTTTGAATTCGAAACCAGAAAAGATATTAATGGTGGAAAATGCTATAATTAAGAGGTGGAATGAGTATATAAGAGAATTATATGGTGGAGAAAGGTGACGCTGTTTAATATAAGAAGAAAGAAAAAACAGCTGGGCGAGATGAAACCACAATAGAAGAATTAGAAGTTTTGGGAGAATATGTAGTAGATATATTAACCAAAATGTTTAATGATATATGCAGCAGTGGATATTTACCGAGTTGAAATCTGTATATATAGCTATACCAAAAAGACCAGGAGAATTGATTAGCGTACAACTAACCTCATAAGCCATGTCACTTAGCTTCTACTCAGAATTATAAAGAGAAAAACAAGAAATAAAATAATAATGGAAATTAGTGAACAACGGTTTGGATTTGTGGAAAGAAAGAGTACAAATAATGCAATATATAAGGAGGGCAGTTATGAACAGGTAAAGCTAGGAGTACGACAGGGGTGTGTCTTGTCACCAGATCATTTCTCTCTATATAGCGAAGTAATAGTGGCGGATAATACAATAGACCTACAACAATTGTTGGACATTGTGGTAAAAGAGAGTGCAAAGAAAGGACTCTCCTTGAATATCAAGCAAACAGTAACAGGGATGGACTCCCCATGGTCAGATTGTTGTCCTAAACCTGCAAACCGGCAGGGAATCTTCATACTGCTCGTAGACAAACTATCATCAAATAGTAAATCAGAAGACGAGATCGAAAATAGATGCAATAAGGCAAACCAACTCATTGGACAAATGGCACCAATACTAAAGAACAAACATGTATCAATAACAACTAAGAAAGCACTTTACAACACAATCTTCCTAACAACTCTATGTTACCAATGCCAAACCTGGACAATGGCAGAAAAAGAGAAGAATACTCAGTGTATTAAGAAGAGATAAGACCAGAAATGAAGAAATCAGGACTAAAGTTGGGGTTATAGATGCACTATATTTTTTTAGAAGGCAACAAATCAAATGGTTCGGCATGCAAGTAGGTTACCAACTAACAGTATACCACAACAAGCAACGATGTACAGACCAGAGGAAAGCAGAGGAAGAGACCGACCACGTGAACGATGGACGCAGGGAATAATAGAGTCCATGGGAATATCGATACATGAAGCCCATAAGCCGGCACTCTCCTGCAGTTTATACTTCACCTCGACACCGGACGGTACAAGAGGAACATGATGAGATAAGATGAGATGCGATGAGTAACACAGTAACAATGGTGATATCAAAGAAAACAGTAACAATGGTGATATCAAAGAAAACAGTAACAATGGTGATATCAAAGAAAACAGTAACAATGGTGATATCAAAGAAAACAGTAACAATGGTGATATCAAAGAAAATGGTGACACCAAAATGTGACATAGACATAGAAAGGAACAGTCTTAACCAAATTGATAATTTTAAATGCATAGGGGCATTTATAACATCAGATAGACAATGCACAACAGAGTTTAAGAGCAGAATAGGGCAAACAAAACATTATTTCAGAAATGACGATTCTTGTCCAATAGGCCTGTATTACTGAATGTAAGAAAGAGAGTGCTGAAATGCTATATAGAACCAGTTTTGCTGTATGGCAGTGAATTTTGGAATGTAAATGAACAAATTAAGAAGAAATTAGAAGCAACTGAGATGTGGTTCCTGAGACGAATGTTGCGAATTCCTTGGACTGATAGAGTAGCTAACAATGTTTGCCTGAAACAGGCTAGTGAAACTAGAACAGTATATACAACAGAGACAAACAGCTTTCTTCTGGATGTGATGAGAAGTGTGGCATTAGAGAACATCGTGACAACTGGAAAGATCGATGGGAAGAGAGGCAGAAACAGACCAAGAGAAATGATGCTGGATGGATTAAGACGGTGGCACGGAGGAATATCATCTGCAGAGTTGATCCAGAAAACCAAAGGCCAAGATCTGTGGAGAGACATAAACGCCTACGCCAGCTGGCAGGGCACTTGATGATGATTATGAACTCCTATACACTGTCTTTAACACTCAACGAGTTATCTGCAAACACACTCGCGAATATAACACCTTGACATTGTTTGAGATTACAGGGTGAACACAGTATTTCAAGATTGAATACAACGCACTACTGGCAACGCTCATCGTATTCCAACATTGCGTTGCCAGTAGTGGGCTGTGTTCAATCCTTAAACCTCAACTCTCGAAACAACAAAATAGACCAATTTGAACACGATATGACGTAACAGATACCGGTATTTCAGGGTTAAAACCAAAGGCACATTGTCAGCAGTCAGAGCTAGGGTACAATGCAGGTTAGCGTCATCATAATGGAAGTTTCTTCTGGGACTTCTGATAGTGAGTGGGAGATCGCTGGCGTTGATGATCATACTGCTATGCATGTCTGGATCACACATGGTGTAGTTTTCCGGCAGCTGTCGAATACAATTTTAAAATCGCCTTACTATTGACCTGCTACAGCTCAGTGACTTGGATGTGTTCCTGCTAATCCCGTGGTATTGTGTTCAAATCTATATAGGATATGGCTATTGACAGGTCCGTGCGGTAGATTTCAGGTCAATGTCAAAAGAATAGACAGTAACGGACTGTCTATTCTTTGTAAATTGACCGGAGCTTTCAGGTCGGTCCAGTCAAACGTGTGTACCAGGAAATGTTCTTATAAGTAAAGGGGGCAATAGGATATTGACCACATCATCCATCGATTAGTTTGTTTAAACACACACATAAATATATATATGGCTAGCACTTTACGGACATGCGCCTAAAGCCGTGTGCAAGGTCAGTCATGACTATCTGTTTACTAATATATACTCAATACGTTTTAGGGCCAAGAAATAAGTCATTGCCATTACATAATGCGGAGTATATCAGATAAAACGACATCGCGCCTGGTTCATGCTGCTCTAGTTTCATCTGCGGCGCGGGTTTTTGTTTACTTCAGCAAAATACTAACATCTTCGCCTTATCATCTCCCTCAGCGTATATCGAATAGTCGTATCAGTTCTGTGCTAGTTAAACACACGTTCTGAAAACATGTCCATAAATAGTCGCTCCAATCTTAACTCCCATATCCCACACTCTGGATATGAAGCATGTACCCATAATGTTCCTAATGATATATGTTCTTCCAGCGTCGTTTAATGTGTTGATTATGTCTGATCCATCCATTGCTCATCCCTCCTCGGTCATCACCACTTTCGTCAACCAATCGACTTGCTCCTTGCCTTTCATGCCTCAATGTCTCGAAAAATAGTTTAGCGTTATCTAGACTAATTGTGTTGAACTCAGTGTGTCGAAAATCTCATGACGTAAAGGCCGGTCTTGGGTTTCTTAACTCTTTCTCAGCCAACGGCCCAAACATCGCCACAATTGACCGACAGTGACGCCCGTGGACCCTTAATCGATACATTATAAAGAGTGGTTTATTTGATACATTCATTATTTCGTATTCATTGCACTCAGTATGCATACAACCTGATGCTTTTGTGTGCTGACCCAGTTCAGGACATTGTTTACAACCAATGTTTCCATTCTAAGGCTGAATATTACAACGGTAAAGGGAACACTTGCTTCCATGACAGTGTTGCAGCTTTGAGCTTGCTGCCAATGCCCATGTAATCCGCTTGCCTCATGCAATAGAGACATCCATAAACACCATGTTTTCATGTATTACCTCTTCGACCTATCATTACTACGGCGTACTTTTATCGCTGTGACTTGTGTCAAGAGTTATATGGTAAGCGATGGCGAATCATGAATCTGTATGCACCTTTTTATTTGGATCTATGTACTTGGTGGTCTGTTATTTCAGAACGTTCAAACCATTAAGTTCATCACTTTAAACAATTTCCTTACGTTTTGACAGACTAGTGTGGAGTGCACGTGTTACATCAGCCTTCACTTTATGGTAATCACGTTATCTGACCAGTTTTAGTCTACTATCCACAGAGGGGTAGTCCAGAAAGTATCGATAATATGTATCTCTGGTGCATCTGAGGATGGTCTGTATGCCCTCACTTTCTATGGTCTAACAGTCCTCATCTGATGATTGTGCTACGTCTCTGGGAAGAGGGTTCACACACTTTAAGGTCAAAGTAACCATCGTCAACGAGAAAGTCTAGCAATTGATCTGCATTACCTGCCCCAATACAGAAAATAATCCTAGGACTTGAGAGTACATTGTCATCGTTCACAGCGTACCGTTTAATTTTATTCATTGCATTTCATTGAATGCAATTTCAGATTATTTCAATTCAATATTCATGTTAAAGTTCAATATCTGAACAAAATACATCTTTGTAACATTTGGCTAGAGTTGTGCATTTATTGTTCATTAATATTTCATTTTATTTTGAACGCAAGGCATGTGACTAAGTGAATGTCATTACGTAAGTAATAAGTAAATGCACGCCTGCACAGTAATAAGAAAATAGACCTTTATGTCAGGCCAAATAACCTCGTCCCTCGTGTTAGGTCTTCCTACACGCACAGGTGCTCTTCATCTGCTGTCTTTGTCTCCATTGTGAATCTCTGCTTCTTCTATCTGAACAAATCAGTTAGACATTCGTCTTTAACGAATTAGTATAATAATATGTAAAGCGACTGTCCGCTCTTTCTTGGGAGGGATTTTCTGCCTGCTACAGTTAGCGATTCCCAACGGCTAGTGACAAGTGCAATTGTCAGAATGGACATGCATATTCAATGGTAGAGATTATCAGTCCTTTTTACTACATTCCAAGTAGCCGCTGTTAAGTTACTTCGCGAATATTACTTTCGGTGCTACACAACTGTCCAGGTTTTTGTTATGATGTTGTCTATGTGATCCTAGAATGGCACACTTGGGTCGAATGTTACATCCAAATATTTCATAGAGGTCGTTCTACAATGACCTGTCTTCATAGTTTCATATTTACACGTACTAAGAACATGATTATTCAGTGAGGATTATGTGGTGGTAGGTGTGAATGGACTGACAGTTGCACCTGAATTGTTGTAAATCAATCAATCATGTGCCATGCCGGAAAGCGTGGGCGGTCATGACTCGCCATTTCACTCGATCACCAGAGTCGTGGATCACCTGAATTGTTGTACCATGATGATATTTAGTCTACTTCTTGTTGTAGCTGTTGAGTTACATTAGCTTGGTCTTTTCATTCCCTGTTACCCAGGATATCATATGCACATGAGAGAGTGTTGCCATTGTCATTTACATTTTTTACAAGTGAGTCTAAATGTGTAGACAGTGAAAATGATTAGAGACAGTGAAAACCTTTACTATCAGGTCCGAAGATCATCTACCGCATTTGACCACGACCTTTCTTTCAAACAGGATAGTAGATACCCATCTGACACGGAACTGACACTGAGTGGGCGGATATTAGATTTCTGTGGTAGGTCTATCAATAGATGAAGCTGACCTTTGTTCTATGCGTCTTCTAGAACTAGGACAATTGCAATGTCTGGAGCCCGGCCTGGCCGCCTCCGTATATGTTATATGCAAATACAGCAGGATTGATCCATGTTTTTGTGTTTCTTATTCTGCCTGTAGCCTCCCAGTGCGTTAGTCATTATGTGATTCTGTTCGAGATCTTATGCTGTCTTCCTCGTCATTACTTGCTTGACAAATGACCTTTATAGTGTGGATGGAGATGATTCTCTGGCAACACATGTGTGAATTTTTTTTCAGGTTTAACTTTTGGAATTACGTAACTGTATAGCCAGCTGCCGGTAATCGAGCCAATTATAATGCTGTTATTCTATACATTGCAACGTCCTGTAAGCGTGTTTCTTGCAGAATGCCAATGTGCTCGAATCTGATGTTATCAGGGACCGGTGTAATCGTTTGTATTTTTTTTAAGTATATCTTGCTGTGATCTATG
>OY992890.1:18869326-18916826 GCA_963921405.1 Cepaea hortensis
ATCATATCGAACTCTATTGTAAGCATCCTCGAGATAAAGCGCTACCGCCATCGTTTCCTGTCTACTCTGGAACCCCTCATAAACATCAAAGGCAACAATGGCTGCATTTGACCAGGTATCTTTTCGAGGCCTGTAGCTCCCCAGGCCTCTTGGAAGAAGCTTCTCTCTTTTCAAGAACTCTTGCAGCTTGACAGCGACCATCTTCTCTAGAACCTTCCCAAATGTATTTTGAATATTCTCATCCATTCATTGGCACCTTGCCGTCTTTATAGACGATAAATTGTGCTTTAAAAAGGCATAATAACTTTTACCTATGACGGTAGCTCATGTGACTGATAAGGCCAATGTGCGCTGTAAATGTCCGTTCACAGTGGGTGCATGTGAACACGTGGTCTTTTCCACCATCATGCACCATCTTACGTCTCAAACGCTCGGTGTGTGACTTATCTGCAATAATTTTCTCCATCGTCTTTATTCCATTTCTGATGTTTGCCCTCCATGCAACACGTTCAGCGGCCACTTGCTCCCAATGTGCATTATCAATGCCTGTATCAATCATGTCCCGCTTATACACATCTTTGTATCATAGTAGAGGCTGACCCTGATATCTCTTACCCATCTGTAATTCACCAAAAAAGATGTCCTTTGGTATTCTACCATCATCCATCCTCCTAAGATGTCCTATCCATCTAAGTCTACGAACAACCTGATCTTTCCAATACTTCAGTATTTGTGATTTTGTCTTGCCACTTAATACCAAGAATTCTTCGCAGACCTGGCGAGGAGTGGGTGCAAGTGCCAACAGACTTCTGCACATCCTTTTCAGTTTGCATCCAACTAGATAGACATGCAGACAAGAAAATCCGGCTGCTGTTGAGGCTGAAGTACAAGCGTTGATTTTCGAGAATTCGCTAGACGGTGACGCGGTCATCTACACAGATGGGTCGGTCGTCCGACATGTGAGAAGCTTATGGGCCTTTACAGCTCGGTCCGGAGGGAGAATTGTGAAGGAGGACTCTGGTGCTTTCACTGAAACCACAAGTAGCCTGACCATGGAAGTCATGGCAGTAAGTAAAGCAATAACATGGATCGAGACACAGACATTCACCAGGGCTTGTTTCCTTAGCGACTCAATGAACATGATCAAGAGGATAGAAGAGGGGTCGATCCGAAGAGAATGGTTGCTGCCTCTGAAGCGGTCTCGGCTGGCAAAGATTAGTTTCATCTTCGTGCCAGGGCATGCGGGAGTACAAGGAAATGAGCGGGCTGACAAGCTCGCAGGTGAGGCTACTGTGGAGGGCGGACTCGCCATGGACCAGGCTGACATTCTGAATGCTCTACGAGAAGTGAGACTTTTGCGAGAACCAAGTGATGACTGTGAATCTACAACAATGGCCAGACTGCTAGAGCAGCAAATTAAAAGAGGGGTGGCCAAACAAGAACACTACGCAGGAAGCCAAAGAAGATTGATAAACCAACACAGAACTGGCGTCGTTAGCCGCTACACGCTGCGGGATTTGCTGAGGAGGGGATCCGAGCACTTATGGACTGAATGGTTCGATGTGCAACGAGTATGATCTGTCGACTAACTAACTAACTAACTAACTTCGCAGACACCGCATATGAAAGCTATTTAAATGTTTCTCTTGGTGTGAGTAAGTTGTCCAGGTTTCACTGCCATAAAGAAGAATACTAAGGGCACAGGCTTGATAGACAAGGACTTTTGTTTTTGCAGTAAGCTTCCTGTTCTCCCAGAGTCTTTTTGTTAACCTGTTCATTATTGTTGCTGCCTTAGCAATCCGGATATTGATTTTCTGATCTAGGGATAATTTGCTATTTACCACTGATCCTAGATATGTAAAATGGTCTACCATCTCTAGATCGGCGTCGTCAATAAAGATTGATGGTACCCCATGTGCAACTTGTGATATAATCTGTGTCTTCTTTTTGCTAATTGTTAAACCAAATTCAGAACAAGCATTGGGGAATGCAGATAGTAGACATTGCAATTCTTCCTCAGAGTGGGTCGTATCTGCAGCATCATCTGCAAAAAGCAACTCTCTGATCAGTACCCTCCTAATTTTGGTCTTGGCCTTCAATCTTTGAGCATTGTAAAATCCGCCATCTGAGCGTGAGTGAATGTATATACCACCATCCTGATCACGAAAGGCATATTTAAGTAGAAGTGAAAAGCATATTCCAAAGAGGTGGGAGCTAGTACACAACCTTGCTTAACTCCACTCTTGATTTCAAATTCTTCAGAAGTTGCACCATCAAACTTGATTATACCCGTCATATCTGTGTGGAACGATTCCACAATGGACAGAAGAGTTGGTGGGCAGCCAATCTTCTTTAGTGCCTTGAATAGACCATCACGACTGACGAAATCAAATGCGTTTGTGAGGTCGATGAAGGAAATAAACAGTGGTTGATTCTGTTCACGGCATTTTTCTTGCATTTGTCGCAATGAGAATATAATATCAATGGTAGACCGGTTCTGTCGAAAGCCACACTGTGATTCGGGGTAGACTTGATCTCCTAGGACTTGAAGTCTGCGCAGAACAATTCTGGCAAATACTTTTCCAACAATACACAGAAGTGAGAAACCCCTATAGTTGTTGCAGTCGTTCCGATCGCCCTTGTTCTTGTACAGTGTTATGATGCTTGAATCTTTGAAATCCTGTGGGACTTGTCCTTCTCGCCAACATAGCTCTATTAGCTGGTGGATCTGTAGAGTGAGTGTGTCTTGCCCACTCCTTATAACCTCTATTGGAATCCCATCCTTACCTGGAGCCTTGCCATATGCAAGTTCATTTATAGCACACTTAACTTCTGTTATGGTGGGAAGTGTGTCCAGGTGGTCAAGAGTTGGTAGAACCTCGAATGGCGTTGAGGGCATCATCCGCTAGTTTAGTCTTACTAGAGTAAAGCTCTAATTAGTGCTCTACCCATCTGTCCATTTGCTGTTTCTTGTCAGTTATGATTTCTCCAGTCAAGGTTTTCAATGGTGCACTTCTTTTGATCACTGGACCACAGGCTTTCTTTATTCCTTCATACATGCTTCTTATGACTCCCTTATCACTTGCGATTTGAATGGACTCACATAACTTGATCCAATAATCATTTGCACACTGCCTGGCAGCCTTTTGCACATCATTCATAGCTTGCCTTAGTTCACTCAGAGTGTTACACGTTGGTCTTTCCTTGTTTCTTAAGAGAGCTTTCTTCTTCTTATCAATCAAGGGCTGCAGAGTCTCGCTGTTTGTCGCAAACCAGTGCTGCCTCTTATGATCCACAGTGCCGTAAAACCCTACAGCAGTTTTATAAAGAGTTTCCTTAATTTGACCCCACTTTTCATTTACTGTACAATTTTCTGGTGTATCAGTGAAAGCGTCTTCAAGTTGCTGTTGAAACTGAAAGCACTTTTCAGGATCCTGAGTGTTAATACTATTAATCCTGGGGCTAGATTTGTGTTTAGCTGTGTAGATTCTCTTTGGTCTCAGTCTAACCCTTGCAACAACCAAAGAATGATCCGTATCACAGTAAGCACTGTGGTAACTTCGAGTCAATGATATATGGTTCAGATGTTGTCTCCGTGTGATGATGAAGTCCAGCTGGTGCCAATGGCTGGATCTTGGATGTTTCCATGTGACCTTATGCATCTCTTTAGTTTTAAAAAAGGAGTTTGTAATACATAGGTCATTACTGGTGCAATGCTCCAGTATTTTGAATAGTGATGATCCTAAAGCCACTAAGCTTTGAATGGTCCTTGAATGGTTTTGGGAGAGGGATGAGATAGCTGTGCACCCAACCCCGCGGTACTCATGCTGTCCTGATGCTCTGGTTAAAGCAGTCGGTCATTTCCTTCAGGTCTGCATCGCTCAAAGCCTTCATGTGGCCACACCTAACCTCATCGGGCCCTGGTGCCATATCATTTAATTTTTTCAAAATATGTTTAACATCTTCAACTCGTATAATGTCTTCATAATGCATATTCTTCATGGTGCCAGATAATTCCTCTTTAACTGCATCTCTGGTGTCCGCATCATTACGATTGGTCTGCTCTAAAAATCTCTGGAGAAACGCCTCCCCTTTCTCTTTGTCTGTTGTCACGCGCACACCATCATCTCTATCAATTGTTTCCACTGTCATAGGCCGAACTTTTCTTTGCATTTGTCTGTGCAGTTTCCAGAATTTTCGCAGTGGTTTATCACCTCCAATCTCCTTCATGAAACATTCCCATTTTGCCTTTGTGGCCTCTGCAGCACAGCGCTTGAAAACCTCCACCTTGTCTTTCTTGACATTTTCCGCTGTGTCCACTTCCTCTCGTGAGCTTCGGGGTGTCTGTCGCACGTTCCTTAGCTGCTTCATTGCAGCTCTCTTTTCTTTCCAAGCCTGGTCTACTTCTGGGGTCCACCAAGGGGGCTGCAAAAAAAGGAGTTTTAACATTCCTGTTGCAAGCCCGCTGTCTGAGGCGTCCAAGAAGGCTATCGGTCCACTCATACCGGAAGGTCTTGCGCGATCTCCCAGCCTTAACTTTCCTGGCTTTAGAGATCAGGACTGAGCATGGCAAGTGATCTCTCCCATGGTAATTCAAAACAGTCCTCTTTACATCAAGGACTGATGACTGGGAGACAAGTGCCAAGACAATAGCTGTGTCTGCATCGCCAAGCCTCATTGCCATTCTAGTCAGCCTACCATCATTTATGCAGACCACATCGGAGTCCACCATGGCATCCGCAAGGGCAATTCCCTGTCGGTTTTCTCCACTACTGTCCCAATCTCTGCTCCTCGCATCAAAGTTTGCACATATGAGTAGCCTATCACCTGGTAATTCCTCCAATTCCTTAAGCCAGTCCCAGTGTTCCTTTCTGACAAAACAGTCAACTGTAGCGTATACATTTATGATGTTCCAACTTAAGCCACCAATCTCCATTTGTATACCCTGGGCCTCTCTTGCACTATGATTCCATTGGCTCAAGTCAAGTACCACATGCTTCACTCCTTTCTTCACCAGCAGACCTTGCCCATGTCTCTTCTGCCTAATAGGGTTTATATAACTGGCGTACCCAGGGCAATGGTATGTGTCTGTATTTAGCTCCTGGAACATGAGGAAATCAAAGACATATATAAGACTCTCCAATACAGGACCTCTCGGCCTGGCATTACGACAATTCCAGTATCCCACTCTTACATGGTTAAAACCTAGTCTCTCCACTTTTCGTCTTGTTCTCCTGGCGCCTGACTTCCTATTTCTATGTCTTCTTCTCACACCATTTCCTCGTCTTCTCCTCCTCACTCTCTCTTTTGAAAAATGTGTCAAGCACAGAGTACGTGCTCCGTAGCTCCGGCGACGATTCCCGTGTTGAATTAATTCTATAAGCAAAGTTTGGATATTGCAGGAAATAAACGGTCACCCTAGCATTGCCTGCTTGCTAGGGAAGAGGCAGGAGATGTCCCGCAGGAGTCCATACGCCTGGTGCCGCCCCACACGCCTGCCAGAAGTCCAACGTTCACGACCAGTTTACCCATGGCCATCCAGTTCCTCAGCACACTGGTCCACCTTGAACTTGGGGGTTTATATTTGGAGTTTTCCGTCTCCCAGATGGACTGCTGTCCAAAGCTAACAGGTTCCACCTACCCTGGGGAGGGGTTAGGTCGCCCCTGACTCGCTTGGCAGGCACGTCTCCGAGTATATGAGGCATTTTCTAAGGAACTCAGAACCAACCCTGAGATCCTGCCTCGCCCGCTGTGCCCACAGCCAGTTGGTCCGCGGCTGCTTATTGGGTATTCGCAGCTAACCTCTATATCTAGAGGCCGTTCCACGATCCGTTATCTGTGGACGCGCTGGGATGGGGATTTGGGATGGTCGCCACAGTTGAAATAAGAAGACAGGGAAACCCCTTGTCATCTTTAATATTTTTATTGATTCTACACTGAATTGTGGAGCCATCAATAATTATCACAAAAAATGGAATTCAATGGAATCTGACCAATACATTTGATAATGTGGACTTTGCTGATGATACCGCTCTCATATCACACACACACACACACGCACACACACACACACACACACACACACACACACACACACACTATCAGATACAAGACAAACCAAACACCGGGAGGTTACAAAAACCAGGTCCACAAATGCATTCCTCTTTCCCCCTTCATTCCCCCATTGGGACATTGGCACCGAACAAACTTACCCCCAGCCGTAATATCCTTAACTATCCCACGCAGCTCCGTGCATGTTGTCATCATATTGATTTCTGTCTTCTTCTATTCTCCATGTGTTTTTAGGTTTTCCTGTATGTAAATCCATGGATTCCAGACAATAGACTGTCTAGTTATACCAGTCTCAGGTTTTATTGTATGTAAATCCATGAATTCCAGACAATAGACTGTCTAGTTATACCAGCCTCAGGTTTTCTCAATGTGTGTCCTATCCAGTACCAGAGTATTCTCTTCAACTCTTAGTTCACTGGTGTTTGTCTAGTTCTCTCCATGAGCGCCACACTGGTGTTTGTCTAGTTCTCTCCATGAGTTCCACACTGGTGTTTGTCTAGTTCTCTCCATGAAATCCACACTGGTGTTTGTCTAGTTCTCTCCATGAGTTCCACAGTGGTGTTTGTCTAGTTCTCTCCATGGGTGCCACACTGGTGTTTGTCTAGTTCTCTCCATGAGTTCCACACTGGTGTTTGTCTAGTTCTCTCCATGAGTTCCACACTGGTGTTTGTCTAGTTCTCTCCATGAGTTCCACACTGGTGTTTGTCTAGTTCTTTCCATGAGTTCCAAGCTCAGTAGTTTGCCATTGCTTTCTGAGCGGCCGGCTCAGTATCCCGCAAGTCACCATCGGGGGTCGAACCGCTCCCAGTTCTCTCCCGCTACGAGACTGCGTGATAAACGGGATTACGGAGAAAGTGTTGTAACCCCTCAGCCAGAGAGACAGGCAAAATTAACATCACTAAAACAAAATCTATGTTATTAACAACCAGATAAAGACTTCAGACTCTAAATTCACACAGATCATTTCAACTTCACATCGATAACATGCCAGTAGAAAGTGTAACTGAGCACAAAACATTAGGCCTAATCATTGATAGAAACCTAACCTTTAATCCTTTAATATACCTTTAATATATGCTTTCGTATGTATGCTAGGGAGTGTGTATTTGATAGCGAGAGGGTGTGTGTCTCTCTGTGTGTGAGTGAGAGTGAAAGAGAGTGTGATATTGAGTAAATGAAAGATGGAGAGAGTGACTTAATGGGTGAAATAGTGATTGCGAGTAAGAGAGAGAGAGAGAGAGAGAGAGAGAGAGAGAGAGAGAGAGAGCGAGAGAGAGAGGGAGAGTGAGTAAACGAGAGAGAGAGACAGTGGAAGAATGGATCTGTTAATGTGTGTGTATGTGTGCGGGCATTGTTTGTGAGTGTCTATGGGTGTGTGTTGGTGAGAAGAGAGAGAGAGAGAGAGAGAGAGAGAGAGAGAGAGAGAGAGAGAGAGAGAGATTTAAGCGCACGCATATGATGTAACATGCTATTCGATATATTTTGTGTTCTCATGTTCATATTACCATTTTGAATGCCAATTGATGTTATAATTTATAACATGAACACATGTTCATCACTGCAGAGTGGATGAGAGAATTAGGGAGTGTGAGAGAGAGAGAGAGAGAGAGAGAGAGAGTGAGAGAGAGAGAGTTAATGAGTGTGAGTGTGTGCCTGTGTAATAAAGAGAGAGAGAGAGAGAGAGAGAGAGAGAGAGAGTTAATTAGTGTGAGTGTGTGCCTGTGTAATAAAGAGAGAGAGAGAGAGGGAGAGAGAGAGAGAGAGAGAGAGAGAGAGAGAGAGTTGAGTGCACGCATGTCCTGTAATATGCCATTCCATATTTTTTGTTTATTTTCATCTTTCACATTATCATTTTGTATGTATGACACTTGATTTTATCATGTAAAATATAACAATACTGTAATACTGTAATGCGAGCGAGAGCGTTAGTGAGTGGGAGAGAGAGAGAGAGAGAGAGAGAGAGAGAGAGAGAGAGAGAGAGAGAGAGAGAGAGAGAGAGAGAGAGAGAGAGAGAGAGAGAGAGAGAGAGAGAGAGAAGAGAGAGAGAGAGAGTTGAATTGCATCACTAATTTTTAAGTTACAAAATGTATTTGTACAATTTTTCTCCATTTTCTGTACAATTTTGCGACAATGCTCACGACAATCGTCACTGTATGTGTGTGTAAAGTGTGGGAGTTTGATCATAATAGTAGGTTGGGGGATGGGGGGGGGGGATGTGTGTGTGTGTGTGAGTGGATTCGTGATGTTTGTGGCTGGGTTCAGGATGTGTGGGTGGGCGGGGTGAGATTGTATGGGTGGGTGGGGGATTTGTGTGTGGGTACGTGCGGGATGTATGGGTTGGCGGGAAGATGTGTGTGTGGGTGGGGATGTGTGTTTGTCTATCTGGATGTGCTTGAGTGGGTGGAGAAGGATATGTGGGTGGATGATTGATGGTGGGTTATGGGATGGCTGGGGAGCATATGTGTGGGTGGGGAGATGTGTGTAAGGGGATATGTGGTGTAAGGGAGATGAGTGCAGGTGGGGGTGGTTGTGGGTTTGGGGATGTGTGTGTGGGTGAGGCATGTGTATGGGTATGCGATGTTTGGGTGGATGAGTGGGGAGTGTGCGTGTGGGGGTGAGATATATGTGGGTGAATGTGTTTAGGGGATGTGTGTGAGTTGGGGGAAGGGTGCGTGATGGGTGTGGGTGATGAATTTGGGGATGTGTGTGTGTGGGTGGGGGATATGTATGGCTGGGTGGGGGTGTGTGTGGTTAGACGGAGGATGTATGTGGGGGTTGTGAGGGTGATTGTAGTTTGGGGATGTGTGGATGGGTAGGAGATGTGTGTGGAGATTTGTATATGGGTGAGGGATGTGTCTTTTGAATGTCTGTGTGTGTGGGTGTTGTGTGGGAGGGAAGCTGGGAGTGGATAAAGGATGTGTGCGTGGGTGAGTGGGGTGTGGTTGTGTGTGCGGATGGGTGAAGGATGTGTGTGTGAGGGTGGGGGATGTGTGTTTAGATGAGTGGTTGGGGTGTGTGAGTGTGGGTGGGTAGATAGGAGATGTATATATTGATGAGTGGGTGAAGGATGCGTGGGTGTTAGTGGTTGAGGGATAAGTACGTGTGTCTAGGAATGTGTGAGGGGATGAGTGTATGGGTTGGGGATGTGTGTGTGGGTTGTGCGTGGATGGGAGGTGTGTGTTTGTGAATGGGGAATGTGTTGGTAAGTGGGATGTATGTGAGGCATGTGTGTTTGGGTGGGGAGATTGTGCGAGGATGGGGATGTGTGTGTATATGGGTAGGGATGTGTGGTTAATGGATGTGTGGGTGAAGTATGTGTGGTTGGGTAGAGGATGTGTGGGTTGGTGATTGTATATGTGTAAGGGTGTGTGGTTAAGGGATGTTTGGTTTGGGGATGGGTGGGTAGAGGATGTATGGGTGGGTAGAGGATATGAGGGTGGGTGTGTGTGTGTGTGTAGGTTAGGAGATGGTGGGGATGTTTGTAGGGGTGGGCTCGGGATCTGTGAGTGGGCTGGGGGAGATGGGAGATTATGTGGGTGGGTTCGGAATTTGTGTATGAGTAGGTGCGGGATATGTGAGTTGACGGGGAGATGTGTGTGTGTGTGCGTGGGGGATGTGTGGCTGAGGAATGTATGTTTGGCTGGGTGGTTGGAGGTGTGTGGATGGAGGAGGATATGTGATTGAGTGATTGTTGTTGGGTAATGGGACGGGTAGAGGATATGTGAGTGGGTGTGAAGATGTGTGTAGGTGGGTGGATGTGTGTGGGTGGAGGTGTGTGGGTTGGGGAATGTATGTGTGCTTGGGGTGTGGGTGGATGGGATGTGTGGTGTGTGAGAGGTGTGTGTGGGTGGGGAGATGTGTAGGTGTAGGGATGTGGTGGATGGGTGGGGAATGTATGTGTGTGTGTGTGGGTTATGTGTGTGGTTGGGTGGAGGAGATGGAGTGAATGGGTGGTGGATGTGTCACATAACATAGTAATATGCAATGTTTATGTTTACAAAATTCATGTGACAATGTTTTTTCCTATGCACTGTTGATGAAAGAAAGATCAGTGATTGGAAGGGCCGAATGTAAGACGGGCCTGCGTGCCCAATTTGTTACCTTTTGAAAATAAAGTCTGTTCGTTCGTTCGTTCCTTACGTTCAAGCGCTCACTAAACAAACAGTGAAAAAAGTATACCAACTCTCCAAAATTACAAATTTCCTTGATGGGGACACAGGGAAAATATTCTATACGTCTCACATACAGACACATTATGACTACTGCTCTACAATCTGGGACGGTTGTTCCAGTTCAAGCACCAAGCGACTTTACTCACTCCAGAAACGGGCTATGAGTTTAATGTATAACAAACATTTAACTGACAATCCTAGGCTGCATAAACGCCTTCAGTTACTTCCACCCAAAAATGTCTGCTTTTCAATCAGGCCAAACTAATTCACAAAATCCTACATCGGAATTCCCCAAATTACATTTGGCCATTGTTTGAATATAATGCTAGACACAGTAAACGATTAAATATATTACACATTCCGAAGCCTAGGATACCAAACTTGGCTGAACATCAAGAATACCATTCAATCTACCGCAGAAGAATGTCTCGGTGTATTAACTACGCATAGAAAGAATAGATGGTTCAATCCAAAATATGAAGAAGCAGTCATTAGGAAAATGAATGCCAGACAGCTATGGCTACATGACATCAACAACATCCAAAAGGAAGAGCAATATAGAAATGAATGTAAATAGGCTATACAAATAGTTCGACAGCAGAAGCGAGAATATATGAGTAATATAATCAAAGATATGGAAACTAATCACCAGAAAAACGAATCCAGAAAGTTTTTTAAAGAACTGAAGTCAATAAAACGAGGGCATCAACACAACTCATATGGTTTAAAGGACAAACATGGGAATATGATAAATACCTGTGAGGAAATGTGCAACACATGGACATAGTACTTTGTTGAATTACTAAATTGTGAAGCTCTAATAAACACTTTCCCACAGTAAGAGGTTCTAACGTGTGAACCACAAATTGAAGAACCTGCATTTGAAGAAATCCTATATGTAATCAGACGACTTAAAAACAATAAGGCAACTGGGGTTGATGGAATTGCTGCTGAATTTATAAAGGCATGTGGCCATGCATTACATCTAAAGCTTTACGAACTAATAATAAAAATTTGTAGGACTGAAGAATTACCCCATGACTGGAAAGAGTCATTATTGATACCTATCTTTAAGAAAGGAGACAAGTTACAGTGTGAAAACTATAGAGGAATATCACTACTGTCCATAAGCTATAAAGTACTATCCGCAATATTACTAAATAGACTAAAACCATATTCAGAATACATATTAGGTGACTACCAGGCGGGTTTTAGACAAAACAGATCAACAATAGATCAGATATTTATCTTACGAGAAATAGCCGAGAAAGATTGGGAATATAAAAGAGATCTCCATAACATATTTGTGGATTTTAAAAAGGCTTATGATCGTGTCCATAGGAATAGTCTATGGAATGCTATGCGGGAATTTGGAATACCAACGAAGTTAATCAACATGACCAGACTATGCATGGAAGATACTTATAATATAGTAACATATAAAGGCAGGAAATCAGACCCTTTCCAAATAACATCTGGCTTGAAACATGGTGATGCATTATCACCGCTACTCTTCAATCTGGCTCTAGAGAAAGTTGTAAGGAGGGTAAAGGAGGAATGTGATATTGGAGGAACCTCCAAACTGCTTGGTTATGCAGATGATATAGATATCATAGGGGGAAATGAACACAAGACATTGGGAATATTGACTCACTGAAAAGAAAAAGCCCAACAGATGGGGCTGGTTATCAACCAAGATAAGACAGAATATATGGTAATTTCAAGAGAAGGAATGGCTAAAAATTCTGGCCACATACAAATAGATAATATGACCATTTAAAGAACGGAAACATACAAATACCTGGGTTCAATCTTCAACTGCTCCAACATCATAAGGGAAGAAGTACAAACTAGAATCAATTCTGGAAATAAAATATACTATGCACTACAACATCTACTAAAATCAAAGGCGCTATCTCGTAACACCAAGATCACAATATACAACACACTGATCAGACCAATTGTGCTGTATGGCTCTGAAACCTGGAGTGCAACGAAAGGAAGCGAAGCCTTGCTACAAACCTTTGAGAACAAAGTTTTAAGACGCATCTTTGTACCCATTAGGATACACAAAGTTGAGAGTGGGAAAGAAGAAGTAACAAAGACATTTATCATCTGTTTAAGTCCCCGCTAATCACTGGTATCATGAAGGCTAATAGACTACAATGGCTGGTGCATATAGAAAGAATGGAAGATAATAGGGAAACAAAACTCGCTTACACTCTGGAAATAAATGACCGTAGACCCCGAGGTAGACCAAGAAGGCGGTGGAGAGATAATACATGTACAGACCTACAAGCACTTGGAATCAACGACTGGCAAGAGAAGATCCACCAGAGAGACGAATGGAGACGGATTGTATTTGCAGCAAAGAACCTCAATGGCTCGGAACGCTGAAGAAGAAGAAGACTATCTCAGTACGGATTACTTTCCCCCTTAATAATAGAAGTAATAATAATAATAAAACCCTAGTATAACAGCCAATCCCCTTTTGGTAGGCCAGTATATTCCACATAGCTAATAACAAGTGCCACACCAGTTATTTCTATTATTGAGTCGTGTAATATTGATTTTTCCACATGCCTTTATAATGCATATCTGTTATAATGTTGCTGTTTTCAGTTAACATTGAATGATGTGTGAATGGTATAATGTATGAAAGAGAGTGATAAAAGGGCAGAATGTTAGACGGGCCTGTGTGCCCAATTCTTAACCCTTTCAAAATAAAGTTTTGTTGTTGTTGTTGTTGTTGTTGTTGTGACATACATACGCACAACCACAAGAACACACACATACACTATTTCATACCTTCTGAGCTGAACATAAATCTTGGTAAGCCATCCTAGGAAAGTAGACAACATTCACGAAACGTCTAAGACCAAAACTGTTCCAGGGGTCTAGTTGTTCCTTGACCATTCTATTGGTTTCAGCCTTTTCTACATCCACCAGTATCTAATGGCATCATTAAATGATACATTATTGCATAGAACAAAACACTCACATTCATCCGCATCATTATATACAAATGCTATTCCTGTAATGAAAGCTTCAATTGTCGCACATATATTTTAATGTCTTCACACTTGTCAGTGCATGTTCTGATGTTATCCAAACACATTTAGCTTTGTCTTCCTGTTGCACACTTTCCCTCTGCCTAGTCCCCCAAGCCATCTCTGAACAAGGATCTGCGTCTCTTTAAACGCCAAAAACACTTTACTTATGTTACGGTACGTATAATTAACTTATTTTGTCGGTTGTAAAATAGTGCTTTGTTTGCTTTTCTTCCTCGATCCCTTATATTATCCCTATTCCTCAATATACGGACGTTGTAACACTTATTTTAATCATTATAATCCCGGTATATATATATATATATATATATATATATATATATATATATATATATATATATATATATTGTTTGTTCATTACATTAACATCCATTAATCAACAGCAGAGATTAGATGAAGAATCAGGAAGGGGGGAGTAGAAGCAGAATAAGAAGAAGAAGAAGAAGAAGAAGAAGAAGAAGAAGAAGAAGAAGAAGAAGAAGAAGAAGAAGAAGAAGAAGAAGAAGAAGAAGAAGAAGAAGAAGAAGAAGAAGAAGAAGAAGAAGAAGAAGAAGAAGAAGAAGAAGAAGAAGAAGAAGAAGAAGAAGAAGCAGCAGCAGCAGACGAAGAAGAAGAAGAAGAAGAAGAAGAAGAAGAAGAAGAAGAAGAAGAAGAAGAAGAAGAAGAAGAAGAAGAAGAAGAAGAAGAAGAAGAAGAAGAAGAAGAAGAAGAAGAAGAAGAAGAAGAAGAAGAAGAATACGGAAAAGACGAAGAAAGATGAATCGGATGAGAAGAAGCAGAAGCAAATTAATTTTGACACTAACAAAAGAACTGTATTAACGGAAGACAATGATGTGAATAAGAGATGGTTAATAGATTAAGAAACCTCGCAAGATCAGATAAACAGCTGACTGTCATTTAGAAATTATTATTATTATTGTATTATATAATTAACTTTGTGGTCGATGCTATGAATAAAGGAAACACGCCTTTCGTAGATGTAATCACTATATAAGAATTGAACGGTTTGGGGTAATGTGGATTTTAAATATTCGCTGTATTGTTGTATTATTTTACAAAATTCTATATATACCAGTTACAGAAAACAAATATTAGATGCTTATCCTTCACTGGAGCCACAGTCAACCTTAGCACATATTGCTGTTTGTGATCTCTTGGCAAGTTTTACGTTCAGCAGATTTCTAATGCTTTCTGATCAACCGGAACCCATACCATTTCATTAAAAAAGCAAAGCAAGTCTGTCTGCTGCCATATCGTCCGCAAATGTGTTTTGAATACGGTATGCATGATTACGAACTGCATCCGTAACACCCACGCCTCGGAGCTTGTAAATACCTGAAATCTGTATTTGTAGCTCTACCAAAGAAATCAGTGGCAACTGAATTTGGCGAATTTCGCAGAATCAGTCTTGTAAACCATCTCGCCACAATTAAGATGAGAAGAACAAGCAGCAAATGAAAATGAAAATCGATGAAGGACAGTGTAGGTCTGTGGAATAGAAAGCACCAAATAATGAAACATACACATTGCTACAACTAACAGAGAGGTTCTGATAATACAAGCGCAATACACCCTGCTGATATAACGTGAAATCTGAAGGTAGGCTTAAAGCAGATACAGGTGCTGGTGTGTGAAGTTTTAGGCCTTGCCAGACAATTCTGCCGGTCTCCGTGGCTATATCGTTGCGGACGTGATTCGTAATACAGCTTACCCGCACTCGAAACACAGCGGTGACCGATTTGGCAGCAGACCGTGTCGCGCTGGTTTTAACGTGTTAGTAGACTACCGGTCGTTCAGAAAGCAAAGGCAAACTACTGAACGTAAACATTTGCCAAGACATCAATAATGGCAGTAAAATGCTTGTGTTGACTACAAACGTCATGTAAAGGATATGCACACACACAAAAAGTCAATTCTGCATAATGGTACGGCAACCATTCATATTTAACCCGAGAGCTAGTGTGGTAGACGAAACAACATAATTGTTGGTTTGCTGGTGATGAACCCGGGTCAGTGGCTTGACCAGTGTTCCTCTGACATTCTAAGAGAAAGAAATATCCAAATAATGCACTTACTTCAAACTCTGATGTTGCTAAAGTCAAACCTGGTGTAAAGATAATAGTAGAGGTGCTGTATTCCGGAAGTATGTGGGAAAGTACATTTCCGATTTGATTACTGCTACACAGTCTGACACCATTAATACAGATAAATCCGTTTGAACAATATTCGCCGTATATAAAAGCAAATTTTCTGAAACAGAAAATTAAAATAGAATATGCATATATTTTGGACTTGGTGTGACTGTGTAAGTTAAATTATCTATGCACGCGGATAAAATTAGATTAACGATGTAAGGTTGGCACCTTGCAGTCTTGACAGACCAAAGTATGTGAGTTGGAATGTGGCCAGTATTCCATCACAATGCCTGGGCAGAGCTTCAGAGGATCATGTGATGCCCAAACGACATGTCCCCTCTCTCGGCCTAGTCTTGTGTATTCCAGAGGAATGGGTAACCAATACGTCTGGCACAAGGTAGGCTGCAGACGCTGGCGGCTCAGCTTCAATCCTCCGAGACCTCACCACCACGAGCCGGTGGCGAGTTATGGCCAGACCCTGACACCCAAGGGACCCTGCTTAGAGGCGTTCAGCCAAGTCCCACAGGTGAGGGCCTCGTTGTATTAACGATGTATTATAATGATAAAGAACTGAAAAGACATTGAAACTCTATTTACAAACTGAAGACCATTTTATGCATTAAATTCATTATAGGGAATTATGAAAATAGAATGGTAGTTCCATTTTATGTAAAGCCATTTATAAAATATGAGAAATAACAGAGAGCTTCATTAATTCAGTAGCATGCCCTTTGCAGAACATCGCTCCCATAACAACCCTCCAGAAAACATCTCGATCATAAGCAAGATGCCCCGCGTCCGATAGACCCATCTGAAGATCATCCGCCATATCCTGCACCCATCATCTCTTTGGCCTTCCTCTTCCTCTCTTCCCAGGCATATACCCCGCCATTATTGTTCTCTCCAAACTTTCCAGGCGTTTCAAGTGACAAAAATAGTTAAATTTGCTTTCTTTTATCGTCTTTACTAGCCAACATTCTTCAGTATTCAGATCTTGATTATTATGGTTTCTTGGCAAGTTTTGCAGAAGGTAGTTTGCCATTGCTTTCCTTCTGGGCAGTGACTGTACTAGTCGGTGGCCATAGCCATTGTCTCTACTCATGATATCATCTGCGTATCGCCGCAGAGTGCAAGACCATAACCAACAACAGTCTGTCGGCTGCACACACACTCAATCCATGTTTCTTGTCTCTATTAAATTATGTGGCCAAGCTAATAAGATATTTGCTTCGCTGCCTTCCCTCTTGTTGTCATCCCTTCGATATTGCCAGTTGTTACCAAATTCTCCAACTTATTTCTTCTCATATGGGACCCTCCGTGGCGAAGTGGTCAAGCCGTTTGACTCAGGCGCTGAAGGTTGTGGGTTCGATTTCCGGCCGCGTCCTTCGGTTCACGAGTAAAATTTTTCGGAGACTCCTGTGGGTCGTCACTAAAGCTACAAAGTTCGTGCTTTGTGTGACGCTTTCCACGCTGCGGAAAGAGACCGAGCCATATTGGTTAAAATCCCGGTGCAATTAAGTCGACTTTTAAGCGAGTTTTCTTTCCTTCTCATAACGTACCCAAAAATTGCGGTCTGTCTACTTCTAATTTCTCTAATAGGTTTTCGGTTTTCATGTGATTTCTCTGTCTGCCCATGATATTCTTTGAATGTTCATCAGAAAGCACATTTCCACAGTAAAATTAGGCTTTTTTTTCTCTTTTTTTTTTGCAGTGTGTCTGCTCATTGCCCAAGCTTCACAACCAAACAAAAGTACAGACTATATATGTAGCAGCTCAACATTCTTTTTTCTGGTTGAAAATGACAAAATTGTGTTGATAGTATGTTTTCCATCCTGCAAAAGGATACCTTCGCCATGACGATTCTTGATCTAATTTCTCCAATGCATCTCCCTTCAGATGTTCTGACTGTTCCGAGATAATTGTACCTATTAGCATATCATACTAGACCAATATTTTCATAAACCAATAGACGTTCGTTGGATTATATGGCCCGTGTCACGTGGGTCACATGTATTTCTGAAGACAATTCATAGAACATATTTCGGGGTGGGTCGACCTAGGAAACATGGTCATATTTTATAGTCAGCCTCTATGCGGATTTGAATCCTTGACCACGGACTTGACGGCGAGAGTCCACCCATTACCTTATGGGGAAGCCGATCAACCTGGTAATTGAATGAAAGATATGTTGGCCTTAATAACGATGTAATGCAGCTCTTAAAGTATCAAAGAGAGAGCACGTGTTGTCTGCATGATTATTTCTTTCCTGTTGTCTTCTTGCTTTACATACGAGATGTGGGCTGTATTGTTTTTTAAAACTTTGTAAAGTTTTCATACAGTACGTAAGAGCTTCGACTAGCTGCGTGCATCATTAATTTATATTCGAGTGTCCATATATTCATCATCATCATCAAGTGCCCTGCCAGCTGACGTAGGCGTTCGTTCTCTCCGCAATTCTCGGTCTTTGGTGTTCCGGATCAACTCTGATGATGGTATTCCTCCATGCCACCGTCTCAATCCATCCAGCATAATTTCTCTTGGTCTGCCGATGCCTCTCTTCCCCTCGATGTTCCCAGTTGTCACGATCTTCTCAAATACCACTCTTCTCGTCACATGACCAAAGAAAGCTGTTTGTTTCTTTCGTTTTGTTGTATATAGTGTTCTAGCTTCATTAGCCTCTTTCAGGCAATCATTGTTAGTTAGTCTGGCAGTCCAAGGAATTCGCAACATTCGTCTCAGAAAACAAATATCTGTTGCTTGTAAGTTCTTTCTAATTTGTTCATTTACAATCCAGGATTCCCTGCTATACAGCAAAACTGGTTCTGTATTGCATTTCATCAATCTCTTTCTAACTTTCATTGATAGTGATTTATTTCATAAAATACTCTTCATTTTCTGAAATGCGGCTTCTGTCTGCCCTATTTTGCTCTTAATCGCTGTTGTACATCTTCAATCTGATGTTATAAATGCCACTAGGCATTTAAAATTATTATCGACTTGGTTAAGAATTTTCCCCTTTATTTCTATGTCACATTTCTATGTGTTTTGCATGTTTATATCTAAGGCACATTCTGCACTGCGCCTGTTTTCTTCTTCCACTAGGTGTTGCAACTCTTGCTCACTTTCTGCTAGTAACACGGTATCGTCAGCATATCTAAGATTGTTTATGAATATTCCATTGATGCTGAGTCCAGGCATTTCAGCTTGTTTAAAAATTCTTTCTGTGTAAAGGTTGAAGAGGCTTGGGGACAATACATATCCCTGCCGTACTTCTCTTTTTATCTCTATATCTCATCTATGTTATGTTAGATTCTTTCTTGTATGACCTTGAGTAATATCTTAGTTATGTGGCTTATTAAGCTATTAGTTCTGTAATCCTCACAATGAACAGCTCTTGGCTTCTTCGGTAGGGTTATGAAAATGAATGTTTTCAAGTCCTTGGGGATGTACCGAGTATTATATGTATCATTACATAATTCTGTGATAGTTTCAATGCCAAAGCTGGATAAGGATTTTATGATCTCTGTTATTATCTTGTCAGGACCTGCAGCCTTTCCTTCTTTCATCATTTTAATAGCCTTTTCTACTTCAGCCGTTAATATTTTTGGTCCATCTTGAGTATTATATAATGTTGGTGTATTGACCCTGTTGTCCCAGAATAAATCTTCTGTGTACTCTGTCCATCTTTTTACTATGTCAGTGTTATTAACTATAATTTCTCAATACTTTCCTCTGATACAACCGTTTCCTGTTATATTACTTTTCTTCTTAGTAATTTTTTTTATATGTTCATGTAATTCTTTTGAGTTGTATTTTATTTACAGATCCTCAATTTCTTTGCAACGTTTTTGCAGCCACTCTTCTTTGGCAGCTCTGCACGTGTGACTCATTTCTCTATCTATTACTATATACTCTGAAGTGTTCTTTGCTTTCTTTCATTGAGACATTTTACTAAATATTGCATCGGTTTTACATAATTGTCTTTTCACATTAATTTTCACTGGCAAGGTGGTATTTGCAGTCTGAATACTGGTTTTTATACTTTCCTATTTTGTATTAGTTTTATCCTCGGGATTTTCATGTCGATATTGTTCCATACTTTCAATCTGTAGCATTATCCGCCACCAATACTGTGTCATCTGCATAGCTTATGTTGTTTATAATATAACCTATTATTAGTATTCATGGCTTCTCTTTGATCTCTCTCATTATTACTTTGCTATAGAGGGAGAAGAGATCCGGTGACAAGACACCATTGTCGCACTCCTTGCTTTATCTGTTCGTAACTACCCTCTGTATTTCCAAATTCAATTGCTGCAACGTAGTTTTAGTAAATATCGTTTATTATTCTTAAATCTTTCCCATCAATGTTGATATCGTCCAACATATTAATCAATGAATGAATCACTGAAAACCGAGAAGTAGGTTGAGAGCTTTACCAAAGCACAACTACAAAAAACAATGAACGTTGCGGCCAAAGCCTTCGTCAGCACAGAACAAACAAACAAAAATCGATTAAACTAAGACACGATAAACACTACATGAATGTCTAAATATCAACTCATCTGGGTCCAAGCTTGAGACGGCTATCCATGGCTGGAATGGAACGGATGCTGTGTTAAAGGGGTCAACTGCCTAAAGGTCAGTACAGCCAGAAACTCGGTGATTGGTTAATTCAACCGGTGAGGGAACCCGCGTTAGGGGGATCGGGGTGCACCCAGGAGAGCGAATGGAAAAATATGGATGTGTCACTCTGAGGCGATGTAACGGATGCAGTACGCAATTCCACCAAAATCGAAACGCTGCTGTGGGCAATATATGTGCAGGCCAGCAAGTGTTTGCTATCAAAAGGTAGCACAAGTGACGGTATTTCAGAACGCAATGAGAAACGCTGCTGTGGGCAATATATGTGCAGGCCAGCAATCGTTTGCTATCAAAAGGTAGCACAAGTGACGGTAGTTCAGAACGCAATGAGAAACGCTGCTGTGGGCAATATATGTGCAGGCCAGCAATCGTTTGCTATCAAAAGGTAGCACAAGTGACGGAAGTTCAGAACGCAATGAGAAACGACCCCATGCAAACCAACCAAGAAGTCACAGAAAGCAGAGATACTGCTGGTGGTGACTCCCACGTCCTGCGAAGGACTTACAACTGGCTATGAAGTTGACTATAAGGTAGCGGAGATGGAGGGGGGGGGGTTGTGGATAAGGGGCGTAGGGGGTTTAAATAAAACTGTGTTGGACATTGAGGCCGTGAGGGGAAAGTGAACCCAATTGGAAGATAAGACGGTTTTCCAATGTCTTACGATCGCGTTCGTGAGATGTGCACTATTTTATCGCCGTAACACGTATGTCGGCAACCCCACAGTGGTCGGAACTATTGAAGTGAAGGGGTACCGGTTTCTTGGCACCACTGTCGATATCGGATAAATGTTGTCTAAATCTGTCCGCAAGACGAAGGCCCGTCTCTCCAAGATACCTCATGTCGCAACGTGTGCAGATGATCGCATAGATGACGTTGCGACTCGTACATGAGAAACACTCCCGGATGTGGAAAGTAGTCTTAGGGAAAGTGAGACTTGTGGTTTGAAGGACATATTTACAAATTTTACAACGAGATCGAAGACATGCAGTTGTGCCAAGAAGAGACTGGTGGGATTGTGATAGAGTGCTATGAACCAGCACATCCCTCGGGTTACGATCACGCCTGTATGCCACAAGTGGGGCTTCTGAGAAGACACCGCGAGTGGCCGGGTCTGCCTGGAGGATGGGTAGATGCCTCATGAGAATATTCTTGGCAGCAATATTATGAGGATGGTATGTAAGTGAGAGAATAGGTCTACTATTGCGTGGTTTCGGCCTGGAAAAGAGAGCCTCGGCACGACTAATAGACTGGCAGCGGTGAAGAGCTGTAGACAGAACATTCTCCGGGTAGCCTCGAAGGCGGAAGAAATCCAACATTTCGTGGGCTTTTTGACGGAAGTCGTTGTTATCATGACAAAGCCGTCGGAGACGTAGCAGTTGTGAGAAAGGAATGGAATCCTTGCAAGAGGGAGGATGGGAGGAGGTATAGAGCAGGAATGCATGTGAGGCAGTCGGTTTATAGTAAACCGTCGTGCATAGGCCAGCAGAACCTAAGGAAACTGTTATGTCTAGGAAATTAACAGCCGACGAGGAAATAGTGGAGGTGAATCTGATGCTAGGATGAAAGTTAACATATTAATCAGTTCGTCATGGTTTACGTGACCAAATGCCTTAGTATAATCTACGAAGCATAAATATATGTCTTTCCATAAGTTGCTAACATCAAAAGTCACAGGTTTGCTTTTTTTTTTTTTTCTGTAAAATGTTTCATGGTGTTAGAAATATGTGTAATAAAATAAAATTTCAAAAAAAAATAATAATATTCAAATACATTTAAAAATAAAAAAGATAAAAGCATTAACACTGTGTCTCAAAGAAATGTCACATTTCGTGTCTGTCAGTGGGTGTGAATTTATTCTGAAAAAGTGAACAGAATACGTATTATTTTTCGTTGCGTTCAATGCAAGTCCTCCGCGTCGTTAAAGTGCTTGGATTCTTGTAGAAAAATCTACTATGGGGACATTACTCGGTATGCCTGACCCGATCGGCAAAAATCTGTTACAGAAGTCACTCCGATTTGATACTGCCTACTCCACTCATACACATGCTAGACTGACAGGCATCTATGGAATATACCTTATACAAATAAACCTATGTATTCAGCGAAAGACCCGGTAGTCATCTATTCGAATCTCAGTCACCCTCAGATTTTTATTTTAAACCAAGACGACTATCTGTGAAGCAATTGCGGGCGGTGTTGTGCATTCCGTGAATGCGTGATCTATGCATAAAAAAGTGGTTTCCTGACGTCCAGGTTTTCAGAGACAGTCTTGTTTTGTTTTTAAATTCAATTTCCGAACAATGCTTTTGAAAGGCTCGATTTTCGCCGTTGTACTTCATACCAGGTGAGTCATTTAAGAAATCCATTTCTTTCTGTGTTTAAAGTTGATAAAATTGTTTAGTCTTGTGAGTACAGAAGGTCTTCTTCATAAGTAAGGGACTCAATGCACTTAAAACTATGACTGCAATGGACATAGGGCAGAGAATGTTTTTCACACTATATCAGCACTTGATCCTCTCAGTGACTGATTATGGACTAGGACTGCTCACTATCTCAAAGAGATAGTGAGATTGGAGAGCATACAGACCGAGGCTATATAGGTCATTCTGGGATGCACCAGAAACACCCCAGTGGTGTGTATGCCTTACATCCTTGGTTTGCCGACTGTTGCTGGTAGGCTAAAGGTGATGCAGGCGAAGGCATACCTCAGAGTAGCTGCTGAAATAGATCACTCGTTGTATGAGGCGCTGGGTGCAGTTAAGGGTCAGCGACTGATAAGAGAGAAATCATGGATGGCTCAGGCGGAGGATACGATCAGACAGGTGTGCATCTCGGAGAATATTAGGCGAGGAGAGGAGTGGGTCAGAGTGCCAGCGGAGCAGTCAGACATGTGCAGAGTCGGGAGTGCCGGGAGTGGCCAGCAGGGGCCAAGGAAGTGGATATCCAGCAACTAATTCTGGATAATGCACGCCCGGGTGATGTGATTATGTACAGAGATGGTTCGGTGTTGAGAGTTAGAAGAAGTGCCTGGGGGTTCTTGGCAAAGACTAATGGTCGACGTTTGGTGCAGGAGAGCCTGGCATATGATACCACTAGCTTAAGAATGGAGGTGGGAGCGATCAGTGCAGCATTTTGCTGGATGGAGAATACGATACACACACAGATCTTGATTGTAACTGACTCAGAAAGCATGCTGAGTACGGTGAGGACAAGCAAACTTCGTGCAGTGTGGCTTGCTTCGCTACGGAAGTCATAGGTGGCAAGCATCGTCTGGATCTTTTCTGCGGGGCATGCTGGTGTGTTGGGAAATGAACAGGCGGACAGATTGGCTGGCTCTGCAAGGCTTGGTGGAGTATTGATGCATGACAAGGCAGAAGTGGTTGGGGCCTTATGGGAGCACGAGTACCCCTCGGAGGAGCAAATGGATCCCCATGGTCTGGCAAGAATGCGACGGCGAGGAGTGACCAGGCGAGACGGACGCTCAGAGGAAAGGCGAGACGGACATTTAATCAGATTGCTAATGGTACTATTGGTGTAGGAACTCTTCACTGGCTGCTGAGGATGGGGACGTAGTGCTTATGGGAATGCCCCGAATGATGTTATGTGGGTTCCTAAATCAATTAATCAATCAATCATTCATCATAAGTTTGGACAGGTCCATAAATGCACCGATCGTCTCATTGACATATGCGGAGCGTATATCGACTGAACTACGTAATTTGAACACTTCATGTCACTCTGTCACTCAGTGACAATATTTTCTTTCCAGTGTTTTGGAGTCAGGCGCATATCAGATGTAGTTGATGCAGGAGTTAGTGAGGAACAATTAGTAAAATTTCAAAAATTATTACACGAAGACAAATAATTGAATTGTAACATTAAGTGTGATTTCTAGACTGTCTTTGTCCAGTAAGCTAGTGCATCATCCGGATCAGGAAGTTGGTAATCATGTTCAAGGGCTGCATTTTTTATGTCGTCTAAAAATAAACTTTGGTTGAGAGCCGGTGTCAGTGGAACATTACCTTTTAACACATTGTGACAGCACTCGCATATTTATTGGACGAGTTTTAGGAATGCGGATTTAATTACGACTTCGGCATCAGCGGCTTCGCCTCGCCCAGAAATCACAGCATGGCCCTGTGACGTTTTATTCGATGGGACATTTTATTTATGTACGTAGACGACTTGACGCTGATCTGGAAAAATATGACTTCGTAAGCGGAGCTGATCCGGTGTTTCCTGTCGAAGGTCAAACAGCAAATAACCGTGTGGAGCCGCTGTCGCGTTCTTAAAACTCTCTTGGACATATGACACGCCGCCTGGGTACATCTGTTTGGCCAGGTTGGTAATCTGAGACCCGTCACGTGGTTTCTTAAACAACACTTGGTATGTGAATTCAAGCTGATGGTTCTTTGCTCTTTATTCTTTCCAAAGATTTTCTGGACTATATACACGACACTGAGATTGCGATGATGACTACCTTTAGGAAATAGTTTAGTCACCCCATCATCTGTCTCGGACATGAGGTCATCTATTACCACTAGACGCCGTCTATCACCTGTTCACTGCTCCATATCCGGCAGAACTTCTTTAAATTGAATACCCTTCATAATCTCATACATGGATTGCCATTCTCCTTAGCACCATATAATCTCCTCTGAAATCGGATCGACCATGTCTGATAGATGCGCCAGAATCTTTTGCACAAATACGGATTTTTCACACCCCGTTGGTCCCGCAATCAAAGCCGTAAAATGATGTTTCCATCTCCGATCCATGACTAATAATAATCATCTATCCTATCGAAGCATGCATTTTATGGCACTCGAACCCACCCCGCCACCGCCGCCGCCGCTCACCTCCACGACCGGAAGTCAACCGGAAGTGACATCCAGACCCAAGAGAATACCAGCCAAAATTTCAAAAAATGTGGTCCGTTTTCAATCTGGAGCTATACCCTTCTTTTAGTAAAAATTGACGTCATCTATGACGTATTGCTCCAGATTTAAAAATTAGTTTGCTTCTTTCCTACTACAAATTTGATGCTTAATGTTTATTTTTGGGAGTTTTGAACCCAATTTTCGACCATGTACAACATATTGGGTAATAGTCACTAACTGCACTAACAGGATCCGAACATTCGATAATATTAACTGGACAAGTAATATACATATGATCAATTATAGTTGAGGATGTGTGGGGAGAAGTGTGTGAGTGTGGGTGAGGTATGTGTCTTTGGGATGTGTGGGTGTGGTGTTGTGTGGGAGGTGAGATGAGTAAGGATAAAATATGTGTGTGTGGGTTGATGGGGGTGTGGTTGGGTGTGTGGGTGGGTAAAGGATGTGTGTAAGAATGGGAGATATGTGTTTAGATGGGTGGTTTGGGTGTGTGAGTATGGGTTGGTATAAAGGAGATGTATGTGTTGATGAGTGGGTGAGGGATGTGTGGGTGTTAGTGGTTGAGGGATAAGTACGTGTGTCTAGGAATGTGTGAGGTGATGAGTGTATGGGTTGGGGATGTTTGTGTGGATTGTGCGTGCGTGGAAAGGAGGTGTGTGTTTGTGAATGGGGGATGTGTTGGTGGATGGGTATGTCTGTGAGGGATGTTTTTATGGGTGGGGAGATTCTTTGTGGGTGGGGGTGTGTGTATATGGGTAGGGATTGTGGTTAAGGAATGTGTGGCTGGAGGATGGGTGGGTAGAGAATGTGTGGTTGGGTAGAGGATGTGTGGGTTGGTGATTGTATATGGGTAAGGGTGTGTGATTAAGGGATATATGGTTGGGGGATAGGTGGGTAGAGGATGTGTGGGTGGGTGAGTGTGTGTAGGTTAGGAGATGGTGATAATATTTGTATGGGTGGGTTCGGGATCTGTGAGTGGGCTGGGGAGATGGGAGATTATGTGGGTGGGTGCGGAATTTGTGTGTGGGTAGGTGCGGGATATGTGAGGTGGCATGGAGATGTGTGTGTGCGTTGGGGATGTGTGGCTGAGAAATGTGTCTTTAGCTGGGTGGCTGAAGGTGTGTGGGTGGAGGTGGATATGTGGGTGGGTGATTGTTGGTGGGTAATGGGTCTGGCGGGTAATGGGTCTGGTGGGTAGAGGATATGTGAGTGGGTGGGGAGATGTGTGTAGTTGGGTGGATGTGAGTGGGTGCGGGATGTGTGTGTTGGGGAATGTATGTGTGCTTTGGGTGTGGGTGGATGGGATTTGTGGTAGGTGGGATGTGTGTGTGGGTGGGAAGATGTATAGGTGTAGGGATGTGGTGGATAGGTGGGGGTATGTAAGTGTGTCTGGGTTGTTTGTGTGTTTGGGTGGGGGAGTTAGAGTGAATGGGGGATGTATGTGTTGGTGGTTATGTGTCTCATAACATAGTAATATGCATTGTTTATGTTTACACAATTAATTTGACAATGTGTTTTCCTATGCACTGTTGATGAAAGTAAGATGAGTGATTGGAAGGGCCGTATGTATGATGGGCCTGCGTGCCCAATTTGTTACTCTTTGAAAATAAAGTCCGTCCGTTTGTTCGATCGTTCGTTCGTTCTCTCTCTCTCTCTCGCTCTCTCTCTCTCTCTCTCTCTCTCTCTCTCTCTCTCTCTCTCTCTCTCTCTCTCTCTCTCTTACACACACACACACATTCTATCGAAATCTCTACCTCCCTCTCTCTATTTTTCACTCTTTATTTGCATATCTCTCCATACATCTCACTCTATTTATAACTCTCCCTACCGTTCTCTGTTTAACTCACTCTTTCATCTCTCTCTCTCTCTCTCTCTCTCTCTCTCTCTCTCTATCTCTCTCTTTCTATATATCTCTCGCTCTCTATTTCTCTATCTCTCTCGATACCATTCTATCACACACTCTCTCTCTCTTTATCTAACTCTCTCTCTCTTTCTCTCTGTCTCTCACGCACACGGACACATTCACACACTATCGTCGCTTAATCATATCACTGAATTGATGATATGCTTGAATATATACCTGATGTAAAACGTTACAATCAAAGGATCCTGTTCAGTTTCCAGAATTAGTGAACAATATTCCATCGAAGGTTGGGCAAGATACTTTGGACTGCGAATAAAGAATGACTGTGACGTAGACACCAGTTTCACAGCGTTGTATTGAAAACACATTTGGTATGCGTAGGGGGTCTGAGAAAATAAATGGAATAAATGTACCGTAACCATAATATAAATACACAAGTGTTTACGTTTGTTGGGGAAAGCACATTTATATTCAGATCAATCTCTCTGATATGTTGTACGAAACTACATCACCATCCTAGACCCAGTTCCTGTAAAATCCGCGTGTGATGTGCAGGATTATGGCCTGATTACATCCTAATCTGCCTCTCCACAGCTGTGAATTTGCAGGACCTGTCCTGTACACTCCGCGTTTATTCTGAGCTCATAGATGAAAAGGTCAGCTCTGTAACCGTCTGCATGGAGAGGATACTTCGGTAACAGAGAGTAGTAGTTGGGAGGGGGGGCGCAAATTAGTTTTAATTTGGTGGAGCCTCCGCCAATTGACCTTGACCTCGGCTGATTTGCACTCCTCCTCGGTCATGTAGTTGGGTGGGTAAGGGGTGATATGTAGGGGTGATATTTAACTCTTATATTTTGGGTTGTGTAATAAAAATATATGTGTATGCCAATATTTCCACACCCACAATCAACATGAAGACACATCCTCTTGCAGCGGTCAACAAGAAAGACGACAACAAACCATTCATACCACTAAAAAACCAACAAACCAGAAAACTAAGTTTTCATAACCTTTATTTTTCCATCAAATTCATTACATGACTTTTTCAATAGTTTTCGAATTGAAGATAGAGTCAACAAAACATTTTTATTGACACCATATACAGGTATTTTCAGTAATTCATTGACGAAGTACACTCACTATCTTTATTGTTCATCAGCTATAATGACCAATGGAAAAAAGAAACATGACAATGACACAATCTTTTATTTTCGTTGACATAGACATTTCACACATATGACCACTTTAAACATGTTTAATAGAACACAAATGAAGCGTAATTGACCACCTTATAGACACTAAAAACTAGAATCCATATATACATGTTTACACTACGACGTGTTATATGTCTAAGGGTGATGTAGTGATCTTGTCTCCGTGAACTTAACGTTTTATGTAGAAATAGGATAGTGAGTCTCGGTGTTGTGTGTATGTGTAGATAGACGTGTCTTGTGCTTTGAAACCTATACTTGTCCCTCCAGTCGATGTCTGTGTGTCGAGTACCTCTAAAAATGTTTCCCTGTCTAGGTGGGTGTTGTGGTGTTTGGTGATGCCCTTTGTGCTTGTTTTATTGCAGTCTCCGAAACAATGGTATGTTTTACTACATAAGGATACCATTCCATCCCCTTCGTATTCTAACTTGAAAAGACCAGGGGTTCTCTTGTAATAAGCTTTGATAGTCTGGCAATCCTTACAGGTATCAGTACTAACTATATGTTCAGAGCAGACTTCAGCTGGAAACCACTGATTATAAACTCTATCATATTCTTCTCTAAGGTGTGGTCTAACTGCTTCTGCTAGGGTTGGTTTGCTAAGGGCTAAGTAAAGCGAGTCAGTGTCTATTTAACATAATTGGAATCCCTCCCTGTTTAAAAATATATCTAGGAAATCATAATAAAATTCTAACATTCGCAATTTGGCAATTTGTTAAACGAAAAAACATATTTGAAGGGATGGGGATCCCAGACTGTTGTCTTTTTTCCTTTTTCTACTTCAAATATGTCGTCGGTTAGTGGCGTCAGCTTCTTAAATAGATGGTTATTCACTAACTTGGTCGTGTCTTCAGCCTTACAATAGGAAACATTGGTGTGATTGGCCTTATTGGTTAGAGTTTTGCAGTAAGCGGCATTACTCAATAATTTCATGGTTTCTGCCTTAACTGTAGAGGTTGTAATACTGTCACCTTCTCGTCTGGCATCAGACACAGTATCACCAAATTCTTGGAAGCAGCTAACTGGTTTATATTCAATGATTTGGTACACATGGGTGACCTCTAGCCCATGTTCCAGATACCATTTTAATAATGGTGTGGCCAACATGATCTTTTCTCCGATATAGCTACCTATAAGTGTCCGTCTGGCACTTGAAAGCAATTTATGTGACTGGGCGTACTGCCTCGTAAGGACACCGGTATGCTCTCTGCCCACTTCTATATTTTTGAAAATGGGTGTCATCACTGAGAACCGCTCTTTGTGTTTGTCTGGTACATGAATATCACACTCTATCAAACCAAGCAAACTCTGGTCTATTACAGCAGCAATGAGCCTTTCTATGTTAATGGTTTGTTTATTATGCGATGGTTTGACATATGGGAATCTGGCCTTGATAAAACCCTTAATGTCACTATTGGTCTTTTTAAGGTTCCGCCAGTCACATTCCCACATTTCTACTACTTTAACTTTAATCTCGTTAACCAGTAGTCGTGAATATCACAAGCGTTTTCATATAGTTCTGTCAGAGGTATCTTATTTACTGGGTTTATATCAATACCACAGGTTAAGGGACAGTCTGGGTGACCGTGGAATAGACATCCGTGAAATTGATACACGGTTTTATTCACCCTATCCCACTCATCTACTATAATATGACGCGGGCCCAAAGGCATCTCCCGCCCATTAAACTGTGTCCTCAACTCTATATTCTCACTAAGCTCTATCCACGCTAGCCACTCTCTGCACTGAATAGTGTAAAATCTAGCATTATGAGTCTTAAACTCATCTTCTAGCTTTCGAATGTCAGGAAAACCTGTGGGCATCTTTTGCATTAGAGCACACATGTAGAGAGCGTTAGCGTCATACCCTTTCAAGCTCTCAACAAGCTTACCCCCTCTGATGCGTGTCTGACCTATCTCATGACCTACGAAAAATTATGGACGGCCCGTCTACTATATTGTCTCTAAGTGTTTTGTGCAGGTCTTTATGTTTTTGGGGAGAGTCTTAAAAAGATATTTTAAGGTTACTCCGGGGACAGAAATGGCATCCTTAAACATGTCTACACCTAAATCCTTGTAGAAGGTAACCTGTTTATCTAATGCCTCAATAAAAGGCTGTACATCTTTGTTATTATACCACATTAGAAAGTCCTCTAATTTGTTCATCTTATTTTCTACCCAAACCTTCCGACACTCTTTATACTCTTTCTATGAAATATTACAATTTCTATGTTTTGAAAAGAATGCCTCGTGTGGTGGTAACATTGTTTCTTGTAATTTTTCTAGGTTAGTTATAAACTCATAAGGGAAATTTCCCTTAGTTTCCTTAAATTTGTAAATGGCTAGGTACTTTGAGTAGTTTAAGCCTGGGGCTAAATAGTTACTGATATACAGACATTTAAGTTGATCTGTGGCAATACACATAAAATTGTTGTTTCTATTCTCAACAAAGGTGCACGAAACGTCCTCTGATTTTATAAAATACGAGAATAAGTATGGTTTTATGAGGTTGATATCGTACTTTCCAGAGTTGAACCCGAGGACCGGTAGCGCTCTCAATTACGCATCGAACTTTTCAATCAAGCTGTTGTCAATTTTAGCCTCTAGTGCGGTGTACACATATTCGAACTCATCAACGTAGTTCTGAATACGCTGTATCAGCTATTTGGGTCAAATGATCAAGCATTCTATTCACCAGATCTTGAGAATCACCCGCTGTTATGAAGCAGACCGGGGCCTCGAACCCAGGGACAATGGATGCAACGGAGCACGACAAGGGAACATGTTTTGCTAAAAAGCTTGTCGAACTAGTTTCACTAGGAAGATTTGAAGCTTCAAAGAAGCATTAAAAGTCGTATGCAGCCCTGTACGGGTAAACATACTTAGTATCGACTGGGATCCCTTGCTCAGCAATTAGTTCCCAGACGGTTTCTGGTGGACTATACACCCCTCCTTTAAAATGTTCTACAGTTCGACCCCCGTTACATGTTTTGTAAGTTTTCTCCAGATCCCTAAAGATCTTCCATAGCTTCCCACAATTTGGGCAACTAAAAGCATAAGCTGCTCTGTCAATATCATGAATGTACATAAAATTATCTTTGAAAAAAAGCAATCTTAACGTTTTATCGTATGTTCCACTGCCTCTAAGTTGTGGTACCAGTGAATGGTTATCGTCATATTCAAAGATGTCTACATTGAGTGCAAAGAATTCTTCTAAATTGGGAACATTAAGAAGTTTAACACCTGGAAAATTAGTTAGGGACTCTATATTTTGAGGCTCTTTCCACTTATTTGCATACTCTTTTGTGGGTTTCCTAAGATTCCTAACGTATGACCCTTTGTGTACAGCTAGTGCTCTAAAAAACAAAGATTATCAGTGTATGGCTTGTTGTGTGAGTCGTGTTGTAGTATATTGATGGCGTGGTTGTGGGTAATGTAGTCGGGAATGTCAGTTAGGCAGCAAGCAATAGGAAATTCAGGAATGTAAAACATCTAAAGCGATGTGGCAGCTACTGTCTCTAAACTGTATTTGGTGTCTGGTCGTTGCTGCGTGGCATATGTAAGGATGTCGTGTTGATGAAATGTTTTGATAAAAGCGTCAAAGTCATGTCTGTTATTGATTAAAGCTGGAAATTCTAAAATGGCAGTGTTGTTAGAGGAAGCATGAAAAAATCTAAGGTAATGTGTTTCTCTATGTCTCAGAATTAAATCGTGGGAATAATTTATCTTGAAGCGGTTTGACTGACTATTAAATATCTTATATAAGATGTCTGTCCAATCGATAGGGTGCTGTGTCTGTGGGCTAATGTAGTATGTGTAGACTGACATGTGTTTACCACACTTGTGATGTGTACTAATACTCTGCCAGTTTTCTCTGTATGTGGGTTGGATGGCTGTGTGTAGGTTGTCTTGTGTTTCTGCTTCAAGTTGTTTAATTTTCTGTTTTTTAGGTGTCTGTGTGTCTGTGGGAGCTTTCTTTTTACGTGATGTGCTGTTTGATCCTATAGTATTTGGTGGTGTAGTGTCCATGTTTGAATTTGAGGTTGCAGTGTCCATTGATTGGAAAGTGTCCATTGATTATGTCTGGTGCTGCCTTTTTATCAGGCTATTTATGGTGTTTTTACTTGTGTAAGAATTATAACATATGTTAGTTAGTCAGTTAGTTAGTCGACAGATCATCCTCATTGCACATCGAACCATTCAGTCCATAATTCCTCGGATCCCCTCCTCAGCAAATCCCGCAACGTATAGCGGCTAACGACGCCAGTTCTGTGTTGGTTTATCAATCTTCTTTTGCTCCCTGCGTAGTGTTCTTGTTTAGCCACCCCTCTTTTAATTTGCTGCTCTCGCAGTCTGGCCATTGTTGTAGATTCACAGTCATCACTTGGTTCTCGCAAAAGTATCACTTCTCGTAGAGCATTCAGGATGTCGGCCTGGTCCATGGCGGGTCCGCCCTCTACAGTAGCCTCACCTGCGAGCTTGTCAGCCCGCATATTTCCTTGTACTCCCGCATGCCATGGCACGAAGATGAAACTAATCTTTGCCAGTCGAGACCGCTCCAGAGGCAGCAACCATTCTCTTCGGATCGATCCCTCCTCTATCCTCTTGATCATGTTCACTGAGTCGCTGAGGAAACAAGCCCTAGTGAATGTCTGTGTCTCGAGCCATGTTATTGCTTTACTTACTGCCATGACTTCCATGGTCAGGCTACTTGTGTTTTCAGTGAAAGCACCAGAGACCTCCTTCACAATTCTCCCTCCGGCCCGAGCTGTAAAGGCCCATGAGCTTCTCACATGTCGGACGACCGACCCATCTGTGTAGATGACCGCGTCACCGTCTAGCGAATTCTCGAAAATCAACGCTTGTACTTCAGCCTCAACAGCAGCCGGATTTTCTTGTCTGCATTTTCTATCTAGTTGGATGCAAGCTGAAAAGGATGTGCAGAAGTCTCTTGGCACTTGCACCCACTCCTCGCCAGGTTCTAAGTCCTCAAGTGAACACACCTGTTGAAGAATGTCTTCGGCTTGACCCATCCACGACCGTCCTCTTTTTAACCTGCTGCCCTTCACCTTCCTTATTTCACTATGCAGTGGATGTTGTGTGTTTGCGTTAATTCTGAGGTAGGCGCGTGCCCTGCAACCTTGTATTCTCTCTTCAATGGTTGGAAAATCAAGAAGGTAGCGCATCGCCCTGCATGCTGTATCTCTTGTACATCCAAGAATAATGCGCATAGCTTCATTCTGTATCCTTTCCATCCATTCTATCTGCTTATGGCTGAGAGTCAGGATTGCCATTGCATACTCCAAAACAGACATGACCAGCCCCTCGTAAAGAAGACATAGATGGCGCTGCTCACAGTTTGCTGCCGCCATCACCCGCATTGCTGCCAAACCCTTTATTATCACCTGGTCTATGTGCACATTATAAGCAAGGCTTCGATCAAACCGTATCCCCAGGTAATTCATTGCCTGCGTTCTTTCCACCGTCTCTGAACACAGCATTACAGTTGGTGTTGGAGTGTTGACAATATGATTATTCAACGAGAACCAAGTCACTGTTGCCTTTGTTGGGTTGACCATTGCCCCAGCTTCATCACACCAAGTACTTATGCGATTGAGTTCTGTTTGTAGTTCCACAGCAACCTCCTCTCTATCCTTACCCTGACGATACACTAAAACATCATCGGCATATGACAATGTCCTGCCAGGTCCAGTGATCTGCTCACTGGTGATTCTCACTGTGTAGGCGTTGAACAGTACCGGAGATAATGGTTATCCCTGTGGTAGGCCAGGATATATTGTTGTTGGTTCCGAAGTCCAACTGCCACATCTAAAAACTACTTTCCGTTGGAAGAGGGCTGCAGCGATCCAACTAAGGAGGAATGGACTTACGTTTAATTCGAGAAGCTGAAACATTAAAAAATCCAGTGGTACTCTGTTGTATGCGTCCTCAAGATCCATCGCTGCAGCAACGGTTTCAGTGCCTGAGTGGAAACCTTCATAGACATCCTGGGCAAAGACTTCTGCATTGGTCCAGGTTTCTCTTTTTGGACGGTACCCACCCAGGGTGGGTGGGAAAACACCTTGCCTCTCTAGTTGGCCTGATATTTTCCTGGCATTTACCTTCTCCAGCAGCTTGCCTATTGTATTCTGCATGGTTATAATTCGATATCCCTGAATTTTTGTGTGGTCTTTCTCAGGCTTCAGCAAGGGAATCAGATAGCTGTGTAACCATTCCTCCTTGATGCTAGCACTCCCTATACTGTTGTTGTACATGTCTGCAAGTTTCTCTAGCTCATTGTCGGTACACCTATTTATGTCGTCGTATCTTATGCCATCAGGACTGGGAGCACTGTTTTTTGATCGTCGAAGCACAGCCTTGATTTCTTTCACTGTCACTGTGTCTTCATCCGAGGTGTTCTGGGCCTTGCATTTGTCTGAGGTGACCTCCTTGGCCAAATTTTTGCCTCCCATGTCTGTCTGGTTGCTCTGCTCAAGGTAACGTTCAAAGAGGGCTTTGCCCTTGTCCTCGTCAGTCCTCTGCCAGATGAGGTCAGCACCTTGGAATTCAGAAATGCTCTTATTCTTGACTACACCACTCATGCTTTTATGTAGTCGCCAGAACAATTTCAGTGACTTGTCTGTGCTTACTCTTTGACACACCTCTGCCCATTTTTCGCTTTTAACAACCTTGACCAGTTTGTTGAAGTAGCTTAATTTTGTGTGCATCTCTCTTTCTAAGTGCAAGCAGGGACTAGTATGACCAGCTCTGTTCTTATTGGCATTGTGCCATCTCCTTACAGCACTACGCTTATCCACCCAAGCCTTCTCCACCTCGAAACTCCACCACGGTGGCTGCTCCCCGCCTTTTTTCCTGCCCTGAAACGTTCTGCGCTTGTCACGTCTTATTTTAGTCACCACATCTTGTCCTGTACTGTCATACTGGAACGTCTTTACCTTTAGCTTGTGCTGCCTGGTTCTGCCTTTCTCCACCAGTATGCTGCAAGGGTGGTGGTCGCTGCCATGGTGTCCTAGGACACCCCATCTACACACTGTAGTGAGTGAAGGTGAAACTAGCGCCAGATCTATAGCACTGTCCTCATCGCCTGGACGGCTTGCTGTCCTGGTGACACAGCCACTGTTGATACAAACCAGGTCGATGGTTTCCAGTGCAGTCTCGAGCTCCTCCCCCTGTGTATTGGAGGAAGTGTTTCCCCATGATCTGCCTTTAGCGTTGAAGTCACCACAGAAAATAACATTTCTCTCGTGGCCTAATAAGCCACTTAAGCACTGCCACTTCTGGGCGTCCACACTGGCATTGCGGGCATAAACATTAACCAACACGAATGGTAGACTGGAAACACTTCCGGTTTCAAGATGGCGACGGACGGTCGTGTTGTTTTGTGTTCGTTAACTTTTTCGCGTAGGGGATGGATTTATTCATCTCTTGCGTGTAATTGGTGTGCCAGGATGTAAAACCAGGAGTTTCTACTCAAGATCTGCGCGGATGCTACGGAGTTCGTGCATCGAGCGAAGCCATCCTTGAGTGAATTTTCAGCAGCGTGTGTGGTTTTCTCAGTCTGTGTTTACGTTTTTTCAACATGGCGGAACAACGTGTGTTCTTCGTGCAGTCAGCAGTCAACATACCGAAGCGGCGTGGTAGCCGCGCAGGGATAAAGAAACAAGGTAAGCGTGGTGGTTTGAGGCGTTTTAGACTCATGTGTCTAGGACTCAGGAATATCCGTATTCTATATTGGAACTGTGCCAGTGTAAAACAACGGGGCTCTATTTTAGAAACCCTAGTTTACAGGAACGACATTGTAGCACTCCAGGAGACGAGACTGGGCGATCAGCTACTCCAAATTGCCGGCTTCAAATGTTTCTACAACAGACGACATATGGGAATGGCGATTATCGTTCGCGACAGCATGGTGGCGTCAGAGCTAGACATGTCCAGTTGGGACAGTGACGATATACAAATACAGGCGTTGAGAGTTCATTCCAGTCTATAACATATGTGACACTTGTGAGTTGTGGTTTTGTGTATGGTGGTAATGTGACGTGTAAGATTGCGATGTTCAGTGAAAGTTTTGTCACATTAGGACACAGAAAGACATTGTTATAAGTAGTGGCCATAGTGATAGACAAAAGGTGGTGCTGAGTCAAGTTTCCGGTGATATGGTGATAATAAGCTCTTGTGTATCAACGCTTTTCCAAATTACAGGTTTCGGCTGTAGATAATGTTATTCATCAAAATACAATTGTAGTTTCTGGATACTGGTTTTATAATGTGACTCAATTGTTTCCAGTGTTGACTTTGATGATAGTAGGACTTTGTGTGGATCCAATAGATAATGGCTTTATAGTCAGTGAAAATTTGTTTGTAGCTTCCTATCGCTCCACTCTTTTATAAAACTCGAGTAAGCACTGGACGTCAAAAAGCTGTGGAGAATGAAAAACATTATTTTTATATTTTTTCGCAACCATATAATACCATATCTACAGAAAATATTTTATAAGACATACCAAAAGGAAGATATGACAATTGAGGTTATGCTGTCACATAACACTTAGTATTATATTCCATATTTTCATTTTCTCTGTTTTCTTCGCATCCGGTCCTTATGTAGTCACCGGAGGGTGAAGACAAACAGGGTGAATACAAACAACGACCTATTTTGTAATTCTATTCTCTGTATTATTTTATATTGGATGACACATAGCTGTCCTATACTAATGAACATTTCTGAATAAGCCCATTAAGGAACAGTATTTATTGTTGAGAATATTTAGTGATGAGCAGATAATGTGGAAAACGGTGAATGCATACCAGTGGTAGACAGTTGCCTTCCTTTCCTTCTACGCAATAGCCTCGAGATTATACTTCCTTGTATGTAATAGATTCACGGTTTTTCTGTGTCAGCAACTTTTCAACCTGCTGAAAGGATAAATATTATAGATATAACAACAAAGTAAAATAAGACAGGGATGCTTGAACCAATTTTACAACTAATGGAAACAAAAACAGAGATAAACCTGTAAAATATGAAGAAAATTACAGAAAGCTCAGAATATTATATAAGGGTAAAAGAAACATGGCTCCAGTGATTAGAAATTTAAAAAAACAACACAATAGTAAAACTAAGAAACTAATACAAACGAATTCAGCAGCTTACTAATCAAAGTTCAGCAGAAGGCTATCTAAAGACGACAGATGGATAAAAATAATAGAATAGGTTTAAAACATATGATCAGAATATTGAAAAACCGTTATGAGGTTAACAGAGAAGAATATAATAATGAAGGACCAGCAATTTTGAATGTGGATGCTCTTAACCATATGAAAGCTAACAAGAACCCGTTTCAGGCAGCATCACAACATGAATGATTAATACTTTTGAATAGATGATCTACAAACTACTGGAAAAGACCTTAGACATGTAAGAACGTATAATGAAAACTACAAGTTGCCATAAAAAATTGATAATGAAGTAGGCCAATATCAGCCTATTGAGCGAGGTGTGAGACAGGTATGTGTAATGTCTCCTTGTACAGTGAAACTATTTTCAGAAATATATAAGAGATGAAAGGAATCAATAACAGATATGCATATGACAAAGTCTGATTACAGACAATGAAAAGGACCTGCAACATTTATTAGATGCACACAGACAACAACTAGGGTTAGAACTGAATAGTAAGAAGACACATATTAAAGCCCTCACTGGAAAGAAGAACCTTACACAATGTAACATACAAGTAAATGGGAATATCCTTAAGCGAGTGAATTGGTGCAGTTATCTCGGAACATTCATAACAGTTGAGGTGTGGTATTTTGAAGAAACTAGAACAAGAATCACCATAATGAGGGTAACCTTTTGCAAGCTCAAAAACATACTGACCAATAAAAAGATGTCGTGTGCAACGAATGAATTGAAACACTACATAGAATATGTACTTTTGTATGGATATGAAGTGTAGACAAGGAATAGACAAGTTAAAAAAGATCTAATGACAGTGCAGTTGTGTTTTCTGAGGAAATTACCATGAATAAAAGGGACAGACATAAAAACAATAAACGATTCCTGCAAGAAACTAATAAAAAACCTAAAGTGAACAGGTAATTTAGACATCTACAGTCAAAATATCTGTGGACACTATTGGAAGAAATGACTGAAAGTGAAAATTTCAGGTAGTGAACAAGGATGAAAGCATACATACCTTGATGTGGGGCAGAATGTTGTATTGAGATGATTCTTCGTATTAGTAAGGTTGTCAATCTGGCACTTGTACAGTTAGTTTCCTTTTGTGTAGACTGTATGGGGCTGTAGGTGTAAAAATAGCATTAAATTATAGGTGTTATATAGACAAGTACACAAGTAATACCATATATGCAATGTAAAATTGCATACAAAGAATATGACACATTGTGAAGGGGTATTGAGACAGGTCAGTTTCAGTTGTGTATATAGTGATATGCATTGATACATAGTGACCACAGAGCAGGACTCTAGATTCCCCGTTGTCAGCCCAATTCACGCTGGTGGCTCAGTCTGAATCAGCCCATAGTGAGCCGGATATGGTCAATACTGAATGTTTGCATTTTCGCCCCTTGAGGACGCCGTGGTGGCCTGATGTGGATGTTCATTTTCGAGACAATGAGACGATGGTCTGTCCAGCATTCGGCACCACACATGGATTTTGTCACTCGAACGTCTTGTCTGTCACTCCTCCTGACGATGACATAGTCAATGAGGTGCCAGTGTTTCGAGCGATGGTGCATCCACGATGTCCTATTTCTCATGGGGAGACGGACAATTGTGTTCGTAATCAGGAGATCATGTTCGGCACATGTCTGAAGGAGGCGGAGTCCATTGCTGTTACAATTTCCGACTCCATGCTTTCCAATAATGCCACTCCAAGAGGTGGTGTCCGTGCCTAATCTGGCATTGAAATCCCCAAGGAGTATAAGTTTGTCTCCTTTGGGAACAGATGTTAATACATTGTGCAGGTCCTCATAGAACTTGTTCTTGACATCATCTTCGTTGGTCATAGTTGGTGCGTAGACACTCACAATGGTTGCGTGCTTCCTTCCATTCAGCAGAGGCAACTTCATGGTCATGAGCCTGTCGTTTATAGCCTTTGGAAATCCAGCTAATTTGCCGACCAGGGCCGACTTAATGGCAAATCCCACACCGGGTTGGCGTCTTTCCTCGCTTTTCCTTCCACTCCAGAAAAATGTGTAGCCGGCACCAATTTCACAGATTTGGCCCCTTCTTCTGCAAGTCGTGTCTCGCTCAAGGCTGCAATGTCGATGTTGTACCTGCCCAGCACTCTCCCAATCAGTGCTGTTCGTCTCTCTGGACCCGACGCGCCGTCTCTGTCAAGTAGGGTGCGTACATTCCAAGTTCCAATTGTTAAGGGAATATGGTTTATTCTTTTAGCTTTGCTTGTTTTATCTTTCTTTATATGTCGACCGCAGTTAGGGTACCCACCAACCGCGGCTAGCTGGTTAGGTAGTGATGAAGCAGACAATGTTTAGGGCACCTTTTCTAGCCCCTTCCTCATGCTATGGAGGTGAGCAGTGTGTTCCTATAGAGGGCTGCTCAGTCGCTCAGGGGGCTGCCGAATCCCACTGCTGCTCCGGTCAGTAGAAGACGACCATATGGCCTGAGCCCCTTTGTGTGCAGGTCTGCGACTACGGCTGCCAGCGTACCCACGCCTGCCGCTTTGCCGCTCGCCCATCGCCACAGGGCTTGAAGGTGATATGTGACGTTGGATGAAGAATGACTTGCGCGATGACTTGGATTAAAGTGAAGAAGAGTTGCGCAATTCGTCGACCTCACTCTCTCGCCTGAGTCCATCTGAGTCCAGTGGCAAGACAAGTCGAGACGATTGGAGACGAATACAGGTGCAGTGGATGACCAGGGCGCTCTACGTGCCTTGCCGTGCTCATTACGTTCCACAACGCTTTGCAGGTAAACGCCGTCTTGCCCGTTGAATCAGGAATGATTTCTTCCGCGCAGTCTGCCGAATCCTGTCTTCACATGCTGGGTAGGCATATCAGTTATCAGTTATCAGTTATCAGTTGGGGTATCTTCGCTGCACTCCGGACATGTCCATAGGTGCTCAGATCCTCCCCCCAGCATATTCATCAGCGTCCGGTGGCTAATAGTGCCAGTTCTGTGTTGATTGACGAGACGATTTGTTTTCCCGATGTACCTCTCGCGTCTGGCTGTGCCGATTCTTACTCCCAGGTCTTTCATCCTGGACAGCGATGTGGAATCACTGACGTCAAAGTCCTCTGTTCTCGCCATATCTTTAAGGACGTTAATAACATCGGCACGATCCATGGGCTGGCCATCTACAGGGGGTGCAGAGCCAGCCAGTTTGTCAGCTCGTTCATTTCCCTCGACTCCCGCATGTCCCGGGACGAAGATGAAGGTGACTTTACGGACAACAGACTTCCGCAGCGATTCAGTCTACTGTCTACGTACAGATCCAGCTTCGACCTTCTGAATCATGCTCATTGAATCACTTAGTACACATACGTTGGTATAATGCTGTGATTCCAGCCATATGAAAGCCTGTGTAACTGCCATCACCTCCATCGTCATGCTGCTCGTGGTCATAGAGTGGGCACCACTGGATTCTTGAACGGTTCGGCCCGCCGAACGGGCTGTAAATGCCCACGCACTTCTCTGCTGCTTTACAACAGATCCATCTGTATAGATGAGCACTTCGGGGCTATCTGAGTGTTCATAGATGAGCGCGTTAACCTCTGCATTGACAGCGGCAGGGTTCTGCTCTCTGCACCGTCTATCGAGTGTGATAATGCAGGAGAAAGTGCACTTAAAAGCTGGAGGCACCGGCACCCATTCCTTGCCGGGGTTGATACTGGTAAGACTGCAGACCTGTCTGACGACATCTTCCGCCCGACCCATCCATGATTTGCCCCTCTTTAGCCTGTCACCCTTTTCTCTGAATATAGCGTCATTCAGAGGGTGCTGCTCATCTGCACTTATTTTTAAGTATGCACGAGCTCTCCAGATCTTGATCCTGTGTTCCATTGTCGGGAAGTCAAGGAGGTATCTCATTGCTACACAGCTGGTGTCTCTCGTGCAGCCCAAAATGATGCGCATGGCTTCGTTTTGTACCTTTTCAAGTCTTCCAATCTGTGTAGGGCTGACAGTGAGGATGGCCAGGGCATACTCGATGCGTGAAAGCACAAGTCCTTGGAACAGAAGTATTAGCAGTCTTTGCTCGATATTGGCAGTCGCCATGACTCTCATTGCTGACAAACCTTTTCGAGCCTTCGTTATGACATAATCGACATGATCTCTGAAGGACAGGCTACGATCAAGCCTCACGCCAAGATATGTCATTGACTGGGTTCTACTCAAGCTGCTCCCATCCATTCTTACTGCCGGCAGGTCTGTTTTCACAATATGGTTGTTTAGTGAGAACCATGTAACCGTTGCCTTTGCAGGGTTGACTAGGCTAGGACCTGGGTAGGCATACCCTAGTTTACCTCTTGGTTTGACACCAAATAGGATACCCATGCCTGGTTTAGCCAGCCTCTCACAGCTGTTGCCCGGGGGGTGGCCGCTGTCGCATGCTGACAGCTACTAGGAGCCACAGCACGAGCTGGGTGTCAGACTTGGACCAGTGGGGGATGGGTCCTGAAAGGACATGAGAGCCATCCTTACCAAAGGTGCTACCAATGCCTGACACCCCGTACCCCCCTAAAGCTGTTATATAGTCAGATATTGACAGCCCAGAAAACAAATAGAGAGAGAGAGAGAGCGAGAGAGAGAGAGAGAGAGAGAGAGAGAGAGAGAGAGAGAGAGAGAGAGAGATAGAGAGAAAGCGAGAGAGAGATTTGCAGTTAGACAGAATCATGCACACACACACACACACACACACACACACACACACACACACACACACACACACTCACTCACGCACGCACGCATATATTCAATTTTTGTGTCATTGAGCAGGTAGACCTGAAAATTACCTCTGTCGGCGAATTTTCTTTGTAGTCGACTGTTTACATGGGATGTCTTACGAATTCTAATAGTAGGTATTCTGATCATGCTTTTCGAATTTGGTATTTACCAATGGGATCACCACACATAGATATGCCTTGAAAAACCATATCTAACGGTACCACAGTGATGTGTGTATCTCGATTCTAAGCGGAGTTATTTAAATGTAAATGATGTATTAGTAATAGAATGATCAATAGAAATAACAAAAAGACATATATTTGTGGTTCCTAGACGTTGATAAAGTTCATTGGAGAATATCGTGACAACTGGAAAGATCGAGGGGAATAGAGGCAGAGGCAGACCAAGAGAAATGATGGTGGATTGATTCAGATGGTGGCACGGAGGAATGTCAGCACCATGTTGATCCAGACAACCAAAGATCGGAGAGCCATGAACGCCTATGCCAGCTAGCAGGGCACTTGATGATGATGATGAAAAGAAAACAGATAGCACCAAGCTGTGAATTTGACGGGACACTCAATCAAGTGGGTAGACAATAAAGATATTGAGTGTACTTCGTCAATGAAAATACACGTATGTGATGTGGTGGTTTTTTAGTGGTATGAATGGTTTGTTGTCGTCTTTCTTGTTGACCGCTGCAAGAGGATGTTTCTTCATGTTGATTGTGGGTGTGGAAATATGGGCATACACATACATTTTTACTACACAACCCAAAATATCAGAGTTAAACATCACCCCTACATACCACCCCTTACCTACCCAACTACATGACCGAGGAGGAGTGCAAATCAGCCGAGGTCAAGGTCAATTGGTGGAGGCTCCACCAAATGAGAACTGATTTGCGCCCCCTCCCCCCCCCCCCTACTACTACAGAGTCGTGAGTATGTCTCACTCCGAGATATGCTGTCAGGTATCAGAGCTCACACGATCTAAACCCCAGTTCATAGGCCTTAGGAGTTAAAATGAAATTATCCAGACGATTCACCAAAAAACTAGCAAATCATGCGTACATGTATACCAAACAACTAACCTATCATACATGGTTTTAGACCAACCAGCTCGCCCACCATACATAAATATACTAATCAAACAACCAACAATACATTCGTATGCACCAAGAAATAAACCAACTATGCAAACATGGATGCTAATGATCGAACAAAATATTCATACGTATGTCAGACATTTGTTCTCCCCAATTGTTATAGCGATAATAGTAAGCCAATGATGTTAGCAAATAAGGTAGATACCTACTATCATCAGAAATCGGGTTGTCTCACACTGGATCATGTATTGTCTATATAGTACATTGCGGTGTGTGGCAGGGGTGAGGGGTATCTTGACCCTGGGGAATTAAGGCCGCCTGGCTAGTGTAGTTGCCGCGAACTGTGTCAGTTTTGGTTTTCCTGTTGCCCCCGACATAATCAAATCCAACCCTGTAGGTCCAGCATGGCTGAATGGATAAGAACCCGTGTTCTTAAACATCCGGTGTCCTGATGCCAAAGTAACAGGATCAGACCCTACACAGGACAGTTGGACAAAAATGTTATCTTCTCGTCCTTGACTTGGGAACGTAAATTACAAGTACCTCTTAAGTCGGAGTGGGTTCGCCTGATGGCGAGGGACGCTGTTAATAGGAAAAACTAACCCACCTGCAAATTTCAGCCCAGCACTACACGCAGATACTAGGGAAAAGGGGCAGAACACACAATGAACACACAGAAGTTACATTCTTATATGGAGTGGCGTTAAATAATGTCAGGGGGATAAATGAACTTATTGTGATGGATGATTTCAACGTACGAATAGGCTCACGAAGAACACTTTTGGCGAATGTATGGGGTCATTCAGCCACAAAGAAACTGAATGGAATAGCAATTCTCAACACCTACTCAACATAATCTCCGAACACGGACAAATAATAGCAAATAGTTGTATTGTTTTGTTTTCCAACATCGTCGTAGCCAAACGAAAACCTGGTATCATTAGAATAACATAGATAAATCATCTCAAATTAACTTTCCTATTTAGGAAATGAGAATGAAAACTATTATTGGATTCAAGAGCACTCCCAAATATAGATGTTGATAATGATCATAAACCAGTCATAATAATAAAAAAATTTAAAAAAAAAATAAATAAACATCATACAGGACAATAAGAAACAAAAAGGTAACAAACAACACATGTCATAAATTATAGGAGGCTTCAGGAAAATATGGTTAAAGACACATTCAATTAAGAAATTTACAACAACAAAAAACATCTCTGATGACTAGTCAAGCGTAGATATGGAAAGGACAATTTTCAAGGTTGCCATAATCGACGCACTGAAAAATAAATGTGGAACAAAGAAAGTAGGACAGGACAAAATATTAAGAAAAGTGTCGTGGGACAACGAAGATAGAGATATCGTATTCAAAAAGAAGGTAGCATAGAAAAAATTGAATCACAACTAAATCTGAACAAGGCTATGTTACTTATCAGATGGCACGACAAAATGCCAAACGTACAATTAGAGCATCTAAAAATGATTCCTAGAGAATATACGGTGAATAGATGGCTACACTTTGCAAAGACTACCCAAGAGAATTTTATAAACTTTTCAATAAAATGAGAAACAGAGATGCATGCCACAACCAACCACCATCACAAACAGCAAAAGAGGTATACCATTATTTCATCCACAACAAAGGCTAGCAAGGTGGGCAGAATACTTTCAACAACTACTTAACCCCACACATATTAACTTAGAAAACCTTACTTTTGTGTCTAATATCCATGGAAAACAAGAACCAAACTTCATCCCTGCAGAAGTCAAAGCAGTTATACAGAAAACTGCTAAATACAAATTACGGACTTGATTGATTGATTGATTTAGGAACCGACATCACAGCATTCGGGACATTTCCATAAGCGCTCCGTCCCCATCCTCAGCAACCAGCGAAGAGTTCCAACACTAATAGTTCCAGTAGCAATCTGATTATATGTCCGTCTCGCCTTTCCTCTGAGCGTCGAGCGTCGGCCAGATCCCCTCGTCACTTCAGATGTAATAACCTCAGAAGCTATTCAGGTATGTGGGAAAACGGAAGTTAAATGGCTAACAAGACTTTTTTAATATATCATGGGAAGAAAGAAAAGTCCCAGAAGATTGTGAGCAAGCAACAGTAGTACAAATATGGAAAAATAAAGGCAATATGAGAGTGTGCGAAACATACAGAGGTATATCACTCCTGAGCCATATAGGGAAAATGTATACAAAACTATTGGAACAAAGAGATAGACCCCTAGCTGTTCGGAAAGGTCAAAGTTGCACTGATGTACTATATACACTGAGACAAATATGTGGGGAAAACATATAGTGACAAGTAGAATATTGTGTTTGAAGATCGGAAAAAATGCTTTCGATAGAGTAGGCAGATACACATTATGGACCATCCTTGAAGACTATGGAATACAAGAACAATTGCTAGAAAATATCATAGCCATGTACCACTTGAGCCGAAGTACAGTATGAACACAACGAGGTATATCAGATATGTTCACAGTCAATACAGGAGTAAGACAAGGATGTGTGCTTTCTCTTTTACTATTCAATATCAACATGGGCAGAATATCCAAAGACGCAAGCTTTGACGGAACAGGTTAAGAAAACTTAGAACTCTTTACTTCAGTAGAAGCAACTGATCCACGGGAAATAAATGAACTTCTTTTTGCTGACGATCATTGCCTGTTTTATAGCGATGATGGCAGATTGCAATTTAATATTATTAATCTGAGTTCAACATGCAGCAGATACAATATGAGTATAAATACAGCCAAAACCGAAGTAAATGCAAGTTAACAGATCGCCTAGTCCACTAAGTATGCATATAAATAGCACATATCTGAAACAAGTTGAAGAATTCAAATATCTCAGAAGTATGATCACAGAAGATGACAGATTGGACAGAGAAATCGAAATCAGATATCAAAATGTTCGTACACTTTACATATCAACAATTCACCCATACAGAAACATCCAAATATACCCAGGTCGGTAGAACGAAGATGATTAGTACCATATTCACACCAACCCTATGCTACAAATCTCAAACTTGGACTTTATCCAAATCACACTTTCACAAATTCAACAGAAGAGAAATTATCAACGCCTTAGAAAAATATGGAATAGACCAAGTCACCAGACTGCTGAACGCAATATATGATACTGGATATATACCTCCTAAATTATCAATTTCTATGCTTGCTTGCTTGTGTTCGCTGGCTGAGATCTCCAGCGTGAAGTCCTGTATGTCGGATGAAGACATCCTGTTGTCCAACATCAGTGTGAATTCATACAGGACCTAAGGTTTGCGTGAGTATCCGTTGTCCCATGTCTGACTTATTTGTGAGCAGACTGGCGGTTCCTTGCCGTGCAGGCAGACAGTCTCCGACTTCGGAGGAATCAACAATCCTACTGACTTCAGCCAGGACCCCTAAGGGACCTGTTGCCATGGACGCTCGGCCAGGACGTGTCAACAGGTCTTGGCCATTATAGAACCCAGCCCTGGTGCCTTGGAAACACCTCTACGTCCCATGCATTTCTATGTTTCTTGCAATCCCTAAGAAAGCAGGAACCTTGGAATGCGATCAACATCGAACAATTAGTGTAATGTGACACATCACGAAGATTTTGCTGATAATTATCATGCAAAGAATTAGGAAGAATATACAACCTGAAATACGAGAAGAACACAGAAGAAAAGTGAGACATGTCCACATGATAATGATGCTTGAAGATCTACAAATTGAAGGAAAGGACCTTAGACTTGTAAAAACAAACATATAGTGGAAACAACAAGCTGCTATCAGAATTGCTAATGATGTAGGTCAACATCAGCCTATTAAAAGAGGTGTGAGAATGGGAAGTGTAATGTTTCCAGATCTTTTTTTTTTTCTGTACAGTGAAACTATTTTCAGAAATATAGAAGATATGGAAGGAATCAAAATTGGGGAAAGATACATCAATATCATTAGATGCAGATGAAACAATCTTGATTGAAGAGAATGAACAGGACCGGAAACATTTAGTAGATGCGGTTGCTGCACACAGTAACCAACTAGGGTTAGAGTTGAGTAGTAAGAAGACACAGGTTACGGTCGTTACTGGGAGGAAGGAAATACCACAATATGATATACGAGTAAATGGGCATATTCTAAAGCAAGTTAATCGGTACAATTATCTCGGAACAGTTATAACATCTGATGAAAGATGCCTTGATGAGATTAGAACAAGAATTGCCATTGCAAAGGTAGCCATTTGCAAGATGAAACACATACTGACCAATACAAAGACATCAATAGAACCGAGAAAAAGAGTGTTGAGGTGCTACACAGAAACTGTACTTTTGTATTTATGTGAAGCGTGGACAATGAGC